>CM063516.1:43593802-43996302 GCA_032199755.1 Ambrosia artemisiifolia | reverse complement strand
ACTTTCCACTGACATCACTATCTCTCTCATTTATATAAAGTTGTTGTCTTCCTCACCAACAAATATTATGAACCCTAAACGACTAATTGGAAAAAAATCACCAAATCATCTTTCCTCACACACACCCACCAAATCATCATCATCAGAAAGAAGTTCCATTCATAATCGCCTTTATCCATACACAAACCGTCGTTTAAAATGTTATACCCATCTGTCTTTAGAGATCGTGGAGTGTTAATAATCGGAATTTCTGGTTCTGTGATGAAGTCTTCTTCCTCGTCTGATAGATTCTTGAACAAAACTTTGTTTTGTTTTAGGATTCAGAAGAAGAATTAAAACACGGGTTAAACAATGAATTTATCTTTGATTTCATTGCCTAAAAAAGAACGAATTGTTCGGTGATGTAAGATTTTTAGGGGGGTTTTCATCCGTGGGTGGTGGGTTTTTGTTCGTGATGGTTGGATTTACAGGCAATCGTGGTTGTTGGAAGTTCAAACGATTGGGGTTTTCAAGGACCACAGTGGCGGTTTTGGTTGGGTATAGCAGGTTTATGGTGTAATGTATTTCAGTCCAAGATTCTATAATGTAGAAAAAAGTTTGAAGCTTTGATCAATTTAATCATGGGATATGTTAATGTATCTCAGTTCAAGATTCTTTAATGTAGAAAAAAAGTTTGAATCTTTGATCAATTGGCCAGTTGGGTCATGAGGTATGTTATTGTATTACAATTCAAGAATCTTTAATGTAGAATTTTTTTGAATCTTTGATCAGGAGGAAACTCCTTCTCAACTTGATGCTCTCTGATGTGCCTGGTATTTTGATTTTTATAGTTTAAAATTTGGTTTTTGTTTGACTTTACATGTTTATGGTTAAGTATTTGGAGATTATGGTGTCGTCGCAGGTGTTTCATGGAAATGAATTGATATGGCTATCGATAGAGCAATTGAGCATTAGATAATAATTAAACATGAGCCTTATGATACACATGTAAAAAACAATGTTTTTTTTCATTGTTTAACCTGAGCCTTATAATACATATAAACGTCTGAAAAGCAGGTTTTGTTTTCCTGTGCGTCTGTTAAGGGTGGACTATGTTTACACCGACGTAAAAAGATCAGGAGGGAGAGTATGATGACTACGTTGATCAGGAAGGATGACTACGTTTTTGTTTTCCTTATGTCAACTACTGTGGGTCGGATGCTATGATGTCGCCAAAAGGGGGTTGGTGAAAGACATCTTTCCTTGTAGTTTGTTGGGTCGGTGTATCTAATTAATGTATCCGTGTGTGTGTGCGCTCCTTGTGTAATATGTAAACGACCATAGCTGATGATTTTAGACTTATTTCGTAACTGTTGGCTTATGTGTGCTATTTATGTTTAATGTTTAAAGTTTAAGTGTCTGTTGTTCTGTTACACTGGTGTAACCCCCCCCCCCCCCCCCCCCCAAGGGTGTTTTTGTGAGTCTTATTTTGTAACTGTTATTGGTGTAAGATGGTGTAATATCCATGCCTTTACTGTTGCTTTGGATTAATAACATTTTATGAAAAAACATAAAAACCGTTTTGGGTTTTCCTCTTTTTGAAGATCTATACATCGACGTATGGCCGTTTTTTACACCAGTGTAAGTTCGAGATTACATGTGTGTGCATCAGTGTAATTTTTTTTATACGGGCAGAAGCACATATATTGATGACGCTCATATATGTTGACGATGCTCAAGAACGAAGAAAACGTTCGTTTCTTTTGTATCAAATTTTTGCGCGTAATAGATATATTGAAATAATGTCTATTACATTCTTTTACACGAAAAAAAACAACAAATAAAGAGGTATTATGACAACAAACCGCCATTACATTAGTGTGCACCAAAAAGAAAAAAAACATAGTTAGCAAGCAAGCAAGCAACTACAATTGAACACTATACAAATGTGGCCCATAAACCCTCTACACCCTTCTGTTACATTCCCATATATGACCCATAATATACCCAGTTACATAACCTAACCAAAGTCATGACCTGACATCTTGTTCCACTCCTGTATAGATAGATTCAAGCCTTTAAAGCCTTTTTATCACCCACCAGTAGGTAGTTGAAAAAATGAGTATTACACCAGTGTAAATACGGATTACACCGGTGTAAATAACCAACAAAACGTATTACACCGGTGTACATTCATGTTCATGATTAGCAACTTGACTCTGTCAAAATAAAAATTAGTAACCGAATTAGTAACCGAATAAGTTTTTGGACACTATACAAATTAGTAACCGAATCGACAAACAAAACGTATTACACCAGTGTAAAAACGTATTACACCGGTGTAAATAACCAATAAAACGTATTACACCGGTGTAAATTCGTGTTCATGCTCAGCAACTTGACTCTGTCAAAATAAAAAACTACATCAGTTAGTTATGAAGTAAGAGTTGCCTTTTCAATCCAACAAAACATTGAAAAAAATACGTATTTCATCACACTAAATTTGTTCTTCAAAAAAATCCATTAAAAACATGTATTACACCGGTGTAAATAACCAACAAAACATTAAAAATTACGTATTTAATCATTGTGTAATTTCATATTAATAAAGGCTTTATATAATTTACTTAAAATCATTTAGGCGTCCGAAAGGAGAAAACAGTACACAACCGTTTACATTGGTGTAAACACCCCCATAACACATACAAAACGTTTTGACTTAAATGTATTAAAAAATGATCTTATTTAATGGAAACTGTTTCCATAATCTAGGAATTTACACCAGTGTAAAAACCCATGGTTGTGTACTGTGGTGGTTTTATACTAGACTGACGGTGGTTTTTGTGTAGAAAAAGAAACAAATAGTTGTGTACTGTGGTGGTTTTATACTAACAGTAAAAAACTATCTAATATGATGTAAAAAAAAAACTATCTAATACATTCCCATGGAACATGCTGCCTATCATATGACGTAAAAAACTATCTAATATGATGTAAAAAAAACTATCTAATATGATGTAGAAAAACTATCTAATACATTCCCATGGAACATGCTGCCTATCAACATGATCAATGGGCATGCACTCATACATGATCCGCTAGCGGCTAGTCGTTCTTGTAAGTTTCATCAATCTTCTTAAAATTTGGTCCAGTTTTCAAGACTACTATATAAAGTCTATTCAATTATTATCTTTAATGGAAATACGTAAATGAAGGGAGTGCAAGTGCAAGTGCAAGTGCAAGTGAAATCTTGGCAGGTGCACTCCATGACAATGGCATGGCAAAGCTTATTGGCAACATAACATTTGGGAAAGGAAAAATTCAGGTTATTCTTTGAATCTTTTCATCTGTAGACAGTTTCTTTTTACTTAAGAACCATATATTAACTTGATGAAATGATATGTTTATGAAGAGTGTGACTGAACTACACGATGGATCGGCTCTTTTCACTACGGTTGCCAAGTATTTATCACCAGCACTTCATGCCATAGATCAAGTTGGGATGATACCTGATGTTCAGTGTACAACAAATATGTTGAATTCACCTAAAGAATCAGGGCTCCTGAGGAAGAAGAGTGCAGTCTCTTCATCTTTGGGAGGAGATCTTGTATTTTGGTTGCAGAACATGAGCTGGATAATCAAGAATCTAAAGGCACTGCATCCTGAAATCTTAATTTTAACCGTTTCATGGTCAACTTAAGGCCTATAAATGTTATTGAATCACTGTAAATATGTCTCTATGTGTATATATCTCCCAAAATACATAGAAAAACAGCAAAAAAAAAAAAACATGTCAACCTTATATTAAACAAATTAAAACAAAAAGAACATTAACCCTGATTCTAATTTAGAGTGTTTTTCACAAAGTTCAGTACTTTACTAGATAAAGTGCTTAAATTTAATAAGAACTCAAACCTCTAACTTTCTTGAACTCTTAATAAACTAGTTTCTCATATAGATTCAGAAGCATAACATCTAACGTCAAGTTTACATAAATACTACAGGCTACAGCTTTCTATTATAATCGATCTTGATTCAAATCTTGAGTTATAATGGTATTATTTAGATAAGATATAAACTCAAGAAAAAAGATACTTATAATATTCATTACAGTAAATCAAGAACATGGGTCCACATACAAAATCGAGCAAACAAACAGGTGAAAAGAGATCTAAATAATATGGAAGATACCTTGTAATTATAAGAGATATGAAAATTGGAGTGATTGGGGAAGATTTTTAGGGTTTTGTGGAGTTGAATTGTTTCCTGAACATTGTTATAGATCTGAAAATTGGAGTGATTGGGGAAGATTTTTAGGGATCGTCTTCTTCTTCTTTGAATATGTGTGAGAGAGAGGGTGAGAGGTGGAACAAGAGAGAGAGAGAGAGCAGATGAAACTCAAAGAGAGAGAAATGGTCATTTAAAAGTCATCAGAGATGTGTCAGGAAGAATTCCAATTACTAAAATGCCCTTTGCAGTCAAACTTAAATGTCTTTACTACCCTTTTATTAAAAAATTACAAAATATTATAATTTGGATATGTGTCACCTTGTTATTGGCTTATAGGAGTTCTCAAGTTCTCGCAACTCAGACGAGTTCTCAAATGATCCTGATCCCTATATATATATATATATATATATATATATATATATATATATATAGGTAGAGGATCCTGTAGGAAAATTGGTTTGTGTGAGAAGTGTGAGAAGGATTAAGAATTGACATGTAGCCATCAGGTTTTTGATTTTGGAATAATGTTTTGGGTTGTTTTGTCTTGAAAAACACTTAACACAACAATATACAATAATTTAAAACACAATCCAATGTATTATAGTCATTAAATTTAAATTACAGATAAAACACCCTAATAATTACTTAAAACACTTTTCTTAAATGTTCTTGACATAGTGTTTTAAGTTTTAAGCCTAAAATACATTGTTTTCGGTTATTAATTGTTATGTTTGTTGTTTTTCTAAGCAAAACAATCCAAAACATCATGAATACATCCTAAAAAATGATGCATACATATCAATTTTTAATCCTTCCTACACTTCTCACACAAACCAATTTTCCTACAGGAACCCTACCCTATATATATATATATATATATATATATATATATATATATATATATATATATAGGGGAGGGTTATCTTGAGAACGCTATATATTGTGAGAACCGTGAGAACAAGTAAAAAAATCAATCAAAATCAAATTTCTTTAATACAAACCTCATTATAATCAAAATACAACATTAATAAATGAATTTTCTTTCCAAATAATTCATCTTTTCTTACAAAAACACTTTCAAATTAACTTTTTACACATGTGTAAATGTACCAGTTTACACATGTATAAACAGTAAATTTACACATGTGTAAAAACAAATTATTTTCGTATACGTTTGAATTTTTACGCGTAAATTGTGTTTTTGAGATTGTATTTTAGTAATAAAGACAAGTGTAAAAAGAAATTTTGAATTTGAGTGGTTTTAGATGCCGTTCTCACGGTTCGCACGAAATATAGGTGTTCTCAAATTAACTTTCCCCTATATATATATATATATATACATAGGTAGAGGATCCTGTAGGAAAATTGATTTGTGTGAGAAGCGTAAGAAGGATTAAGAATTGACATGTAGCCATCATGTTTTTTATTTTGGAATAATGTTTTGGGTTGTTTTGGCTTGAAAAACACTTAACACAACAATATACAAATATTTAAAACACAATTTAATGTATTATAGTCATTAACTTTAAATTACAAATAAAACCCTCTAGTAATTACTTAAAACACTATGCTTAAATGTTCTTGACATAGTGTTTTAAGTTTTAAGCCTAAAATACATTGTTTTCGGTTATTAATTGTTATGTTTGTTGTTTTTCTAAGCAAAACAATCCAAAACATCATGAATACGTCCAAAAAAATGATGCATACATATCAACTTTTAATCCTTCCTACACTTCTCACACAAACCAATTTTCCTACAGGAACCCTACCCTATATATATATATATATAAACTTTGATTTAAAAAATATAAAAAAAAATAAAATCAAACGGGTATAAACCCAACGGCTATATACACATGGACCAATCAATGCACCCGGTGGCAACGGTGAGAATTGCCCGTTTTCACCGAAAAAAACGGGGGGGGGGGGGATGTTTGGCATTCTCCCCGAGTCCACATCATGTCCCCGAGTCACTTCTCCGTGGGCACACCATTCAGCCTAAGGGTCATCACACTATCACAGCCAATAATATTGTGTCATCTTATTTCCATCATACTGTATCACATTCATCACTAAAAGCATAAGGTGGAATGATGGGTATCACACTAAACTTTTTTTTAAATAATATAAAAACATTACATTAAATATAATATAAAACTTACATTAAATAAATTAAAAAAACATACTTTAAATAATTTTTTATTAGAAATTAAATAAAAACATTACTAGAAAATATAAAACCTAATTTAATTTTGGGCGTAATATTCGCCACGTCGAAACATGTGAAAAATCCACGCCAACCTCGGAACTCGGAAGCATATACGATTTGAGCAAAACCTAGCTGCACATCTTCTGTTTCGTCGGGGAAATCACTCAACGTTTGCTTAAATTTTTTTTCAAAGTTTTGACACTTCGATTCGAGGTCCCTGTACTCGTGAGACGTTGTGTTCCCCCTACAAGTGCACGAAACTCAACTAAAACTTTTTTCCAACATGGAGTATTGCTCCGGCCATGACCACTGCTCATTGATGCACCATCGTTGTGTACATTGTCGTACACGATCACTAGCGTAATTTTCTCCTCTTGTCGAAGTAACCATTGAGTGATGGTTGTGATTTTGTTTGTGATGTGAATGAGGACGATGAGAAGAATTTTGTGATTTTTTTTTTGTGTATTGTAGAAGAATTGTGTGAATGTGGGTGTAAAAAATGGGTAAAAATATGTATGTATGTGTATATATAGGTAGGTGGTAATTTTTTTTGTTACTTGACCGTTGTCCAACGGATAGCAGCTAGCTAGCGAGCGTGATGACCATAACAAATTTAATAGATCGCGACCGTGATAGAAAGGGTGGGGCGGTGTTCGTGATGGTCACGGCCAGGACATCACAGATCGCCCCGTCCTCCCTAATATATATACATATATAAATTTAATGCCCTTAGGGGAATGAGCCTTTGCTGTGGGTACTGCTCGCCCTAGAAACCGACCCTAAATACATATAACTAGAATTTAGGACTTGTGCTTTGCAACGAAAATATTAAACCAAACAAAAAGTAAACATAAAAACTACACTACACATGCGTTGCGGCGTATTAACTCATAAGAATTAGACTGGAATGTAAAACATAGGAAATAATAACTAAGTCGGCTTAGGACACGCGAATTGTGTCTGGACCGTTAAACCGAAAAAAATAGACGTTAAAACATTGAACCACTCACATGCGTTGCAGCATGTCTACTCGTAAGATTTAGACTGAAATGTAAAATGTAAAATGAAAAACTTGTAAAAGATAAAAAGTGTAGGAGACCAAAGTAAAAACTTAAAAAGTGGGGTTAGAAAATTAAAGGGGTTAGAAAACTAAAAGATGAAACTAAATGGGTTGAAAAATGAAAATTAAAAGGGTTGAAATTTCAAAAGAAGGAATAGTGGTTTTGTGAGAGGAAGAGAAATTGATAAATTATTACTGATTTTGTGAGAGGGAGAGAAATTGATAAATTATTAAATATAAATTGTTGATAAATTGAAAAATTGGTAAATCAATACAAAATTAAAGAAACTATTAATAAAACGGAGATAAAAGGCCAGTTTACAAACTTCAACTCCTAGGTTGCTAACTATTAACCAACGGCTCAAGGACCAAGTGTGACAAAACCGTGAAAACTGTAAATAGTTTTAGGGATAGGTACTTTACTAAATATATTAAACAAACCTTTTTGTCGTGTCTTTGGCGTCTTTACCATTCCATTGTATTTAAAGTGATTTCAATAATTCAAACTAATCTGAGATTGAATTAGTTTCACGTGATTCACGTAAGTGCGTAGCATAATTCCAACTTTAGTTCAGAGACGTCTTGCATTCATATTAATCACGGGGACACGATAAGCGCTTAACAACTTTCGTGTTTAAACAGATTTAACTTATTAACATGTTAGGCAACCTTTAAGACACGTTAGTAATTTTATTTTAAAAAGTTATATATGGGATGTGGCAATACCTCATACACATGTGTATTAAAGATCAAGAACCATAATTTTCAATTTTCAAATCACAGAGTACGGACATATACACCGCTCAATCATTTCTCAACTCAACTGTCTTCTCAACCCCGGCGTCGCTAAGTCTTTCATTCATTGGTTTGTGGATACGTTTTTAGGGTTAATGTTTATAAACAAATTCTTGTCTTATCGTGTTAACATATTATAAACAATTTCGTGTTCATGTTTGGAAAAAAATGACACGATAAGTTATCGTGTCGTGTTCATTTGTTTCATGTTTCTTTCTTATCGTTTTCGTGTTTTAACAGGTCGTGTCTGACACGATATGTTATCCCTACGCAAGGTAAAGTGATTTAAAACGCATGACAGTAGGTAATTGAGGTTTTGGCAAGACCCAGTGCAAGCTTACGATGGGGGGGGGGGGGGGTGCGCCCGGGGTTGGTTTAAGTCACGAATTTTTGGGTTTTCACCATGCCCAAGAACCAACCTACACCTTGCGCAAGCTTAGACCCATTCATATTTTAGAGGCAAGAACCTAGACCTAGACGCAAAGATGTAAAATGTTAGTAAAAAATGACTTTTTTTAGTGTTTATGGATGTCATTTGCAACTCTGAAACACCTTCAAGCGTCCTAAAAATTTGTGTGTAGGACGTGTATCACATGAGGTCTTCGGAAATAATTCATGTCTCATATATAACTTTTTTAAAAATTTGTGTGTAGGCCGTTAAGACGTGTATCACATGAGGTCTTCACAATAATTCTTGTCTCAAAGTGGTGTGTTTAAACAATTTCCACTAAATTAAAGAGATTGTAAAAAGTGAATTAATTGATAATTTAGTTAAGAAAATGAATAATAAGTAAATGTAATTAAAAGAAAATTTTCTCATGACCCCATTTTCACTTAAATCTAAAAGCCAACTTGTGGTCTAAATCCTATCCTCCATTTCTCACTTGATGTCTAAACATCCTTTCTCCACATACAATGGTTGTGGTCTAAAGAAGTGTAGATGGAGTCTATTGCTTAGACATTTATATTGTCTCTAAAGTTAGAGATTAGAGAATGTGTCTTAAGATTTAGAGATTTTAGAGGTTCGGTTGGAGGCGGCTACATTTTAGGGATCTTCACGTGTCAAATTAAAGAGTCTGTAGTATAGCCTCGTCCCTATTGTTTTAACTCAAAATATGTTTATTTTAGTTTTTTTGGAGTGGTCAAATGTTTACTTTCGTAATTTTCCCTATTTTCAAAGCCCCAACGGTAAAAAATGTACCCACCTCCTTCACTTCCAACGGCTATGTTTTCAAAGAGTATAGAGGTGACTAGCACCCTTTACTACTACTCTTTAGGCTGGCGATGGTGTAGTGATAAAGGTTTCTTCTATGTAACCTTGGTAGTGCTCTTTTTATTTAACTCCTCACCAATGTTTGTAATGATCATCGGTTTCTTCTAAGTAACATATATATATATATAACACGGTCTTTACAAATTGTGTGTTGATAGGCCGAGATAACTAGTATGGCTCCCTCCCACTTGTTGCCGAGAGCCTTGACTTTCCTTGTTTTTAGTCAAATGCGCGCTAACGGGCTGTATTTTAAGTCTATGTGTATGCAAATTTTACCTTATCATATCATTTTTCTTGCTTACATAGTGTTACTTAATAATCCAATTAGCCTTTTAACGATAAAGTAGCACACAAATCGTTATATTAATTAAGTTGATGGGCGTAAGACAAACTGGATAATACACTGACAACCTTGAAAATACAAAGAAACATTTAAAAACAAATTACGAACACACATAATTAAAAATGGGTGATGGTATTTGCACGCCGTGTATAGTGCTATACGCGGTGTATAGGGGTTACACAGACCTTCACACATCATAATTAATGCTCATTAGCCAAAGTCATGTCATAGACTTATACGCCGGTGTATAGGCCTATACGCGACGTATAAGAGACAGAGATGTGCAATTATATGAGGTGGTGTACCAACATCCAATCCCTTAAAATTTTAATCCTGATCCATCCAACTTCTCTTTACAGATCTTGTCAAGCCTCTCTTCCATTTCCGGTGACAAATAGTTTTTAGAGTCACCAACTTCACCTTTCCTGAAAAAAGCATTACAATTCTCACCTGATGGAAGCTTTCCTTCCATGTTCACCTTTAGTTTACTAAGATGATCAAAGCTACACATTTCCATAATATGATCAACAACTCCTTCTTTCTCCTCTATGAAGGAAAATGGACACCCCAAAAAGCATGCTAGTTTCTTCAAATAAACCTTTGGTTGCTCTTTTATCTCCTCATATTTAATAAACAACACTTTTTCTGGATTTTTCAAGCTTTCTTCCCAGTAACCTAACACATGATCCCAAAAGGGTCCATACAAGCTAACTCCCCTACAGAATCTTTCAAAAGCATCTTCTATTGAATTGGTTCCCATTTCTTGTAGCCTTAACTTGTTTGTGAAAGACCAAAGAGATATTAGAGTATCCTCAGGGTTTCTACATAGATAAACAAGCTTGGACTGAGAATCATGGACAGATTTTGGTAGAGATACATTAGGCATGTGAGTGGAAAACAGTCTTGGAGATTTGAAGGATGAGAGATCTGGATTCTCATCTTCAAGGTAGAGTTTGATCTCCAAGAATGGTACAAGGACATGAGGGTTATTTGATAGTAATGGGTGGTTTTTTTCGGATATGGGAAAGCGGGTGCGGTTTAGTAGGGAGAACAAGATGGCTTTTAACCAAGTAGTGCCTGATTTGGGTGTGGTAACAAGGATGATATCAGTGTCTTGAGCTTGAAAGTGTTTTTGACATGAAAGGATTCCTTGCAAATGCCTACAAGGATGCCAAAAACCTTGATATTTATAAAATGTTGAAGTAACCCATCCCTTTTCAGTTGGAAGGGTGGAAAGTAAGTCTCTACATTCTTGAGTGATTTCATCTTGTTTTAGATATGTAGGTACTAGAGGCTTGGATGTTGGCATGGAGATAAGAGTTTCTCTAGCTTCTATTTTTATGTCAATGATGAAACCAATCAAGGGGATATATAATGGATGGGGAGCCACTCATAAGGGATGGTAAACAAATCGAATCTAATAGTAAACCTGAAACTTAAAATATTCGAAATTGGTACTTACACTACTAGAAAATTGGCTATTTGCTACAAAAGTTTTTCTACGGAAAAAAATGCGTCACAAATTTTGACAAAGTTGCTATACATTTGTGACGAAAAAAAAAACTCTAATTTTTTTTTAACAAATTTGCTACACAATAGAGACAAATACTTAGGAATTTGCATAGGAAATGGCGTAGAAAATGCGTCACAAATTTTGTACACCATATATTCGTAGGAAATGCGTTGAAAATTGCGTAGTAAATGTGTAGTAAATGGTTTCCAACGAGGTTTTTTACAACATCAAGATTTCGTTGTAAATGCGTAGCAAATCAAGATTTCGTTAATTCGTTACGCATTTACAACAAAATCTTGATGTTGGAAAAAACCACGTCGGAAACCATTTACTACACATGTACTATGCAATTTTCAACGCATTTCCTACGAATATATGGTGTAAGAAATTTGCGACGCATTTCCTACGCCATTTCCTATGCAAATTCCTAAGTATTTGTCTCTATTGTGTAGCAAATTTGTTAAAAAAATTAGAGTTTTTTTTGTTGTTACAAATGCGTAGCAACTTTGTCAAAATTTGTGACGCATTTTTTTCCGTAGGAAAACTTTTGTAGCAAATAGCCAATTTTCTAGTAGTGTTAGATATGAGACTGAGTGTGAGATTAGTTATAAAACTTTTTGTGGGTTTGCGACGGTTATGGTATTAAACGTGCATGACTTGATTACCCGAAACATAAATACTCTTTTTGTAAGAAACAAATTTAGGAATCCCTACGGAATATATATTTTTTAACAAACTAAGGGTAGTGAGTAGTCGGTACTCGATACTTAATGGGCATTGAACATGGTTTTGTAATCGGATGTAAGACTAAAATGATCAATACCCGTCATGTTGTAATCTTTAATCACACAGGTATAAGATAATATTATCCAATGTTTACTTCAAGGTTCGATCAAGAGGTGCCTTGTTGAGGCAGCGGCATTTTTAGCACATATATATTGGCCAAAAACTCAAGATTCAAAAATTGGTAACGGCATTCACAGTCGGAATTTAAGGACCGGACCACAACCCTTTTTCAAGCGATATGACACGATTCCAATCCCTAAGTCCCGTTGAACATCCGGATCAACTGCAAGCCTCTTGCATACTTCATTAATGGGCTCCACACACACATTATTAATTGTATATTATTTAATATAAAAAGTGGGCTGTGAAGTGGAGGTTTTCGTGTTGTGGGGTAAATAAATTAAGGGTTTGAAGGGAAATATGAAATTTGATATGGTATGCTAAGGTTGAGGTTTGTAGCAACCAGCGTTGCGGATGTTCTAAATAAACGCAAGAAAAATAGAAGAAACAGATCGATATATTTATCTGCAAGGAAATTAAATAATAAATTTCGAAGTTCATACCTCTACAATTTTATACTCCAGTTATTCTTTCCTGCCCAATTTTCATACTTCCATTATTATAAGAGAAAGCCATTATTTACTTTGGCTCCGGTTATTCACACAACTAGGGTTTATATTCACACAACCCCTCAACGGGTCGTCTGGGCCTGGACGGCCCGTAGAGGGCAAAATGGGCATGTAGACGGGTCGTCCAGGCCCAGACGGCCCGTTTAAGGGCTTAAACCCTAAACCCGACGGCCAGTCAAGGCCAGGACGACCCGTCAAAAAGCATCAGTTCCAAAACAATCATTGGTAATCATTGGCAATGATTAGGTGATGATTAGGTGATGATTATTTTATTTTTTTATAAGTGTAGTGAGTGTGGATGTTTAAAATGGGTTTAAATGTTTGGTTTTTGGTTTGAATGTTTGGTTTTTGGTTTTTTATAAATGTTTGGTTTTTTATAAATGTTATTTTTTTTTATTTGTATAATCTGATCTTTTTTATATAATTGTGTATATGAATATGAACTAATATCGTTTATGTTGCCGAACTAAACAAAACCCAACTTGAATGTTTGGTTTTTGGTTCAACTTTTATGTTAACATCTTCATAAGCGTCTTCCTGGTTGTCATCATTCGGGTTAGAACCGTTATAATCTTCCTCTAAGTCATTAGCACGATTCCCGCGCGAATGGTAACTCCCGTACGTGTACTGCGGGTAGCTTGGTGGCACGAAAAAAGACTCCTGTTCCTCTACATATTCCTCGTTGAGATCGGGCAGCATGTTTGTTAGGACCGACGAACTCGCGTTCCAACAATCACGGGTTTTATCTTAGAGGTGCGGAATCCCTCTAAGATGATCTAATAACAGAAACAACGATTGAAACAATGAAATGAGTAATTACTACACACACACGGGTCAAAAGATTATAGATTAATCACTAAAAACAGAGCTCAAGTGTTTACAATGATCAAATCAGGCGTCCTAAGACCAGGGGGGGTGTTTGGAGAGTGTGTGAGGCAAAAACTAGGTTCTAGGGTTAAGAAAGAGGGTATTTATACCTCCCGGAAACGACCAGCTCATATCTAGCGATTAGCAGCAACATGGAAGGCGATTAGCTAGCTAATCGCTAGCTAACACTGCTAATCGCTTGCTGAAACATGGCTAATCGCATACAAGTGCTAGCGAGTAGGCCCTCACTCGCCAGCCACACAAAGCTAATCGCCAACAGCTTTCTAGAACCTTCAAAACGCGCATAAACGCCTCCAAACACCCCGAAATACGTCCAAATAACTTATATACTAGCCTAGGGACATCGTGCACTAACAATGTTCCCGTCATTACCACGAACCCCGGATTTAACCTCCTCTTCACCAACTTGAACCCCGGGTTCATACCCTACGCTTTCAGAGACGTAAGACTCGTTCTCAGACAGGTCAACGGTTGAAAAGCTTGTTAAATATGTCATCGTGAGACCGGGAAGTCGAAATGGGTCGAGGGTTTTGGTGGTGGTGATGTTTTAAGGTTTTGTTGAAATGGGGAAGAAGCTGGTCGTTTGTTGGTTAAATCAGGAAATCTCAACGGGCCGTCGAGGCCTAGATGGGCCGTCGAGGGAGTAAATGCCCTAACCTAACACGTCTCTACGGGCCGTCCAGGCCCAGACGGCCCGTCCTAAAGCACCTTTTTCAGACTTTTCAGTCTGAACTGCCTGCTTTTGCAGGAGTTCAGACTGATCACTTATTACATCGTACTTATACGGGCCGTCCAGGCCTGGACGGCCCGTCGTTTTTGTCTTTTTTGCAAACAAACGGCCCGTCGTGGCCTAGACGGGTAGTCTTGAAACCCTAATTTTGCTTAACGGCCCATCTAGGCCTCGACGACCCGTCTAGAGGTTGTTTAGGGTTTTTTTGAGGTTGTGTGAATAACATCACCCTTTACTTTTTTTACTGAATATGCCAGACATCATTCTCTTTATTTATTTACACATTTTGGAGCTTTGTAGGTGTCAATACTACATTTCAGCTGTCTATAAACACATATTTAATAAAACTTCGTGTCTTTTTATACAAAATCTAGGTCCTACTAATTTCAAGCGTTCAATTTTTTTAACGTGAACTTCTTCGTCTATTTTTAGAGATTAGCTGGTTACACCTGCTAGGCCGCCACCTAACAACTGGCCAAACTATGTTGTTTTATCCGTGTCCACACTGGCTTCAGTGTGGGGCTTGATGCTCCACGAGAACCATAACTTAACACGTCAACAGACGCATCTAGAGCCAAAGTAGGAACAAGTCCCCAAGGAAACCCCATCGACCAGATAAAACTCGGGTTGGCTCGGATTCGAACTTGCGACCCTCAACAAGATGGGTCTAGTTCTTATCTTCATTGCTTTAACCACTTCACCATAATAAAGGGACTAATCGTTCAATAATATGTAATTAAGATGTGAATAATTGATGATAGATAAAGATGTAGGGTTAGTTTACGTTAAAGATGAACATGCTTTTTAGAGAGAAGTCTCATGTGCAAACTAGGATAAAAGAGAAATTTAATATTTGGTATAAAATAGTGTACATAACATTTACGGTTCAAAAAATATTACTCATGATAGATTTTTTTATAAAGTTGTAAAGAAACTACAAACTGTCACACATAGTGGCGGATCTAGACCAAGATTTCAGGGGTAACGTTACATAATATTTTTATGAGTAACGTAATACAAAATACGTAAAAAAAATTAAAAATACACAATGCCAAAAAAGTTGAGGGGTAACGGACGTTACCCCTGCTTGTATTAAGGGTGAGAAAAGTGAGAGAAAGAGAGAGTTGTGTGTGTATATAGTTTTATGTATTAAAAGATTTTTTTTATAATAAATTGGTAAACAGACTAATCTACTCTCACATGGGGTCCACTTGGCCATATTTAATAAGAAAAGTTAAGTGAGTTAGTGTCAAAGGACATAACGTGTAAATATTTGTAAACACAAAGTACGTTTTCTGCAATTTGTGTTTCTAAAGGACATGGTTTACAATTCGCTATAAACATAAAGGACAACTTTTGTAATTTTGTCAAATTAAAAAAAATAATCTTAAAAAATGCATCAATGATATATATATATATATATATATATATAACAAAAAGAAAATTAATAAAAAAGAGATAATAAATGTAATTTGACTTGTATTAAATTTGCTTTACCAATTTAATGAAATTACATTTTTACCCATCTAAATAAATATGCAATGACGATGTTGCCCGTTCAGAATACACTATATAGTAGTATAGATTAGTGACCTATTATCCACGCCCATCTTTCCTACATTCACTAAACCCCTTTCTCAATCACTATAAACTATTACATTCAATCACTAAAGCTTGATTCTTGACAAAATACATCCCAAACACCTACAACTCAACTAACAACCGGCTATCAACATAATTATCCATTTACAAGTACTGATTCTTAACTTGATATGTGGACGGCGAATTTGGTGTGCTCCGGTGGTGGTACTCAGTGGTTGCAGAAGGTCGGTGAACTCGGTGCTCAGGTGTGGCTGAAAGAGGGAGAAGCGTCTTCAGATCTGGGTACTTAGAATGGAGGGAAACAGATAAGAGAGAACTTTTGGATAATAGTGACATGCAGGTCGACACAAATGTTGCCTCCGCTACTGGTTTTTCTACAATAGAAAAACATAGCTGGCGGATCCATCCCCTCATCAACGGCCAGGATCCATACTGTGAGATGCACCCACCGTGATTCAAGACATTTAGGTAGCGTTTGGTATGATGGAATGGAAGGAGGAATGGAATTGACCATTACGAGGTAATGAAAAAGAGAAAATCACCAAAATAGCCCGTTGACCGAGTGATTTGCCAAAATAGCCCTCTCCCCTCTCTTTGGGGAGACGGGTCACGGCTCCCAACGAGCCTGAACCGTCTCCGGAGAGCCTTTGGTTTTACAACCAATGGCCAACCAACACGTGGCGTCTCTGATCCCGATGCCTGTCAACTGTCTCCCGAGACGGGTCAGAACCGCCGAGTCGTCTCCCGTGGGCCCTTGAGTTGTCTCAAGCCGTCTTCGGCTAGCCTCTGAACCGTCTGAACCGCCTCACGAATGTATATAAATACCCCAATTCACTTCACAAAATTTGTAACCCCGCCTCTATCATCTATACTAAACCTTCATCAAACCTTTCATCTTTCCAATCAATGACGTTTTTTACTTTCCCAACCGAAGCCTACCGGCTTACGAAAATATTGTCCGATTACTTGGATTGTTGTTACATCTGCGTACAGCTACTTTGATTTTTGTTGCATCTGCGCGTGGGTTAACCCATGTAGAATGCCTCGATGATGTGGGGGTCTATTTTATTTACAAGAAGAGTTCTTTGTCTATGTAACGCACATACACCTTTCAAACAAAGTTCAAAGCAAGTAAATTTGGGAAGTAATATCCAATCAATCCTACGTCCGTCGTTGTAATAGTATAGTTTGTTTATTGTTGTTGTAATAGTATAGTTTTGTAATATTTGTCGTGTTTTGATAATCAAGATTGTTGTAATATTACAAAAACATAAATAAACATAAGATTCATTCCATTAATAAAAAACATAAACATAAGATTAATTTCATTACAAAAGTTATATAAGCTACGCGTTAAGACGGTCCCTCATCATTTGCCAAGCAGACACATGCTTGAATTCTTTGTGCTCCTTGGATTGATACTGTCTTTTTGTATATCTGATGGCCGCGTCTTCGGGCATGTCTTAGGGTACCACTTCAAGTGTCCGATTGTGGTACCCGTTGAAGATCTGACACTTCGTGTTCAAGTCCGTCAACTTACGGCTAAGAGACTCGATGGTTCGGTCTGAGTCTCCAACCAACCGATTGTATTCATGCAAGATACGGTACCACTTGTTTGTTTGGTGTGGGCTTTCTTCAACATGTTTCCACGCTGAAATTAGTGCAATTTCCTGTTCCTCAGTCCATCTTTGGGGTGCCATTTTCCTTTGAATGAATGAGACGGTGGTGGTAGTGATAGTGTTAGTGGTAGTGGAGAGTCGGACGGGAATGGGACGGAGTTTGGGACAGAGAATGGTATATATAGGGTTGAGGTGGACAACTGAACCATCGGACTAGTCATCGGGACTCACTGGAGACGAACAGACCCGAGACGTCTCGGGAGACGGCGAGCCCTCATGGGGAAATGTGACCCGTCTGGAGAGACGGTTGAACCGAAGGCGAGCAGGCATGGGGAAATGTGACCCGTCTGGAGAGAAGGTTGACAGGCCTCGGGATCAGAGATGCCACGTGTTGGTTGGCCATTGGTTGTAAAACCAAAGGCTCTCCGGAGACGGTTCAGGCTCGTTGGGAGCCGTGACCCGTCTCTCCAAAGAGAGGGGAGAGGGCTATTTTGGCAAATCACTCGGTCAACGGGCTATTTTGGTGATTTTTCCAATGAAAAATAGTGTGTTTGGTTGGTCAAAGGAATGGAATCACCCATCCCACAAGCCATTTCATTTCTTTCAAAATTATTCCATTCACCTCCCATGTTTTTTTTTTCAATATTCCATCCCTCATTCACCATTCATTAACAACACTATAACCCACCACCACTGTAACACCTCGAGGTGTTACGGGTCTCTTAAACGGGTCGGATCGTACCCGACCACCCGATTATCTAATAAATTATTTAAGTTCGAATCTCGCGACTAACCGTTTCAATCGATTATATAGATAATAATTATTGGATTTTTATTATCTCGGTTAAACGCTCCTTATCTTCTATTAAAACGTTGCCAAACGTTTCTTATTTTATTGTAATACTCGTTACCAAACATCGCAAATCTCAGTTATTATCCTCGTTGCCAAACACCCCTTATTATATTTATCTTTTATAAACCCTTCTATCTCTCTCTTTGTACGCTGCAAACAAACAACACACACACCTGTGTGTTTCAACGAGAGCAGCATGTCACCGGAGAGCCATGGCGGCCGCTGCCGCCTCCGCTGCCTCCGGTCACCGCCGCCTCCATCTCCGGCGCCGCCCTGTTGCTCCGGTAAGTCTCTTCCTCCTTCCTCTGTACCAATAACAACCTTGAACCTTTCTGAATCTGATAACCAGCGACCACCTCTCCGAACCCAAACATCTGCTCCTCTCTGTTTGAAAGATAACCGGAACCACCCCTCTGTTCGGGTCTTATCATCACCGGTAACTACCCCCTTTCATAAATCCGATAACCACCACAACCCTTGTCAAACCACTGTTACTAAACTCAACCCGATAATAACCACACCTCGTTCCTGTTACGAACCACCGAACCACCACCATGCTTCTTCCCCTGTTTCTGTTAAACGAAACTGGACAGTCACCGGCTTTGGTGACTGTCAGCGGGTCCTTTCATCTGACAATAAACCCAAACCGAACCCTCCTATGCTTCTGTTTCGGATCTATTATTGATAACCACTGAATCTGTTCCTTTACTTCCAGCCGATAACCATATCTCTCTGCCATCGGGTCTATATAACCAACCGGTAAGTAATCTTGAGGACCCATCTATCGAACCACTTCCCCGTTTCTGTTTCTGGTTAGCATAACAAAACCCTATCATCTTATTGGTGTAACCGGACAGTCACCCGACTATGGTGACTGTCGTCGAGCTTGCAATCAAACCAAACCAGAAGTTATCCTTTTGTTTCAGCCTTGTACTCGTTAAACCACTTGAATAGCTTATAACCCACACACACAACCCGATGTGTGTGTAGCCTTGCACCCGATATTTATAAGGGTCGAGTGGGTTCCCCTCATGTTTTAATCATGATCCGGTTGTCGTCTGGTTATAAGCCTCCGAACCTAACTCACAAGTCATTTGTATTGATATAAGTTACTAATATCACTTTAATGATTTGTTATATAATATCTTTATAATTATTAACATAACTTTGTGTTAATTATTGTAAGGTACAAATCGGAGACGATGTTATAATCAATACCGAGTCAACTCAGTGACTCGGTCAACACCCGGAATAGAACCCGGTCCAATAGCTAGACGAGGATTATTAGAATTATACGAATATATATAATACGGGAACGTACGGACTTGATAATAATAATAAGAGAATAATAAACATATATAAAATATATATGTTTATATATATAAGATTCGATATATAAAACGATATACTAGACTCGGGTTAATAATAATATGCTCAGCCGAACCAGCATCCGGGTAAGTTCGTGTCTAGAGTTCTTTAGGTTCGTGTGCCAAGCTGTAATGGCCAGCTTTATTAGCTACGAGTGCCAAGCTGTAATGGCCAGCTACATTTTAGGATGTCCGTGTCGTGTCAATAATAAACCCCGAGTTTAGGACTATCTAATATATACCGAATTCTATATATATAAATTGTATATATGATATATATCCTAAGTATTACAATCTAACAAGTCCCACGCGTAAAACGTATCGATATATATATGACATATAATTGTAATAAAAGAGACTATAGAAGATTATACGCAAACATGTGAGTATCGTGAACTCCCCACTTTTACTGTTTTATTAAACGTTTTAGGGGAAATACATGTCATTTATTAGAAAACCTAGAAATGCTTTACATAATAGATTTAATAAAGGAAATATAATAGAAAAGGGGATAATAGAAACGACTAGGACAGTACTGACCGATATATCGCCATTTCCTCTCTTGTCCGACTAGAGGACAAGAACCAGTCTTACCCGAGTAGAGGGTAGGAATAATTATATTTACCACAAACAGAGTGGTACCATCGATAGGAATGGCAACTAATAGAATATAATAGATTGACATATAATCGGTATAATTTAATCGAATTGATATAATAGAATATATTTTCCCCTCCAGAATTAGAATTGTAAAGCATGTTTATATAAAAGAATTATAAATAAACGAACTGGCCATTCACTCTATAAAATACACGACCTCACCAACTTTATGTTGACAGAAACTATTTTTGGCATGTGTTCAGGTAACCCAACAGATAAGATGACGTGGATCCTGGAAGAGTCAAGACTGTCAAAATCCTGAGTTCCGCTGCGTAGCTCCGATAACCCGACCCGACGACCCGGCACCGACTGCCAGGGTCGTTACAACCACCACCAACAACAACAACCATCATCACCACCCACCACCGCTGCCAACACTACCCACCACCGCCATCACTACCCAGCACTGTCTCCCACCACTAACACAACACCGTCGCCCACCACTGATGCCTCTACCACCCACGACCGCCGTCACCACCCACCACCGTCGCCACCACCAACCACTGCCACCCACTACCTTCACCCACATACCCACCACCGCCGCCACCCACCCGCCACCGTCACCCCACCGCCAACGCCTCCATCCAACACCACCCAATGTCGCCGCTATCGCCCACCACCGTCACCCACCCACCGCCGCCTCCACCACCTTCCACCGTCACTCACCACAATTTCCTCTACCCGCCTCCACACAGCACTGCCACTACTCACCATTGTCACCCACCCACCATCACCGCCATCCACCTCCACCTTTGCCACAACCCACCACCTTCGTCGCTACCCACCACGCTACCGCCACACACCATTACCTACCATCACCACATCAACCACTACCCATCGCCACTCACAATCGTCGCCCACCCACCATTACGGCCATCCACCACCGTCGCTACCCGCCACATATCACCACCCACCATCATCGCCACTAACCACGACCCACCACTGCCACTTACCACCGATTTTATTCCTTCGTCTTTTCCTGCCTATCTAAGAACACAAGGTAGTGTTTTGTTTCATTCCCACGTAGCAACCAAACAAGACATGAAATGGTAGTGATCCATTCTATTACCTTTTCCATTCCATTACCTCGTCCATTCCATTCCCATATCCATTCCACTCACCACCAATTTTATTCGTTCGGTTATGTATGTTTTTGTCATCTGAATCGAAAAATATGTTCTTTATCAATGATTGTTGACTCAATTTGTTTGTATGTTTTTATTGTAAAACAGGGCATGAAAATTTTTCGATCATGATTTCGTAACCTTGGGGCTTGAAAACAAATGAATAATCATTTGCAGACTTGTTCAGTGAATTTGGAGAAGATTGCAGACCGGTTCAGCGACCTTGTATGAAGATCATTGTTCGGACCAGCGACTTTGTATGAAGATCGTTGATCGGATCAGAGACCTACCCATTTTCAAAAAAATTCTCATCCAACACCCAAAAGCACTCTTCACTCTTCCAAATCGCTTATTATTGGAAAAAAAATCGTAATTAATATATTGTATACAACCTTTTAGATCACTTTTAACATTTTGGTGTGAGATGAAGATGTCTGGAGGAGATGGTTATTTAAACTTAATATAAAATTACCCAGAAGCCCTACCAATATAAATGGTGACAAAATAGCCCAAATGCCTCCATTGTGATTTGAAGCCTCCTCACCATAAAATGGGCTCCTGCATAAATATGGACACTACTTTTGTTTTGAAACTCTCTACTTTGTGCTTTGTGTACTCTATCTTTCCATATATGTATGTATGTATGCATATAACTGAGAATCTTGTCTAATTACTCAACTAATATAAATTTCCCAGTACAGAATCCAGAAAAGAATATCCCATTCAAACTAGATGTGTAGTATGCTAGTACCGATCTCTTAGGTATAGAGCAAGTCAAAGAGATGATGATAACTATAGTCACCATGTTACTTTTGCTGCCCATTAATGCTGCTTCTCTCCACACTCATCAGCTCCAAGCTACCTATGAATTAGGTATCTATCTATGTATATATCTCTCTGTCTCCTATATATGTGTGTGTGTGTTTATTGTTTGTTGTAACAAGTAACTTATCATATAATTTATGCAGCAAACGACTACCAGCTTGATCATCCTGTACTGCCAAGAAAGTTAATGGCCAATAATAAGGTAGGTTTATCTACCCTCTGTTGGTTCAGGCCCCAAAATACACACTGAAAACACACTCACAAACTGTGTATGTATGTAATCTTGCGAGAGGTTTATAAAAGTGGAAAAGGAAAATGAAAGATACTCTTTATTGATTACACTAAATGGATATTTATATCCTATACAGAAGAAAACGTGCAGCCAGGAATGAAAAGGTGTTCTCGGATATTGACACGAGTACTATTAGCATTATCTCAGAAGTTAAATCCTTCGGTTACCTTTGGTTTAGGAGTCGGTTTAAAAAGGGGTTCTTGATTGGAAGGGTTGGTGTAATTTTCGTGTTGATATGTTGTAATTTGTAGTTGCGGCTTCTCTCCGTCTTGGAGAGTAGTCTCGCCTGTTTTATTAAAGTTTGCCTTTTCTCAAAAAAAAAAAAGCAAAATAATAGCAACAAAAAAATACTTCACCTAAAGAACCGGTTGATCCTAATGACCCACTTTTTAACGTAAATTTTCTTAAGCAAATAATCCGGTCAAAGCATAACCAACTTCTTTTTTATTCAACTTCAACACCTCCTACTTTTCTGGTCAACCATGACCAAGTAAGATGATTCAACCATCACCCGTGAACCGACAACGTGTCAAACCGTGACCCATACACCAACCGGTTAACCCAACAGCCTCATCACAACATAGACGAGTCGGGAAATGTTTAAACGCCACATATGCTTAGGGGTGACAATTTTGTTTTTTACTTTTTGCGTGAATAAGCAGGATGACGGTCATGATGCTAAGGATTTGGTGTCTTTTAATATGCAACATAAAGCTTTTGCAGGTAATTTTTTTATTCATCATTATTAACTACATGGGCAAGCCTTATCATGACAGTAAATTTGGAATTCAAAAATTGTATAATGCATGGCTGCTTTGAATTCCAAAAAATGAATGCAGCTTATGTTAAAATTCAAACTTGAATAACCATTCCAGAAAATGAATGAAGCATGTGTTGCCACTACTACAAATAAATTGGGCAATTTCGACCGTTTTAGCTATTTAGTTGCGACCAAAATCAATGTAACTAGTTTTCTAGTAACCGGCAACAATATGTAACTAGGTGACGGTGACTATAACCCTAAGAATTTTGTTTTTTTTTTTTTAATTTCCGCGGCACTACCTGTCAAGTACAAATGATTAACCGCTATACTTAATTGTCTTCTGATGATACAAAAACCAATAATGATAATATATAAAAGTAACTCTTAGTATATGCAACAACTTGCTAGGTGAGCACATATGTGATAAATCAAATTATATTATAAGATTGTCTTCTCAAATGAAAACACGCGTTTCACTAGCTAGTATTAAACTTCAATCACTAAATGCATTCCCATAATTCCAGAATCACTACACACAAACATTGTCCCTATTTATTATGTTATTCTATATTTCTAACTGTGACATTTATGCATGTAAAGTTAAACCACACAATGGAGAAGCAGAAGCAGCAAAAGTAATGGTTCATATTGCTGCAAGAGGGACAAGGCAAGAATGGATAGAAGGATCCGACTCAACTCATGAGTACTTCACAATGGATTACTCACATGTAAAAAGACGTAGTCCGATCCATAACAAGTCTTTTCCAAAGACCGTCTCTAATTCTCCATGATACGTCGTCGCGTTCACAATAAAATTTAAAAAACCAAAAAAAAAAAAAAAATTTCTAGTAGGAACTATATTAACATATAGATAGGAACTATATATTTATTGGGTAGGGTTCCTGTAGGAAAATTGGTTTGTGTGAGAAGTGTAGGAAGGATTAAAAATTGATATGTATGCATCATTTGTTAGACGTATTCATGATGTTTTGGATTGTTTTGCTTAGAAAACAACAAACATAACAATTAATAACCGAAAACAATGTATTTTAGGCTTAAAACTTAAAACACTATGTCAAGAACATTTAAGCATAGTGTTTTAAGTAATTACTAGGGTGTTTTATCTGTAATTTAAATTTAATGACTATAATACATTGGATTGTGTTTTAAATTGTTGTATATTGTTGTGTTAAGTGTTTTTTAAGCCAAAACAATCTAAAACATTATTCCAAAATAAAAAACATGATGGCTACATGTCAATTCTTAATCCTTCTCACGCTTCTCACACAAATCATATATGAAATTGGAAATGGGGATTCCATTTCTTTCTGGATTGATCCCTGGTTAGTTAACATTCCGTTGATGTCCATTTGTCCAAGATTGTTTCGGTTAGTCAGCGAGAAGGTGCAAGATTAATGATAGATTGGTCGCTCATGGGGCTGGTTTTTCGAGATCTTGGGGCTGGGTTTCAGCTTCGTTTTTGGCTGAACAGGAGGCGGAATTTGCTGTTCTAAATTCACTGCTAGATCAGGTTGTATTATCGGATGTGGTTGATAAATGGGAATGGATTGGGGCTGGCAACAGGTTGTTCTCGGTGGCTGCTGTCAGAAAGTCGCTTCTTAGTATTACGGACTGCAGCAATGTTACGGTTTTTCAGTGGTGCAGATGGATCCCTAAAAAGTGTAATATTTTTGGCTGGCGAGTGGAGATGAACAAGATTCCGACTGCTTTGGCGTTAAGGTATAGAGGTATTCAAGTGCCGGATGTGTCGTGTCCTCTTTGTGGTGAGTCTGATGAGTCGGTTGATCACTTATTCACTGGTTGCATCTTTGCGTCTTTGCTTTGGCAACATATCCCGGCTTGGTGTAAGGTTCAGAACGTGGTCGTCTTTTCGGTCAAGGATCTGTTCGAAATCCATAATTTCGTGGGGCTTTCGGGCAAAGCTAAAGACGTTTTCTATGGGCTGATCATTATTGGGTGCTGGAGTATTTGGCATGCCAGGAATCGGCTCAAGTTTCAGAGTAAGAAAGCGAGAATGGAGGACATCATTGGCGAAGTTAAAGCTTTGGGTTTCCTTTGGGCTAAGCATAGAGCCAAGTTGTCGTCTTTGTCTTGAGGTCAATGGTGTATATTTGTAATTATGTAAGTTTGTTGTTGTTCCTTGTGCCGCCCCGTTTTGTGGATTTGACGTTTTTAATGAAGTATAACGTTTAAAAAAAACATATTGTCCCAATTGCATCGAAAGATTAAAAAAATACATTTTTTTATGGTTTGGAATACAGTTTTTCTCTATTATTTTGATGGTCAAATGGAGAATTCAAACCCCAATACTTCGATACGTGTTCTCACAAGTTACAAAAACAAGTTTGGTCCAACTTAGCATATCATAATCATTTAATATGCTGTCACTTTGGACTTTGGAGGAAAGTGGCTCGTAAGTATTCATCAATGGTACCAAAAGTGGTGAGAGGTTTAAATTTTATAGAAGACAAAAAAATTAGTTGAAAAAAGTAATTCATCAATGGTAAGTTGGCAGTTGACACAGGACGACTGGACAAGGGTATTATCATGTTTTTTACGAAAATTAAATTTGAGTTCTTTTTTATGTATTCTTATTATTATTTACTAGTTTACATTCCCATGTATTATACAAATTGATAAATGTAATGTTATATAACTAACAAAAAAAGTTATGTTTAAAAAAACATATGCATTTCACTGTTGAAAAAAATAAGTGTATTACAATAATATAATATAATAAACTGTAATTTGTTAACCTATATAATCGTCAAGATATTTATTAAAAAAATCAACATTGACGTGATAGTTATAAATATTGTTAAGTTCATTTTTAAAACACTTTTTCTTTCAAATGAGAATTAACTTTGATTTTTTAATACCACCAATTTTTTATTATTTAACATATTATATTTTTACTATTACTTACCGTCATACCACATCACAAGTATTTGAACTTAGTTTTCGGTAAAATCTTAGGGCCAAACTTAACCTCAATACAAAAAACGCTACATTTCCGCAAATTTACCTTTAAGCCGGATACTAGATGGAAACATCTAAGTATCCGTTTAAGGTTAAGAGCGTTACTTTGGGACCATTCACCTAGAAATATGACGTCATCCGCATAGAGTAAATGAGATAGAACCAAACTCCCTTCGCCACAATCCACACCCCGTTACAAACCAACCTCACACGCCCGCTTCATTATTCCCGTTAAAGCCTCCATCACTAGTACAAATAAGAAAGGTGATAACGGTTCCCCTTGCCTAAGTCCCCGTTCGCAACCGAATTCAAGTGTGGGTGACCCATTAACTAGAATAGACGCACGAGCCATAGACACGATAGACATTATAACCCACCGAATCCATACCTGAGGGAAGTTCATTTGAGCCATAACCGATTCTAAAAATCCCCAATGTACCGAATCGTACGCCTTGTCTATACCCACTTTGAATACCATGCCGCGCTTCTTTTTTCTTTTCATCCAACCGATTAATTCATTAAGTATAAGCGGTCCATCGGTGATGTTCCTCCCTACTATGAATGTCGATTGCTCGTGTGATACCAATTTCCCTATTACACCTTTTATACGACCCACCAACACCTTTGATATTACCTTGTTGATGCACCCCACCAAACTAATGGGTCTAAAATCTTTGAATGATTGCGGATCCTCCAATTTTGGAATTAGAGCAATGAACGAAGAGACACAATTAGCTCCCAAATCTGGATTATTATAGAAGTCCTGAAATAGTCTTACAAACTCCGTTTCCAGTCCACCCCAACTTCTTCGGATAAACTTGAAGTTGAACCCATCGGGTCCCGGCGCCTTATCTCTGTCGCATTCCCAAACCGCGTCCTTTATTTCTTTCAGCGTAAATGGCTGGGAAAGTGAGTTCGCCTCCTCATCGGAAATCTTGTTAATGTGCGTGCAATTCAGTGACGGTCTGGAAGTCATCGGCTCACGGAATTTTTCCTCAAAAAAGGCAAAGGCCGCGTCTTTAATAACCCTTGGACAGGTAATCCAAGTGCCATCCACCTTGATTCCGTTAATCCTGCTACTCGACGTATTTGCGTTTACCCCCCCCCCCCCCCCCCCATGAAAATAGCTCGAGTTCTCGTCACCTTCGAGCGCCCACCAGACTCGTGCCTTTTGTTTCATATCTACCACTTTGAGTCAATCCTGTTCCAAGATATAAGCTCTACATTCCGTACGACGCATCATCTCATCCTCAGAAAGGTCCCTACTTTCCATGTCTTTGTCAAGTCTAGCTAACTCATTCTCTTTTAATCTATACACAGTAGCTGATTCCTTCTTCTTATCCCCTACCCATTCTTTGATTCTATTTTTAGGAACTTTAATTTAGTGACCAATGCCAAGTCTGCTCTGCAGTGAAATCTAAACCTGGAACACACCTCTGAATCGAATTCTGAGAAGCCCGGGAATTCCAGCCAACTGTTGAAAAACCAAAACGGTATGTGGCCGAAATCCGCCTCCACCACTGACAAAACTACCGGACAATGGTCTGAGACGAACCTAGATAGGGCCGTAACACTCGCATTAGCCCATTTATTCACTAAAAGGTCACAAACCAGAAAACGATCCAGTTTGCTCATCTTCAATCCGTTATCAGCTATGTACGTAAAGCGATGGCCCCCCATATTGAATTCTCTCAAACCCGATCTTTCTATAAATGCATTAAAATATGCAGCGTTCAACGACACGAATTCTGAATTATGCCTCTCCGCTTGGTTCCTTACCTCGTTAAAATCACCAAATGTAACCCAAACTCCTTGAAATGTATCTGTCATTGACGCCAATTCTAACCAAACCGACCTTCTCAAGACTGCATCATTGGGTGCATAGACGTTGCAAATATTCAATACTTCCCCTGACGCCACCAAATTACCCGTAACCATTAGGAAGTACCTATTCTTAACCACGTTTGTAGCCCGAAATACCGTAGGATCCCAGTTACTAAGCAATCCCCCCGATCTGCCTTCCGCGTGTACTATGTCTGACCGAAACCTGGACCTGCCCCAAAACATTGGTAAGAAAATGTTCGCTCCCGAACCCATTTTAGATTCCTGAATACCTATGAAGTGGATACCATGACTTGTTTTTAACCCCCTGACCCAGGATGCCTTACGATCATCCCTCACCCCCGTCAAATTGATGGATAGAAAATTCATTGTACCACCGTGTCCACACCTTCTTCGTTCACCAATTCCTGCACCTGCTCCTTAAAACCCCCAAGTTCTACCCCAATTAATGTTCCAGCAGCTACCGTATAGTCTACTTCCAAAGAGTTATTTGCATCCTGACCACTAGAATTTCTTATATTCGACCCCAACCCATTACCCCCAGCCAGATTATTTTGTACCAGAACCGACTCAGAATCAATCCTACCCTGGTTGTTACCCGCCTCACCCGAATTAATCCCCTCATTTTCAGCATGTTGACCCACTTCCTCTTCCATTCGGTTCATAGAGTCACTCACTTGTTGTGAAGGAAACAGATGTATACCATGTGTCTCCACCTCATGTATAGTACAGTCTTCACCACTTGAACTACATGGGCTTCTCAAATGTCTAGGTCTTTTCCTTGATTTTTGGCCCAAACCAACACCATCAGTAGGCCCACTACCTACTTTAAAGTTCTCCCAGCTTTTATTCAAACCCAAGGATCTTTGATGACTGGACATAGACCCACCACTAAAACCTTTTTTTTGTAATTAATGTACGTCCTTTGTCAAAGGTCTCTTGGTCTTTCCCATGCAATGGGATTTCCCCATGCAAACAATCAGTCTCTTGGCCTTCCTATGCCGATTGTGTAACTTCCGGCCGGCCACCCTGTGGCCTAACTTCGCCTTCCTCCAATTCCTTATCACCACCCCCTGCCACAGATTTGCCTTCCGACTCCTGATCCTGACCTGTCGTCTTCCTCCGTAACCCATATTGAATAATAATTTCCTTCCCAATCGATACTTGTCTCTTCCTTAATGCGAGCTGGACATTCCACTAGAACCCACACCCGCCCCTCAGCGTTATCCAGCGAAAGCCATGAGAAGGAACTCCGTTTTATTACCCTTCCAAAAAGCTCCCCCACCCTATTGAATATCACCCCTTCCCTGAGTTGCAATGGTACCCCAACAATTCTCAGGCATGCTACTCTTCAACCGGAACGTTCTCCCCTCCCCACTTATGAGTTAATGGGCTAATCAATGAAGATTAATGTGTTAACAAACAATTGCAATGAAGATTAATGGGTTAATTGTTTCAATAGGTTTAGGTGTCAAGTTTTATCAACATCAAAGATGGACTAAACTACACTTCATTACTCTAGAAAATATGAAACCTAATAACAAGTTAAAGCATTATTAACCGAATTCATTTCCCTAGTAATTGGCGCAAGAAACAATTATAAAAAAGAATTCAAAACAAGATTAACGCAATTAAAAAGTTTGTTCAAATCACAATTACAAAGAAATAAGAAAAATACCAAAATGTTCAAGAACCCTAGATTATAAGTCTCCGCCGGGTGATTCCAAAGGTGATTAGCCACTCATGATTGTTGTTTGATCTTCAAAAAGGCTTGATTCAGTCTTGAGATATGTGATGAAATGCGAAATTGGATGATTCCTAGAGCTAAAAATCGCCCCCAAAGGTCCCCAAGAAGTCCTAGATCGAGAATGGGAAGAATGGGTTTCAAATCCCCATTAAAAACTGGGCAAAAAGCATAATTCACGAGTTGTAACTGATAGCAGCGTCCAGGACGCTGGTCTGGACGCTGGCTATTGGTTTTCTAGTTTTTCTCCGTTTTGCTTCGTTTAATCATTCTTGTTCTTTCTTACATCATTCCAAAGCTCCATAAGCTTCCAAAATACACCCTAAACCTATCAAGACCTGTAAAACATAAATCATATCAAAGTACATCATTCGATACTCAAATGCACACTAAAAACTCAGGCTTAAGCACTAGAACTTGAGGTTTTTCAACCACGCATCAACGATAAGAGATCTTAGGGAAATAATTTTTCATATCATTGTAATATCTAGGGATTGTCATGTTCAAATCAATACAAGCTTTAGATCATATTTACATTGTTGTTGTTCGTTTTTTGATTCTTGGTTTCCGCAAATTAGAAATCATGTATCGAATGAATTATATCGTTAGGAGAACCTACACTCACCATTTAGAAAAGAACACGTTCACTATATTTGATGATATCGCTATGCTACAAGCCAGATAAATTATATCTATATGTGTTATATGTATAATTACTTCATTTTTACGGCTTAAATTACACCAAATTCGTCTTTGACGGAGCTCAAACTCTTGACCTCAAGGAGAACAACACCTTAACTCGAATAGCTTTGTCAATTGGACCCAACCCTCACCCGTATATTTACTTCATGTATTGAATTAGGTAAAGTTGGTGTGTAACAACTAATATTTTATTATGCACTTCCACAATCCCAATTATGTAACATTGGTCTGTTATGTCACGTTACCATTGGTTGCTTTGATTAATAGGCCTACCTTATATTTTAATTAACTACTATAAGTTAATTATGCATTACTTTAGCAAGCTTGTGGATCTAATTCATTGCAAAGATTCACATAATCTCGATCTCTTTTGTTTAAGGTTTCACAGAAGTTCACTTTCTAATATTTTAATTAATTATTATAAATTAATTAGTGTTATGTTTATTGATAGTTAGCATGCCATGATAGTTAATATTGAAATAGTTACATGGCAAGACAACGAAGGATGAATACAAAAGAAGTTTGATTAAGACGGTATTGAACTATTGATCAATAATGAAAAATAAAATATAATGGACCTTTTTTACCTGCTCTGTAATCGATCTAGTCAGTTTTGGCATAGTTAGTTTTGCGTCATGCCTCCTCAGAATATGGGGTGTGGGGTGGGGAAAGCCATCGGGAAGATGACATGGACCCTTTCCCCAAGGGGAACACCGCCCCCCTCCCTTCCCCTTCGGTGTGAACGGGGAAATCTTCCCCTTCTCCCCGATCAATATAATATTATTATATCTTTTGTCTTTTCTTCCTTTAATATTAAATATATATATATTTTGTCTTTTTCTCTTATAAAAAATATTAAAATAAAGGAAAGGGGAAGGGGAAAGAAGGGGGAACCATTTCCCCTAGAAGGGGGAGAAGAAGGGGAAAATGATGTGGCGCTGATGTGGACAAGGGGAAAGAAGGGGGAAGGGGAACCACACCCCATAGTCTCATGCGTATTCATTTGTCTTCAAGAAGTCTAGATAACTTAAATCATACAAAATATCACCGTTCGTTATTTTTCAGTTCAAACAATAAACAACTTCTAGAAAATAGAAGATTGTGATAAGCCCTTTTATTTTAAATATCCAGCAAGATTTTCCCAAACCGATTTATGAAAACTTCTAAAAAAATCGCCATATACAATACAATAGATGCACAGACAACAATACATACTTCTGATCAATTTGATTAGAGAGAAATCCACATTGAACGATCTAGCAACAACAAAAAAAAAAATTGTCTTAGAGAAATGTGTGGTAAATAATGGTTCTCTCAGTTTTCAAATTCCTAAGTGTTCTCCCAGGATCTCTACACTATATATATATATATATATATGTATATATGTAGGATCCGGATCATTTAAGAACTCGTCTGAGTTGTGAGAACTTGAGAACTCCTCTAGGCCAATAACAAGGTGGTTGTTTGGGGGAAGGCGACGGGCATGGTGGTGGGTTTTGGGTGGTTGTTGCCATCATTTTTTTTCTTGTTTTCTGACGGCTAGAACAGAGAGAGGAAGCTTAGAGAGGGTGTGGTCGTTTGGTGGTGGAGTGTCATGGAAGGGGCGGTAGGAAGAACGGTCGTGGTCTGGTGGAGCGTTTGGGGTTTTTAAGGAAGACCCAGTGGTGGTTTTGGTTGGGTATAGCAGGTTTGTGGTGTGGCGGAGGCGTACGGTGGTGGTTCTCGTTTGTAGATCTGTGATGAAGAAGACGACGATACAAGCCAATGATGTCAGAAAAGATGAACATGATCCAATATGGGTGTATTGGGTGGTTCTCGTTTTTAGATGTGTGTAGATCTGTGATGAAGAAGACGACGATACAAAGTTTCTATATCATGACAACCATAAGTTTCTATATAATGACAAACATGTGAGTCTAATTTTTTTCGATTTTTGTAGTGTTTTTACTTTTTTACACACATGTAAACACCTTATTACACTTATGTAAATAGGTTGTTAGTCGTCGTGCATAGTGAATTTTGTGTTTTACAGTAATGTAAATAGGAGTAGCTTATATTTTTTTTTCTTTTGGTGCACACTAACGTAATGGCGTTTTATTGTCATAATACCTCTTTATTGGTTTTTTTTTCTTTTGGTGTACACTAATGTAATAGATTTTTTTACAGCTTATTAGGATTTCAATGTGAAAAAACAATTAATATAAGATCAACGTGATGTTTTTTCGCCCTTGAAGAAAAAACGGGTATAACTTACGATAAGTTTGATTTGATACTCGTGTTCGTTCAGATTATAATCCTTCGCTCACACTAAAGACCAAAATCGAACCCTAGGAGGTGTTAAGAGAGTGTAATGTGTACGTTAAAGTAAGAACACAAAGATGTAAGTGGTTCGGTCTAGTTCGACCTATGTCCACTGTGAAAGGAGATGTCTTTTATTACTCGAGTAAATGCAAAGAGAATTATTACAAATACTCTAAGGCTATCTTGTTTGGAGCTATTTTCCCTATGAATGTTCGACCCTTTGCAAAGGAGAGGTAACCTCCTTTTCATAGGGAAAACATGGGCCAACCGTTGTGGCCCATGGTTGAGGTGGTAATCTTGGGCCCAAGCTTTGGATCCAGTTATCTTCAGCCCACGAAGTGGGTGAGAGAGCACATGGTAATAAATGCTGATGTGAGAGAAGGTATGACTTGTTCTGATAGAATTCCACATGGCGCGATATGATTGGGCGGAGATCGACAGCGCTTCTCTCTGACACAACATGGTTGACCAGCTGGTGGCGTCTGATGTGAGGTCTGGCAGCAGGTAAGCACGTGTGTACAGTACTATGATGGGTACTGTACAGTGCAACATGGTGGAAGCATGGGAGCAGTCACGTCACTGTTCACTGTCAGGGGTTGTTAGAACACTACTGACACGTGTTGTACCCTGATTAGCGCAGAGTGCGTTCAGCACCTGACCGGATCTTCTTCATTCTTGATCATCCGTAGATCCTCGTACTAAAAGATGATGTTAACCGAATATTCCGCGCGTAAGTCCACGCGCTGAGATTCCTTTGTGACGATGACGTCATCCTTCTGATGTAATCCTGCGCGTAGTCATGTTATCCTGTGCAGGCTTTGTTCCACGGGCATCAAGAGATTGATGTCGTTGCTGGAATGAAGTTGCGTTCCGCGGACTAGGGTTTCCGCGACTTCTTTGTGGTTAGTGTATTTTATGGGATAGGGTTGTAATCCGCGTTAGGATTAGGTACCCTATCCCTTCAGCCCTGGAAAAGGAAGAATATAAGATTAATGCTGAAAAGTTTTTAATATAACTTTTTTTCTTTCTTTTGTTCTGCTTAGTATTCTAATAAACATTTGGGGGTTACACCTAGTGTTGGATCTAGAAAATAAAACAAGGGTAACATTTTATAAAAAATATTTTAAGGGGTAACAAAAAATTTGTTTTAGGGGTAATATTTTATAAAAACACCTAAAAAAACAATTTTTTTTCCACTCCGCCAGGAAAATATAGGGGTGACATATGTCCCCCCTGATTGTACTATATATCCCCCCTTAGTTAGACGAACGTAAACAGGTTTTTGATTTCGTGGTTTATTAAATTTGTTAGGTTAGATAAACATGTTTTTTTTCTTCTTTTTTTTTCCATTTGTTCTGCTCAGAATCCTAATAAATATGAGGTTACACTAATATAAAATAGAAGTTCCTTGGGTTACACTGATGTAATTAGAGGTTTATTGTTCAAACTTATTTTTTTTATACTAATGTAATTGGAGGTTTATTGCTCAAATTATATTTTTTCTTGGTTTACTCTGTTGTAACTGTATTTGTACAGTGTTTTCTTGGGGTTACACAAACGTAAATATCAATGGCCGTGGTTGTGGGTATCTTGTAATTTTGGAAACTAAGGTAGGTAAATGATTGTTGATGGATTACACTGGTGTAAATAAATTTCGTATGTGTTTCCTAAACAATGGTTTACGGATGATTTTTTGAATATGTGTTATGTTTGTTTAAAAAAGTAAGTGAATTAAAAAATAAAATAAAGTTAAAAAATATGATAATTTAATAATTGAATAAAAAATTAAAATGATATTATATTATTTTCTTCTTTCTTATGGTATTTTTACCTAAATAGCCCTCATGAACTCTATTTTATAAAAAATACTAATAAAAAGTTAATTAACATGTCAAGACAAAAAAAGTCCCATCATTTGATCTCAACCATTAGATCATCAAAATTAATGGCTTAAAAGAGTTCCTATGGTTCTCACAACTCAAATGAGTTTTCAAATTATCTAATCCATATATATATATATATATATATATATAAATAGGCTAAGTATAGAGAGAAAACCCTCCAAAACGAAGAAACCCGGTAAACTCTGACTTCCCGAACTTTTTATTATCTGAAAAAATTAGGGTATGTAATATACATGATTTTAAGAGTTTTGAGCCAAAAAAATCAAAAAAGCGCCAAGTGGATATTTTTAAAAAAAATAAATAAGTTTTTTGTGTGTTACGTATGTTACACAAAAACAGACATGTAACATATGTAACACAAAAAACTTATTTTTTTTTTTTTAAAATATCCACTCGGCGCTTTTTTTATTTTTTTGGCTCAAAACTCTTAAAATCATGTACATTACATACCCTAATTTTTTCAGATGATAAAAAGTTCGGGAAGTCAGAGTTTACCGGGTTTCTTCGTTTTGAGTGGGTTTTTATTTAAACCATCCCCTATATAAATATATATATATATATATATATACATATACAGGTGAAAGTTCAATAGAAAACTCATTTTTAGAGAGAGAACTCGAGAACTCTACATTACACATATGTTACATATGTGTAATATATATTACACATATGTAATATACATAATATATCATATGCAATATATATTACACATATGCAATATATATTACACATATGCAATATACTCAATATATCATATATTGCACATATGTAATATAAAGTTCTCGAGTTCTCTTAATAAAGTGAGTTTTCTATTGAACCATCCTTATATATATATATATATATATATATATATATATATATATATATATATATATATATATAAGGGTGTAAACGAACCGAGCCGAGCCAAACCTCAACCAGGCTCGAACCTCGATTAACTTATAAGAGCTAGAGCTTGGCTCGATCCGAGCTTTGTTTTCAAAGCTCGAGCTCGTTGGTAGTTTCTCAAGCCGCAGCTCGACTCGTTTATTATCTATTAGTTGATATATTAAATAAAAATTATTTAAATAATAATTCATTTATGCTCGTGAGCTCGATAAATGAAGCTCGAGCTGAGAGCTCATTTACTAAACAACTTTAAATAAGTGGTAAATATTATTAAATATTAAAAAAACTAATATTACACAAGGCTCAATGAGCCAAACGAGCTTCACATGTCAGGCTCGAGCTCGGGCTCAATAAATAAACGAGCTTTGTTTTAGACTCAAGCTCGGCTCGTTTCAAGTTTTTTACTGAGACGATCTCGAATAACTCACGAGTGGCTCAGCTCGTTTGCACCCCTACTTTTTTTATACTCATAAATTGAATACTATATTAATAGTGTATACATCTATTATTAATTTAAACAATTTTCTCTTATCCAAAAAAAGGTTTTTCGTGTTTGCTATTTCTTAAAACATATAATTCTCTTAAACTTAACCAGCATAACATCGTAATTGTATTAATCTATATTTCTATACTACTATATACTGGATTCTGGATGAACGAAAATATCATTTGATATTTCACCTATAAGGACAAAATAGTAATTTCATTAAATTTGCAAGACAAATTTAATACAAAATTAAATAACTTATTAACTAATTATTTGAAGTCAAACAAATTATGATAAATAACTTCATGTAATTTCATTAAATTTGCAAGGCAAATTTAATACAACAATTAAATAACTTATTAACTTATACTGAAAATAATACATAAAAATATGACTTACATATTCAAACTCAAATAAAAGGAAGTGGCATCGTCCCATTCGTGACTAACCCAGTCATTAGTAAAACCAAAATAAATGTCAAACAAGAATACATGATGTCTTTTAGTTTAAAAGTTATTGTATATGTAATAAAAGTTTATGGCTAAAAATTACAATTAGACAAATGTTGTGTTAATCAAGAAAAACGTCATGGTTTCTTTGGTCAAATGTCATGGTTTCTTTGATCTGCGCATACACCATAAAACCTCTCATTTACATCTATGGGTGTCTCAATAGACGAAGCAATCGCAAACTTGAGAAATGGGTATACACGTTTGGAACATATTAGGGAATATACCACAAAATCGACCTATTAGTACTACGGGATGACAAGCCCATCCCATACGCCTTTCTTTATTTTTGATGGCTTCATTTAGAGTATTTAGCTACTTTTTTTACCAGAGACTGAAATCTTGTCTTCTGCTTCAAGTTTTCAGTATTCTCCTACATCACTTTATATTTTTATATGTGCTTTCAATATCAATGGACTTCCGTAACATATATTGTGTTAAGGAGTATTTATTTTAATAATTATTTTTCACTCATATTTTTTGTATTTAAAGAACTCTATGATGTCATCTATTGTTTCACACTTTGGTTTATTATTACACCGATATTTATTATAAATTTAACGTGTTATTCTGCTACAATATATACACCTATTTCCTACTAAAATTGTACATCATCCGATCATATATTACACATTATCAGTATGTTTGTATAATGTATAACACTAACAACGTGATTGACCAAACGCAACAGCATACACATTGCAGCCCCGCCGTAATGTGCGGGTTCATGTTATAGTCTTTCAAATTAATACATTATTTAAATTTTATTTAATATATACTTAAACATCTTGTAAATAATATATAATTGACTGAATTTTATTGGTCTAGAAACGAATTGTTTAAACCTAGTCTGGTTTCCGGTTCAAGCATTCCAATTTTACCGGTCTTGGCCTCAGTCTGATCCTATCCTTAGGCCTTCTGGTATTACTTTGGCTCATGAACAACCATACTAGTTGGGTTAATCCTATGGCAAAAATGGTACTCTTGTAAACGCAAATACAATGAAATATTTGCTTATGTCATGAATAAGGACACCTAAAATCCAAAGGGTCCAAGCTTCTAATAGAGTTAGGCATAATGCTTTGAAAGTTGAAACTAAAGTAATTATAGACGTGTACGATTGAAAACGACGAGTTCCTTCACTTTGTGCCACAAAGGTGTTTAAAAAGATTTACTGAATTTTTAATAAAAAAATATAGCCAATACAACTTACATAGTATATGAGTGTGGGACGTTGTAGAAGACCCTTTAAAACAACTAGTTGTTTAAAAACAACATTATGAAAATCCAAAAATAAAAAAACACATCACAATAGTGCATTTAAAGATGAACAACGGGCGGTTTAAAAACCACACGGTTTAATAAACGTTTAAAACAAACGGTCGATTTAGAAACAACATTACGAAATTCACATCGATATATATACATAGATAAAAACAACTCGCACGAAGCGTTGATAAACAAAACGAAACCCATAAAAAATCATGTAACATGAAATTTGTTAAAAACTCAAAATGCTAAATTTATTAAAGTTCTAGGGTTGTGTAAAGCGGATAAAAAAGGATGAACAAAAACAAAAATATAACTTTATAAAAGTTGAAAGACCAACGGTTAAACATATTAAAAACCATGGGATGTAAACAAAAATTGTCCACTAAAAACAAAAATTATTAATAAACAATTGTGGTTACTACTCATAACCACCCACAATTGTTATATTAATAATTTTCCTATAGTTTTTAACTAGTTTTTATCCCGGGAGTGTCCCGGGGTTGAACTATCTAATATAACATAATAAAATATCTAATATGACAACATAATTAATGATTTGTCAATACATGATTAATGAATAATAATAATAATAATATTATTATTATTATTATTATTATTTATTTTAAACAAATTTCTGCCATAAGTTATCATATTCAAATATAAAATAAAGGAATCTCTGCCTATGAAGTTATGTTTATCGTTTATGATTTATTAGTAGAGTAAAATATATTTGAAAACAAAAACCCATAAAAATAGTTGTTTTTTTTCTCCGTTTTTTATATAGCATTATGGTACTCGTTGGAAAGATAATAAAACGCTCGTTAATTTGGTGTATTTTTTTTCTTTAAAAAATCTCGTATATAAAAGATATTAACGTTTAAAAGTTATGGGAGGAAACATTAGAGAGAAAATTTAATTTTGTTTTTAAATTGTTATCTTTTCCTAAAATAATTATAATATATATAGATTTATTAAAAAAACTCAAAAATTAAAAAAATCCCACATAATGCCATGTGGCACATTGAAGGAGGGGTTGAGGCCCCCATTGAATGCTACATCATCAAAGTTTAATTTTTTTATTATAAGTCAGTCATTCTATTTCATTTTTTATTTAAAAAAATTAACTAAAAACAATAATGATAAAATACAATATGTTATATTATTTTCTTTACTCAACCCATATAATATCTGAGTTTCTAATTTAGATAGAAAAAATGTTAACTAAAAAATCAATTAAGCTTTACCTCATCCGGCCCATACACATCACCCACCACCATCAACTTAAAAAACGGTAACAACCACAGACAACAACCATAAACAACCACCCACGAACAACCCATAAATTTACCAACACACCATCACTTTCTGTTTTTTAATCATATTTTTTTTTCATTTCTTCATTTAATTGCAATGGTCGTGTGGTTGTGACTCATGAAGGTTGACAAGTTACAACTACAAATCCACCTTAATACATTTAGAATCGTTAATGTGAGGTCTGCCCACTTGGTAAAAACGCAGGTCTTAGTCTTAAACATAGGCAAAGCGAGTAGTTTAGCATAATTTGTGTAAAATAGAGTAGAAGTAACAAGTGATATTAAAAAACATGTTTGAAACTGTACAAAAATATATAAAAATATTTATGACATCCTCTAATGGGCACTTGCCATAGATTAAGATTACTTGATTCATTACGTAGGCAAACCCCTATAAAACTCAACTCTTTTTAGTGTTTTCTCTTACCAACAAACCATAACAATTTGCAAATTACCAACACCCTCTTTGAGCCCCTATTAATTCTCAAATCCTTAACTAAACCAATGACTCCACAAATATCCCAATTCCAATACTTGGCTCCAGAAGAGAACTTCACCAACTTCAACATCCAAGATCCCATATCTGTGACCAATTTCTTAACCAACATCCCTGGCTACTTCTATTCACACCCCTCACCTTCTGATGAAGCCGATGAGCAACAAACCGACATCATTTATGAACGAAAGCGCAGAAGAATGATATCAAATAGAGAGTCTGCTAGAAGATCAAGAATAAGGAAACAGAAGCAACTCGATGAGCTTTTCGCACAACTGGATCATCTAAGAACTGATAATCGGAGTCTCATGGAGCAGTTGAACCAGTTAGTAGAGAGCCATGAACGTGCAATGGGGGAAAATGCGCGATTAAAAGAAGAGACAACCGATATCAGAAAGAAGCTTGATGAAATCCAGTTTGCAAACAATTCATCTAGTGCTTTGTTGAGTTCTAAGTTGCTTGAAATGTTGTATAATTAAATCTTGAAGAATTTTAAATTTAAAGTGTGTGTGTTTTGTTATAATTTTACAATAATTCAATAGTGTTTAAAGAAATACATTATATTTTGTTATATTTAGAAGAATATATCAAAGCAAAATGATACAAAAACTCATATGTATAGATTTGAATAGTTTTTTACCTTTTGATATTTGAACATATTAAAGATTGAAAATTATTAAGGGTAATAAAAAATACAGCTTTAACTAATATATACACAAACTATATAACTTATATCAAGTCACTTTTGCTTATAGTCTTATACATCCAATTTATATATCTGTACAACTAACCTTATAATACTGTAAATTAGTATACGTTTTTTTTTCCATTTTTCTTTTTTTTTTATATGGAGGCTTTATGCTACATAAAAAGGAGAGAATACCTTCTTTTATATGAAATGCTACAAGAAGAATTCGATAGTAATAGTATAGAATAGTTTGTTAGTTTAGTGAGATTGTGATTCAGGTTTCTAGTGGGATCGATTGACAAGAGTTAATTACACTTCTTGTAGTTTTTATAAAACTAGTGGGTTTACTCGCGCGTTGTAGCGGGATCCACAAATGGGTTGCAATACAGCATTATGATACTTAGGTTTTTGGCCGCAAGTTACGCAAAAAGAATAGAAATCTGCACCCTATATTTTAACAAGTATTCGTAGAAAGAAAAGAAATGTGCACCGCCACTTACAATTGATTGCAATTCACCACAAAAACCATGTACTTATTATTGAACAAATCTTAATAAACCAAAGGTATGTTACTGTAACAGACCAATATAAACATAAACATCGCTCTTGTGTAAGCTGCCCGGTCATTGCATATCTACATAACTGTGCCATTGAAGAAACATTGCTAAACGATAAAGTTTATTTAAATGACAAAAACATACAGTAACAATATGATATTGTATACACTATTATATGAAGGTCACTGTCCATTTATTTAGAAATTAAAACTTGTAATTTGTAAGTTTGTAATACACTTGCCCAACCTGACCTAACAGCTAAAAAATTGCCTAATGTAGCCAGTGAACTGAACTATCTCGTCCACTTTGACGCTGGTTAGACGCATATTTATGAAAAGGGTTTATAATATAAGTATTATTATGGCAAAGTTTTAAAACTCATACAAGTTTAGCTGAGATAAGATTATTCATTGTGGTAACATAAATTATTATCTTTCATCGCCATTATATGAAATTCGTTCAAAAATATTGTTATCCCGTGTGTTTATTTAGTTTGGGTGAGTTTTATTTTCATATAAAAGTTGATTATCTTCTAGGGGAATTTAGGGAAAAAAATTGTTAAAATTTAGGAAATTTGTAAAGAAACTTTTGATATGTCATCTTAACTTTGGATATATTTGTCCATGCCTCCTCCTTTATAATAGTACTAGTGGGTTTACCCGCGTGTTGCAGAGGCTTCCACAAATGGGTTACAATACAATATTATGATACTTAGGTTTTTTGCCGCAAGTTACGCAAAAAAAAATAGAAATGTGCACCGCCACTTACAACTTATTGCAATTCACCACAAAAACCATGTACTCATTATTGAACAAATCTTAATAAACCAAAGGTATGTTAATGTAACATACCAATATAAACATAAACATCACTCTTGTGTAAGCTGTCCGGTCATTGCATATCTACATAACCGTGCCATTAAAGACACCTTGCTAAATGATAAAGTTCATTTACATGACAAAAGCATGTAGTAATAATATGATATTGTATACACTATCATATGAAGGTCACTTTCCATTTAAAAATTAAAAGTTGTGATTTGTAAGTTTGTAATAGACTTGCCCAACCTGACCCAACAACTAAAAAATTACCCAATGTAGCTAGTGAGCCGAACCATCCCGTCCACTTTGCCACTGGGTAGACGCATATATATGAAAAAGGTTTATAATATAAGTATTATTATGGCAAAGTTTTAAAACTCATACAAGTTTAGCTGAGATAAGATTATTTATTGTGGTAACATCAATTATTATCTTTCATCGCCATTATATGAAATTCTTCAAAAATATTGTTATCCTGTGTGTTTATTTAGTTTGGGTGAGTTCCATTTTCATATAAAAGTTGATTATCTTCTAAGGGCATTTAGGGAAAAAAGTGGTAAAATTGAGGAAATTGTAAAGAAACCTTTGGTATGCCATCTTAACTTTGGACAATTTGGACATATTTGTGCATGTCTCCTCCAATTTTTTAACAATGTTAAGTAATAAGGCCAACACTTGTTGAATTTTCTGTCCGCTGGGTATAGCCCAGTGGTTGGTGGCTCGATGAAGGGAGAGTGGAGGCGATATGGTTTTTTGGTGGTGGGTATAATTATCGGTGAACGAATCATTAGATGGAATACCAAAGATGGCGATTGACGAAGCCGAAAGGTGTTGCATGCACCTAATCCCTACGGATTTAGCAATGATGGGGGTAGATACGGACACTACTAGCATGGATGTTCTGCGGATTTTAAGATTGGACTATGATCAATGGTTGCCGGAAACGAGAGGGTCACACTTGCCGATGGAAGTGCTTGTAGGGGTGTAAACGAGCTGAGCCGAGCTCGAGCTTGACTAGGCTCGAGCTCAAGCTCGGCTCGATTCGAGCCTACTATTCTAAGCTCGAGCTCGGCTCGAAAGTAAAACCTAAGAGCTCGAGCTCGGCTCGTGGTAATTTAAAAATAATTTTAAACGACCTAAAAGCTCGGCTCGAGCTCGTTTCAATAGCTTAAACGAGCAAAACCTCGGCTCGAGCTCGGCTCACCAATATTATTAATTAAAATTGTACATGTTCAAAAGACAGAATCGCATACATAAAAAAATAATATAACATTTGTTTGAGCTCGTTTAAGCTCGCCTAAACGAGCTTTTTATGTAAGGCTTGAACTCGGGCTTGATAACTAAACGTATCATATTTCAGGCTCGAACTTGGGCTCGGGCTCGTTAAGGCTCAGCTCATTTGAGCTTTTTACCGAGCTGATCACTAGTAACTCTCGAATCGCTACGTGTCATTTACACCCCTAAGTGCTTGGACCGGTGGAAGTGGAATATGTTATATACATGTGTGTTCACACACATATAGAAAACTCACTTTTAATGAGAAAAATCTAGAAAACCCTGTGTAACAAACCTTTTTTTTTTTAACTTTTAAGGCATGTTTTCAATCATTTTGAGGAAAAGAACAAAAAAAAATCACCGAGTGTTATTTTTTAAGAGTAAAGATCAAATACATATAATTTTTTTGTAAGAACTGTGAGAATCAAAGGGGGTAAAAAAAATTTATTTATTTTTTTAAAATTTTTTTTCCCATGTGCTTAAACATTCTTTCTAGATGAATAATACAAAAAAAAATTTTAAAAAAAAATTTTTTTTTAGTGTAATTACGTCATTAAGGTAAATACATTAGTTTACATTAGAGTAATTATGTAATTACTCTACACGTAATTACTCTACACCAAATTTTTTTTTTTTTTTTTTTTTTTTAGTTTTCAATACTATAATACATGTTTAACAATATGGGGAAAAAAAATTTTGAAAAAAAAAATTAAAAAAAAATACCCTCCTTTGATTCTTACAGTTCTTACCAAAAAAGCTATTTGTACCAGATCTTTCCCCTATTTTTTAAATCAGTTTAACTAATTACAACATTACCCCTGCAATTGATCATGATATTAACTAGTTACCATTACAGCCATTGTGGCTATGGCCCAATGGTGTGGGGTGACTATGTATAAAAGAGGAGTCATGCAAGGGTTCGATCCCCCACATGTGAAAAAAAAGGGAGAATATTTAAAGGTGATAAAGGGGTGAGTGAGTAATTAGCCGATAAAAAAAAAAAAAACTAGTTACCATTACAAAAAAACATAATAAAATCCAAACCAATCTGAAACTCGCCAAACGAACTCTTTGACATCATCAGTCCTTCCAAAAGCTCCATCCAAACGACGATGAGCTTCCTCCGGTAGCCATTGACAAACAATGAAAACTAAAAATCTAAAAAATGAACTAAAACCTGCAACCGCTGCCTATATGTGATGAAACTATGGTGAACGATGAAAACTAAAAATTAAAGAAGAGTATCATGTCCTAAACTGTATCTTTCACTTAATATATGGCCAAAAGTTGGGTGCATGCTCGTCAAAAACATAGAGAGAATCGGAACATAAAACACTAAATGGAGAGAATTAGAACTTATGCATCCTTCTTGTAGCCCATAATGCAAGAGAAATTTCGAGCTTGCAAAGAGAGGTGAGGCGTCAAGACTTAGGATGAACGATTCAGTCATTATGGAGTTGGAGACGACGATCTTTGTGCATGGTGATTAAACATCCATCGAAAGCTTCAATGAGTTTGTCAAAATATAATAGAAGTAATTGAGTTTGAGTAGCAAAAAATCATGAGATAGACGAGGAGAGGAGATTAAACTCCTGAAGTGCAACTAACATGGCTGAGATCACTCCAAACACAATTGAACGACAAAAATTAGTGAATTTAACTGGTTGAAATATACAGAGTAACCCTTTCGATCTTTATTTCTTTGTTGCTAGCGTAGTCCATGAGAGTCCACGAAATCCATCTTCTAGTTCTTTTAGTTGAGCCCAATCAACCTTTTAAATGCCATTCATCTCCTTTTGTGCAAGTCCTTTAAATTCTTTTGCTATAATTTGCCAATGGACCTTTTTCAAACAACCATCATTTCCTTTTTCTTCTCTAAGGGCTGCCAACTCAAATAAGCAATGGATCAATTTAATAGTTCAGCCCATATATTAAATGACCACATTAGCTCATGAATCAAACAAAATACCATCAACCCAATTCAGTTGTCAACTTGTTTCATGTTATGCAACTAAACGAGATTCCAACAATTTCTTTTATTTATTACTATAATTTCTTTTGATGTTTGAATTAAGATGTATAAAAGTGGCTTCGTTGAATAAATGAATTTATCAAGTTAACCATTTTTCTTCTAAATTTGCCAAACCATAATAACAAAAAAAAGTAGTATAATTTAATCATTTTAACCATTTTTTTTCTAAACCATAATTAATATTTTATAATACCATTTATTCCATAATTAATATTCATAAGATATACATCCAATGAATCAATCATACACCTTCTTCCTCTCAATCTAACGCCCCTTCCCACATCATCTCCACCTCGGCAAAGAATGCTTCCTGCAAATTTCCTTCATACATCATCTTTGATGAATTACATTTTACATATAGCGGGTACATATTCAGTTAACAGTTAACTGATGTAATAGATTATGTATTTTAATATAAGATTGATTTGTATTTATTGTAATTATCCCTTACCAAATTATAGGGAGTCTTGATGGATTATTTATAATTGAATTATCAATGAAAGAGATCAAGGGTTTAATCTCTAATATGGTATCATTGACCAGGCCCCTTCATCTCCTTAATCTCCTCTAACCTCTTCTCCTAAAAACCCTTCGGCCGGCCCTACTACCGCCGAACCACCTTCTGCCTGTTGGAATAATCTTGATGTTTCGGGTCGCGGGTTTACATACGGGTCATGGGTGATGGTTATGTGTAACGCCCCAAAACCCGAATTTTAATTTTAGTAGTATGTTTTAGTATGTTATGGCATGGGGTGAAATAACTAAGCACCTATTCTAGTTAGATACACAAGTTATGTAGAATTTAAGAGGTTTGAGTCAATGTTGGAAGGGTATCAAACTAGAAGGGCTTATTGTGGGAAGAACCAAACTTACACACACAATCCACCCTTGGTGGGATATAACATACGAGACACACACACACTTCAGGAGAATGTGTGTGTGTTGTGTGTGTCTTGTGAATACTCTCTACCTCCATATGATCAAGGGGAAAGGAAATTGCATGTAGGATCTGAGAATTGAGAGGTGTTCATCACCTTCTAAGCACCAAGTAAGTATCCATTCTCTATTATGAAACCTCTTGGTTGAAGTTATTGGTGGGTTTTGGATGAACCAACCCTAAATTGGGTAAATTGTAAGCACTAGATGGCTAAATTCATGTTTTGATGCACTAATCTAGTGTCATCAATGATTTTGGTAATCTCTAGTGGCATTTGAATTAGGGTTCATGTTCAAGGAAAATAGGGGTTTTTACCCATGATCATCCTTGAACAAAATTGATAGATAGAATGAAAGAATTTATATTTTTGCTATGTTGATATCTGTTGAAAGAAGGGTATGTGATGTAGGTAAATAATATGATGATTGATGTTATGAGTTGTGGAAGTAGGCATGAAATACATGTACATTGAGCTTAGAATGTTGTACGCACACCATGTGTTTGATGAAATGTCTAGATGAACTTGCATGCAATTATTTGATGGAAATGAATGGAATATGATGATTTTAGGAAGTTAATATGAAGGATGTGTTTTGATGGAAACCATGTGTGAATTATAATGGATTGTATGTAGGTATGTATGTATGCACATAAGTGATCTTGTGGTTGTATGTGTGTTCTATAATGTGCGAATTTGTATGCAAGACTCGACAAGTATGAAAGTAATGTGATAGTTGGTGCAAGTGATAGTAGGTTAACATGGGGATTTCGTCTTAGGGAGAGATCATGTGGGAAATAGTTGATTGTATGAATTGGTAAGAAGTACGCATTAGTAGTATGTACACTATGCTTAAATATTATGATGTACACGATGTGTTGATTAATTCGTGTGACGAATGATCTTGTATCTTAAATGAGATGTGAATATGATGTCTATGGTGAATCTTGTATGATCTAGTACATCAATATGGACATATGTTTTTAAGTAGGATGTTGGCATAGTTGGAAGTTGACTTTCTGGAAAGTCAACAATGTAGAATAACATGGTTAGGCTCCCAAACTTGATTGTGTGATTAGAACACTATGCGACGCATAATATGTTAGAACTATGAGACATATATGATAGTAAGTGGTATTACATGATGTGAGAATAAATGTGGTTGTGAATGTATGTTCTAGACATGATAGAAGTTGACTAATGAAAGTCAATGTGATATTTGGTTGAGGAGAGTTGTTAGTGTGATATGATTATGTATGCTAACAATGATGTGAATATGATACTATGAAAGGATAGGAAGGATGGACTCAACCATGGGAAGCTAATGGGTCAAGAGGAGGCAAGTAAACAAGCATGAACTTGGAGGACTTGAGGTAAGTGATTCCCGAACTTAACTCGCATCTATGATATTGAATTATGTTCACATAGAATGGGAATTTTGGAGGAGTACATGGTTTTGGTTATGGGTCAAGGATCCACATGGTAGTTAACTTGGACATTGTCTTTTGGTAAATGTAACTAGCGTAGACAAGGTTTGAGCGAGTCAAGTATATTAGGCACTTGAACTCAAACCGGAAGCTCGTAGGGGCGCGCATTCGATCAAGGTATGTGTGAAATGAGGGGTGGGAGAGTTGGTAAATGAGTTGCTAGAATGTCGGAAATTGTGGGTAGGAATGGCATGAAAGATATTGCGTTGAAAAGAGGAAAACATTGCCTAGACCTGCTGTTGGCGTACCCTACGCCAGTTTTGGCGTAGGCTACGCCAAGCCTGTTTTGCCTACGCAAATTTCTGCTGCCCTACGCCATTCTGACACCCCTTGCCTACGCAAGTGGCGTAGGCTACGCCAGTTTTGGCGTACCCTACGCCAAATCCCCCTTCGGCCCCGGATGTTGATTTTTTAGCTCGTTTATGCTTCCGTACCTTGCCCGGGCAACTCCAAACCTCATTTATAGTACATATGTGTACTCATACTCAAGTTTGAGAGAGAGCTTTATGTATGAAGGGTTGGTATTTATATGTAGATTGAGTAGAGGATTGGAAACGTCACATTGTCTTAGAAATTGGCGAAGAAAGAGTAACATGATGGGTAAAGTAGGTTATATGAGGGAATTGTATGCTTGTAGGTAAAGTAGGTTACATGTAGGAGTTGTATTCTTGTATGTATTGTAGAATTATACGAAGGACTTGTATACTTGTATGTATGGTGGTATTATAGGTAGAAGTTGTATACTTGTATGTATGGTGGTATCATATGAGGGAATTGCATGCTCGTATGTATTGTGAAAACTTACGAAGGAAGTGTATGCTTGTATGTACTGTGAGAGTATAGGGAGGAAATTGTATGTTTGGACATATTGTGAGGTTATTAACCTTTGTTTGAGAATGATGAAAATGTAGGTATATAAGCATGATTTGCAGAAGATGTGGAGGTTCGGGTCGGGGCAACCCACCCGAACTAGAAGGAAGGATCGTAGACAGGATCACAGAGTATTGTGGGATGCTACTTCCGCGTCATAAGTAGATTTTATAAAGTTACCTATTGAACTAACGGATTGGTTATGTGGTGATTGCAGGATGACTGGTTTACCTAGTAGAGCAAGGGATGGAGATCGAGCGAGGAGGCGGATTGTACGTGGTCACGGTCGTCTGATCTAGTAGAGAGGAGTCACGTTGATTGTATTACTAAATATTATAAGATGTAACACCAAAAATATTTAGAAGATTCGGTTTCTAAACATTAAAGTTGTTTTTAAAGAAATGAAATTTTTTGGTTTGTATTTTCCGCTGCGAGTTATCTGTAAAACAGATTTAGGGTGTTACAAGTTGGTATCAGAGCCCTGGTTTGAGTGAAATCTAGTACAAGGAAGTATGTACTCGAACTCAAACTTGTGTGCTCCTGAATGAAATGACCCGTACAATCCAAGGCTCGATCAAGACCCAAAGGTAGAATTTAATATTAACTCACATGACATGTTAAAAGCTAATTGTGGTGTTTATGTTAAGGTGAGCTTTTGTGGGTAATGAAGAGATCTCAAGGACACGATCCAAGATAGATCGCGGAAGTTGTAGATAAGATGTGACAATCACAGGTACGTGATAATTGACTATTTATACCGGGGGGAGGAAAATCCTCAGGGATGGTAGAACAGAGAAGGAAATTGAAATGTGGCACGAAGCTGAAAACCAGTCCCCAGGCATAAGGTAATGATTAATAAATAAGCTTTCTCCATTTTTCTTGTCAAATATTCACGTATACAAAACACTAACGCTGTGTTTCCGAGTTTACTAAATAAAAGAAAAGAAGAGAAAGGGATATTAGGAGAGAAAAGAAAGGAAAATATATAATTTTATTTCGTGTTCCCGAGTTGAAAGGAAAAGAAAAGAAACTAAAGATTTTATGTGTTCCCGAGTTGAAAGGAAGAGAAAAGAAACGTATATTTTACAATTATGCCCTTGTAAGATTTTATTATAGGTTAAATGAGAGGGTAAATTGGTAAATAATACACTTTAAATTTTTCTTACTTTCCCTTCCCTCCGCTTCCTTCCAATTTGGAAGGATTGTTATTTGGAGGAATTTTCCTTCCTATTCTCTCCACTTCTTTCCTTTAATGAAACTCTGGAACACAAAATTGTTCCCCTTTCTTTCCGCTTCCTTTCCTTTCCTTCTATTTTTAAACTCTGGAACATAGTGTAAGTGAGTTCTTGTGTGTGAGTTTGGGGCCTGAACCAACATTTGGTATCAGAGCGGGTGTTGACGGAAAAGGCCGATTTGAGAGTCGTTTATGAGGAAGAGGGGTGCAGCCCTTTAAACTGCGAGAATGAGATGGGAGAATGAATTCGCGGTAAAGAAAGAACGAGACAGCAGCGAAGATCGGTTCGTTGGTGTTAGCAAGAGATGAAGCATGAAGGATGGTGAAGGAGGTGAAGGCTTTGATAAGCAAGCAACCATGTAGGTAAATTAAGTGCAGCCATTTATGGTTTCATAGTAAGCAGGTGAAGAACACAAGCAGGTTGTGGAAGAGATGGTCAGCACTTGAAGGAAAGAGGAAGACGACATTTTTGGTGGCAAAGTATGTGGAAAAAAAATTGCATTCGGTTTCAATATTATTCAAAGATTCAGATTTACTATGGTTGGTAGATTGATCCAGTTTTGGTAGATCAATTATTGAAGAAGGAAAAAAAACAAGAAGCAAGTTTAAGTAATACAGAAAGTTGGGTTCAAATCCTTGAATCCTTAAGAAAGAAAGAAAGAAGAGGCGCCAAAAGAAAGAAGAAAGAAAAAAAAAGAGGCCGGCGTCGCTTCGTGGGAAAGAAAGAGGGCCTCGTAAGAAAGAAAGAAAGACCGTGACCGACGTCGGAGAAGAACCGACGAGGAGAGACCGAAGCCGTAGTAGACCGAACGGCTTGAAAGACCGCCGCCAGAAAGTAAATTCCGGTGGGAGAAAGAGAAAGACCGTAAAACGCGCTAAGAAGACCGTAGGCGTGAGACCGTGGGTGTGACAAGACCGGAGGTTCACACCAAGATAGACCGAGAAAGACCGAAATTGTGAACAAAGACCGAGAGTTCACATTAGACCGAATCGTGAACCGAAGACCGAAAGTGTTCACGTCAAAATGAGAAAGATCGAACCTTTGCGGTTCATGAAGAAAGAGCAAGACCGGATCATGGTGGTTCGAGTAGAAAGTGAAGCTAGACCGACATCAAGATTAAGGGGGTGAATGTTGGAATAATCTTGATGTTTCGGGTCGCGGGTTTACATACGGGTCATGGGTGATGGTTATGGGTCATCCTACTTGATCTTGGTTGACCAGAAAAGTAGGAGTTGCACATGTTAGTGGTTTGACCGAATTCAGTGGAAAATAAAGACGTTGCATGAGAGAGTCTTTGTGAACGTTGGAAGTAGTTGGAGATATTGCTGGAAATGAGCAAGTCTAGAGGAGGTTATGGTTTGTTTTTTAGTATAAATATAGTTCAGTAGTAGTTGACAAAATGTACCCTTTTTCATTTTAATAAATAAGCTTTCTCCATTTTTCTTGTCAAATATTCACGTATACAAAACACTAAGTGAGTTCTTGTGTGTGAGTTTGGGGCCTGAACCAACACTGCCGCCGCAAACCACCTTCTGCCGCCGCATCTTTGATCCTATTTTCCTTTTCTCCACCATGTCTACTACTCCACAATCATCTTCCACCATCATCCCAGCCATCACCGTAGAATCTAAACTTCATCCTGCCACCACTGTCTCCAATATCAAGAATTTTGTACCCATTACCCTCGAAATAGAATCCTCCCAGCACTCCTCATGGGCTACCCTCTTCAAAATTCACTGAAAAGCCTTTATGGTAGATGACCACCTTAAACCTCGCCCTCCACCCACGGACCCTGCCACACCCGAATCCTCCACCTCTCAAGATGATTGGGATCGCATTGATGCCATTGTCCTACAGTGGTTATACAGTATGATCTCCAATGATCTTTTGCACACCATCATTAATAACACCTCGAATGCTCATGAGGCCTGGGTAGCCATCGAAGACCTATTCCATGATAATAAAAGCGCCCGAGCCATCTACCTCATGCAAAAATTTTCTAACACCCGGTTTGATGCTTTCTCATCCATGTCAGCATACTCTCAAGCACTGAAAGTTCTAGCCGACCAACTCGCCAATGTGGACGCACCGGTGGATAATGACCGGTTGGTTTTACAGTTACTTGCGGGTTTGCCAGAGCAATATGAAGGTATATCCACAATTCTCCAAAATCAGAACCCCCTACCCTCTTTTTATAACGCTCGTTCCAAATTAATTCAAGCTGAAACCGACAAAGCCGAGCGAGCATTACACGCCTCTAAAACCGCCTCCTCTGCCCTCGCCGCCACCACTACCTGCACACCACCCACCGAAAACCACCGTCCCACACACCCGCCACCCGACCGGTCCCACACACCCTACCCCACTGACCCAAACCAGCTAACCCATGGCCGCGGACGGTTCACCCGTCGGAACAGGGGTGGCCGTTCCAGCTCTGGCTGAGGACCTGCTTATCCTTGGGCCGCTTCCCCATTTTCCCCTTGGGCTCCATATTGGCCCACACAGCAATGGCCTTCTACACAACACCCTTTCCATCAGGCCCAAAGCCAACAGTGGGCTTCCCCACCCTGTCCGTACCCCACCACCAACAGGCCCACTTTCAGTCCTTCATCTCAGCCCGGGTTACTTGGCCCGAAACCTCAGCAAGCCCACACCGCCTATTGTCCGACAGATATTGAGCAAGCCCTCTACACCATGAGTCTTCAACAACCGGACCCCACACAGTACATGGACACCGGAGCATCTTCAACCATGTCTCACGAGTCAGGTGACTTCCATACTTTTTCTAATTCTTGCGTTTGTCGTGATATTATTGTAGGAAATGGTCTGTATGAAATAATATATTTAGTTAAAGGATAAGTATCGTTAATTAAGTAGGAGAAATAATATGTTTAACAAGTATCATAATTAGGTAGAAGAAAGAGGAGGAAAAAACCAAAATTCAGACGGTAAATAACATGTGTCCAAACTTATATTGGTATATTATATGATAGATTAGAGTATCTGCAAACTACAATTCACAAACAAACACTTGTGTATTACAATATCATGTTATACGTGCATTTTACCTACGATCATAACTGATAGCCATCTTGATTTCAAAATAAAACAACAAATGCATGTGCATGGATTTCACCATAAAACCTGGCTCCATATAATACTTTCAAAATTAAATAACAGTAGGAAAAATCATACTTCAAACAAACCGATTAATTAATTAATTAATCTTCCTTGCCTTAACATTAGCTTTTGTCTTATGTTCTTCTTTCACTGCCTTTTTCCTTCTATCATACAACTTCTTCTCCATCTTCCTTTGATTCACTGCATGTTTGGCTTCATGTCGCAATATTCGTTTCTTAGACTTTCCATGCAAGATTGCTTGACCACTTGGAGCAGAAGATGCATCTGAGACCATTGAATCATCACTGTCTTCATTGTTATTATCAACATGATGATGATGATTGGTTTCATTCATTGGAGAAACAATGTACATTGTCCATCCTGATTCGCTGTCGCTGCACTTTTGAGCCGCGCATTTGGAGAACTCCATTTGCTCAAATAATTAATAAAAGGTTTTGAAAGATGCAATAACAAGGAAGTATACACAAAGAAGAACTGAATCATTATAAATTGCTTAACTTTGGCAAAGGTGAGTTGCAAGTGGGGGAGGAACCCTGCTGTGTATTTGAGAAAATTAAAAGTACCAACTCACATGATCATAACTGGCTGACAAAGAATTGGATGATGCATGTCTGCATTATTTAAAATTTCTTCTGTAATGTCAGCAACAAGGCTTCTTTTTCATGTGGGATTGTACAGATTATCCAACTGTATTTTGGCGTTTTCTATTTGGCCCAAAATTGCTTCCAATCTTCATCTATCTGTTGTCTCTTTGGTCATAAAGTAGGCTTATGTCTTTGGTTAATGTGGGGGCAGAGATTATTGATGCACAATTGCTGATTAATATAAGTATCTAACTACAATACAAACACATATTATCTTCTAAACTTTTCTTTTTTAATTAATGTAAATGGTTGTTTATGACTTATGGCTTCACTTAATTAACCTTCCAATGAACCATAGATGCGTACGTAGACGGATTAATTGTTGGAAATTTGGTGAAAATGGAATTTTCACAAATTTAGGAAAATGAGTATTTTTTTTCTAATTTTGAACAAAATATATATAATTGAAAATGAGTTCATGTATATATTTCTTTGTGGATCGTGTATTCTATGTTGTGAGAGCTTCACAACGAATCAAATCGCGTCCGAAACAAAGTTAATATGAATAAGATATCAATGCTCAAAATTGATGTTTTGAAACTAAAAAGTGAAATGGAATGGAAGAGTAATAACTTGTCCCATATTGAAGGAGAGACAAAACTTGAGGTGGTATTTAAGTGGGAACTCTCCTCAATTATTGGTCCATGGAATCACGCGCGAGTGAAGTCGACATGTCCTTGCATGGTTGCGTGTGATGTTGGCAACTTGGCGTTCTGATGGCGCCCTATGAACTTTTTAAACCGTGTGTGCGTGATTCAGTACAAAGGTTGTGTAGACCTAGTGGCGGGTCAGCCTAAGCAGGTGACATGGCATGGCAAGTGGCACACGAGTACATGGAAGCACACATGCGTGAAGTTGGCAACTTGGCGCACTATGCATTTTTTTGACCGTGTGCGCATTATTCAGTACATAGGTTGTGTGGACCAAGTGGTGCGTGTGATGTTGGCAACTTGGCGTTCTGATGGCGCCCTATGAACTTTTTAAACCGTGTGCACGTGATTCAGTACAAAGGTTGTGTGGACCTAGTGGCGGGTCAGCCGTCAGCCTAGGCAGGTGACATGGCATGGCAAGTGGCGCACGAGTACATGGAAGCACACACGCGTGAAGTTGGCAACTTGGCATACTATGCATTTTTTTGACCGTGTGCGCATTATTCAGTACATAGGTTGTGTGGACCAAGTGGTGGGTCAGCCTATGCGGGTGACATGGCATGGCAAGGGGCGCGCGAATACATGGCGCATGACCAGGTGAGTCTTGGTCTGTGTGGCGCTTTGATGGCGCACTTTGCACTTTTTTGACGGTGTGTGCGTTGTTCAATACAAAGGTTGTGTCGACCAAGTGGCGGGTCAGCCAAGGTGGGTGACATGGCATGGCAAGTGGCACACGAGTACATGGCGCTTGACCAAGTGACATCATGGTCCATGTGGCGTTTTGATAACGCACTTTGCACGTTTTTTACCGCGTCGTGTGGCTAAGTATAGAGGTTGTCTAGACCAAGTGGCGGGTTAGCTTAGACGCATGACATGGCAAGTGGCGTGTGAGTACATGGCACATGACCAGGTGGCATCTTGGTCTATCTGGCGCTTCCGGGTGGTGTGAATGATTGCTAGCACATGGGTGGTGCGCACCAGTGAAGTCGACCCACCCTTGCAGATGTGCGCGTGATGTGGGCAACCTGGCGCTTTGATGGCGCACTTTGCACGTTTTTTTACCGTGTGCGTGTGGTTCACGACATGGGATACCGCTACGTGGACCATGTGGCGGGTCAGCCTAGGCTGATGACATGGCATGGCAAGTGGCGAGCGAGTACATGGTGCATGACATGGTGACGTCCTTATCTGTGTGGCGGCTTCGTTGTGGTGCAATTGATTGCCAGCACATGGGTTTCACACACGTGGCGTACGACTTGGATTCCATATGGCGTGACGTGATCCTGCAAATGACGTGGCGTGTGGCAAGATGGCGCAAACCTGCAAGCTTGTATATGCGCCAGTTCCAGAGCGTGCGCACATATTCACATACAGCTTCCCCATAGATGTTGTAACGGAACAGTTTCAAGTAGAGATGAACTCGATACCGAACTGATCCCAATAAGGAAAAAACCGATACGAACTATTTTCCAAAACTTGATACCGATACTGATACTGAAAATACACGGTACGGTATCCATTCGGTGTCAGTACGGTACGGTACCGCTACGATATCGAACCAAAAATACCGATGCTAATTTTCGCCAAAACTTGGTACCGAATCAGTATTGGTATTTAATACCAAAATGCCCATCCCTAGTTTCAAGTCTGTATTTGAATCAGTAGTGGAACTACAGAAAAGGAACATTGACGTTGGTGATCTGGGGTGTGTCCTCTGTGCAGACGGGCTGGATTATGCAATACACATGCTAACGGAATGCAGGTTCGCTTTGGAAGTGTGGGATAGGATCGGTAACTGGTGCAGACTTCCGCCTATTTTTGCATTCGATGTTAGAGACTTGTTATGTTTATATAAGGATGCGGCAGGAGGGAAGCAAGGCAAAAAACTAGTGCAAGGTATTGTCATTGTGGCGATTTGGTGTATTTGGCTTGCCCGTAATAATAAGCTGTTTAACAACAAATCTACTAGCGCCAAGGAGACTGTCCAGACCATCAAGGCTCGAACTTTCTTTTGGTATAAATGTAGGCTTGATTGTAAGAGGTTAGAGTGGAATGAGTGGATTGTAAACCCATTGTATATAGTGTAATGTGTTAGGTTTATGTTCGCGTTTTGCGGTCAGTGCCGTTTTTTATTGAAGTTGATCTTTAAAAAAAAAAAAACAACCTTGAGTGAGAATTAAAGAACAAATTAAAGTGCATTGAAGACATTCAAAGCAGTTAGATTTTTCGTTTTTAATTATTTTTTGCTATGTCACCTCAAGGTTTCACTATATAAACCAAGGGGAGACTTGGTTGAAGATAGACGAAAACACACCAGTTTATGAAACTTATTTGTAGCTTGTTCTTGATCCTCTTTCTAGCTTTCAAGTACTGTTCAAGTTTTAAAGTTAACTTCGGTAGTAGTAGCGAAGCTTGAATTTTAAAATGGTGGGGGTCGAAAATTACGAGACCCAAATTTATGCAATATGAAATTAAATTAAATTGGTGGGCGGCCCTTCTTAAGCCTCCCCCTGTTCGTCATTGCAACTATTTAGGCTATGTATCCCGGAAACAAAGGGGTTCTATTGGGAGGCCTGAAATTTGTTTTAAGAGACTCTTGTTCAACACGATACTTAGCCGCATACAATTTCTGATTCTACCCCTTTCTTATATTTTTTTTCATTTATTTCTGTTGTATTCGTTTTATAATTTACTGCTTCATTTCCTTTTTGTATTGTAATCATAATAAAGGTGTTTTTATTTTATGTATTGCAAACAGTTTCATACATTAGTCAGATCCGTGTTGAGAGTAGTTTGTGTTTATGCACATAAACACATGCATATAATCAACTTATTACTAAAAACTTGTATTTTTTATGTACTAGGGATGGCAACGGGTCGGGTATGGGTCGGGTTTGGCTAATACCATACCCATACCCGGTTATAAAATCTCATACCATACCCGTCCCATTACCCGTCGGGTTTTTCTCGGATATATGGTCACTTAAAAATTAATAATATGAAAGTGTTTACTGAAAATCACACTAAATAAGCCGATAACATTTCAAACACTATCGTCTTCTAAGAAATGTTTTAGGCACGTAAGGCCTTTTTAATACCAAACGGTCTTTGGCTGTCACACCCTCAAATTTCCACTTGCAGAATTCAACCGCGAGGCATGTGACACACCAGGATCCAAGTCAACGGTCACAATAAACGACGTCTAAATGTAAAAATACACGTAAATAAAAACCATGCATAAGATTTAAACCAACATCCGAAAGTGCGGAAGCATTCAAAGTTTACAAGTCATGAGAAAATAAAGACATAAGTTCAAAAGTTTAACATAAAGAGACATGCATGAACGACCCTAGACGCGAGTACGACTCCAGTGCGACTCCGTGCGCCTAGCTGACAGCTGCTACCTTAGCGACCTGAGAAAACATGCTAAAAGAGTCAACATATAATGCTGGTGAGTTCACAGGTTTTATTTAAACGTTTAAAGCAATCCTTTGAAAACCGTTACCGTTGCTGTTACTACTATGCTTATGAGAACGCTAGCTAGGCGTCGGGTAATATTACTACTACGGGTGAAACCATTGCTGACTATGCCGTTTCTGTGACCCTTAATTCCTATGGACTACCGTCATCACCGGTAGGCCTTGTATTTTTACAGACAATATGCACCCGCCCGGCCTCCAGCCGTCGAGTGGGGCTTGTCAGTTCCCAATAGCGCTATCCACATTTCCCCTCCATATCCCCATGTTAGTGGTTTCTAAGGGACTTTTGATGAACCGTATAGTAATAAGATGAAAGCCATAGTATAACATGAAAATGAGTCATAAAAGAGTTTAAGCATGTTTCTCCCCCGAAAACAAAAACCGTAAAATGTGGGGCCGTGAACTCACCTTAGGTTGCGTCTTCTGTTAATGAGTAAACCGTTTATGTGATATGATAGCCCCAACTAGTGGCGACCTATCATAAGATATGTGTCAAGTTAGACTAATAACCCGTTGGGTTCATTAGTCCTTAATGTCCAGTCCATGACCATTATGTGTTTGAAAAACGTGTTTGACCGACAACCAGACTACATGAGACAAAACTCGACATCCCATTGGTGACCCGACATCCCACGTGTTGATCTCATATACTAACACATACAAATCATGCAACCAGTACTCAACACGTGTTAAAGTTCAACGAGTCTAACAAATAGATCAAATAACGCACAAATAAGTCCAAATACGTGTTACCATGTTACTAGGCATGTTACGGGATTCCTAGCATGTTCCTATGTGTCAAATCGGGTCTCGGAATGCTAAATTATACTTACATCATCATTTCATGTGATTAGGAAAAGTCAACTAGTGATTAGGAAAAGTCAACTGGTGATTAGGAGTCATAAGACATGTTATTCAGAAGTTAACTAGTGATTAGGAGTCGTAAGACATGCTATTCTGAAGTTAACTAGTGATTAGGAGTCGTAAGACATGCTATTCTAAAGTTAACTAGTGATTAGGAGTCGTAAGACATGCTGTTCTGAAGTTAACTAGTGATTAGGAGTCGTAAGACATGCTATTATGAAGTTAACTAGTGATTAGGAGTCGTAAGACATGCTATTCTGAAGTTAACTAGTGATTAGGAGTCATAAGACATGCTATCAGAAGTTAGCTAGTGATTAGGATCACAATTGCATGGTGGGTAGGCGATTAGGCTCCCTAATCGCCTATAGGGTACGTGATTAGGGGCTAATCGCCTACAGCATAGGCGATTGGGAAATCCTAATCGCCTACGCTGTTCTGTTCCGCCTTTTTCGCGCGTTTAACCCTCCAAATCAGATCCGAAACATGTATAAACACCCAATATCAATCAAAACACATTAACAAACATATTTCAAGCAAAACCCCTAAGTTATCATCATTCTAACAGTCCCGAATGCGAGCGTTTCCCAAAATAGTAAACTTAACATGTAAGCATCACATCAACATGCAAGAACTTGCCCTAAATAGCAAATATCCAGATTTCATCACGTAACCACGTTGTCCGATAGTATCATACTGCTCTAGCATCATCCTAAAGCAAACCCTAACATCATGTAATCAACAATACACCTCATAACATCCTTAATCATTCAAAACTATTCAAATGGGTCAAAATACCAAACATCAACAATACACAACCATGGACCTCCAAACTCCTAGGACATCATCATGCTAACTCATAACAGCTATAAACACCTTAATAACACAAGAACAATCATGTTTCAATCATAAAAATCCTACCTTTAATCACATACAACACATATAACATGCATAAAGGTTTGGGTTTGTTTAAAAATGGTTTTTAATGGATTTTCAAAGACAAAAACATTTAGAAATCAGGTCTGGACTTTTAGGGAACAAAACATAATCATATAAAGGTTTGGGGATGAAGAACACACCTTGGATTTAGGAGAAAATGACGGGTAAAGCTTGGAAATGGATGTTTTGATGTAAAAACGAGTTCCAGAGGGTGTTTGTGAGTTGGGATAGGTTATGGGACGGCTAGGGTTGCACAAATGGTGTTTTAGAGGTCAAGGGTGGTATTTATAGGCGTTTCTAGTCGTTTAAAACACGTCAGGCGATTGTGCAGCATTATCAGACGATTAGGGCTGCTAATCGCCTACCCTATTGGAGATTAGGGCTCTAATCGCCTACCCAACCCTCCTAATCGCCTACCCTATAGGCGATTAGGGCTAATCACCCCCTATCAGCATGCAATTAGGGCTAATCACCCCCTATCAGCATGCAATTACGCGTAATCACCCCTTATCAGCATGCAATTAGGGCTAATCACCTATAATATCATGCAATTACGCGTAATCACCTATAACATCATGCAATTACGCGTAATTACCTATAATGTCATACAATCACGTGTAATCGCTGTTTTAACATATGTAAACACGTATACACATACCGACAAGTCACATAAAGATTATAAGCACATAATTCATGAAAACAAACACGTTCACACTCGTTCACCAATTCCCGGGACTCGAGACCTGCGTGTGTTAAAACCCCAATGATGCACGACTCGACTCGACTGACCCTGTCATGTGTAATGTATGCACGACTCGCTAAGGTAGACTTACTGAGTTTTCAAAAAGTTAATTACCGGAGTTTGCCGGGTGTCACATTGGCCTCAACGTATCGACACATACGATAAATTTTTGTGATTGAAGAAAAAATGGGTATATGGTCAAGATGGACGGTAAAAATAGGTATAGGTGATCAAGACGGACAGGAAAAAACAATCCGAAAAATTAATAGAATGTAATGTACCATTCTACTTCATCATGGCAAATAAATTCAAATAAGTGCAATTACAACATAAATGAATGTAATGCATAAAATAGAAATCACAACCAAAGATTTATAAAGGAGAATCTACCTAAGATATGTATAAACTTAAAGTGCCACTTATTAGCTAGAAAAAATGAACATTCTCCAAATCGATCATAGAGGTGAGCATTACACAAATCAACCCACTTGAAGAAAAACTTTGGGGAGCACATCTTATCCTTTTCGGCACATCTGAAAAAGTTAAACATTACCCAAGTTGACCCGTTAAAGAAAAGGATCACTACCAAATTAACCTATGTATAAGTAAAAGGATTACCCAAATCGACAAATCTATAAGTAACCAAACAAGGACCCACTAAGAACACAATTTAAGCAACTATTACCCTATTTGACTCATTTGAAAAGTTGAATATTAGCCAAATTGGCCCGGTGTTAGAAAAGTACATTACCTAAATTCACCCGTTTTTTAGGAAAGTACATTACCTAAATTGACCAGTGTATAAGTAAAAGGAACATTACTCAAATCACCTTACTAATTGCTTTTAAACATCATCAGGGGCGGACATAGAGAATAACAAGGGGTCGCGGACGTTGCGGCTCAACTTCGCGCGCGTAGTGGAAAATTAGTGGAAAATTTGGTTTTTTTTTTACGAAATTTGGAAAACGTTGCTACTAAAATGAAAAAAATGAAAAACGTTACTACTGATTTTGTGGCCTAGATCCGCCACTGAACATCATCCTGATGACTTCCACCATCATGCGCTTCATGACCAATCCAATAATTGCTTCCATCATGATCATCAAGCTTACACCTGCATATAATATGTTTATTCAGTAGGTAATTGAATCCATCTGTAGCACTTATGATATGATTTGGATTAATTTTTATAAATAATGTGTTGTTTTTTGGTATTGTACATGAAGAAAAAGTTGGTTTTCCCCTATTTTATTTTATAGGGATATCAGTTATTAACTATGATTGGTGCTACTAAAATAGTAATATTGTTAATATATATATATATATATAGAGAGAGAGAGAGGACCATATGAGAATCACTGAATCAGTTGGGATATGATAAACCAACATAACCTGAGTAAAAGTTTAAAACTTAAAGTTTCTTATATCATATATGTCCATTCAACAATGGATCCACATTTGACACTACAGCTACAATAAGCATGTGCATATCTCTTTCTTTAATCTATGTCTTTTGGTTGTGAGGTTGTCTAAATATAAAGGTAAGCTGTGTTGGTTCAGGCCCCAAAACACACACACTAAACACTCAAAAGTTTTGAAAGGAATATTTGAAATAGAGTTTGATTAATTCATCCAAAACAACAAACTACATGCATTTAAATAATAAAACTTATAAACAACCTAGTCCTATTTTATGGTCCACAACTCTACATACAGCTTGCATTACATGCACACTTCCAAAATACTCGGTCCACCTTATGACCAAATCTTTAACGTGTAAACTATTATGGCCCATTGATACGAACCATGATAGTGTTCCAGGACCATTATTGGACACAAAAGTGAGGGGATGGCCCGGCTAAGGAGAGTATTGTGTGAAGTGTATTGCCGTCTACACAAACAGGGGTTTGTTCAAGGACATCGCGTCTACAAACTGCTAGAAGGCTAAGTATGCTTCACAAAGGAAAGTTCAAAGTTAATACATACCTATCCTGCAATACTTAACTGTCGAGGTTGCATTGGAAATTTTGTGTGTTTTAATCAATCTCCATTCATGTGGGGGATTGTTGGAATTTTAATATTGTGAATGGATATTTAATTAACAAAATTTATTAATTAATGTATTCATAATGTGAATTGAAGAAAAACTCTTGAGTAGAGTTTTTTATTTCACTTGATTAACTTTTATTAGAGTGTTAAGTCTCTAATTAAAGAGAAAGACTCTTCACTCATCCTCAACTCTTGTATAATTAGTAGGTTATGTGCCTTATTTGATACTAGAGAAAATAATATACTTGAATACATGAAGGGTTCTTGGAGAAGAATAAAGACTTCACTCATGTGTTGGGTAGATAGGGATGAATACTTTCTACCAAATTCCATAAGTTCTAACACTACAATTTTACCTGGTGTAACCTCGGGCGCGTAGCCTTCTCCGACAGTACAGACTGATTCGGCTGTTGTACCCTGTGAGACAGACACGTTGTCTTTAGTAGAGGCGTGAAATCTGTTTTAAGGAAAACGTGTTGAACACGTGCCTCAGCCACAACCGTCAACATTATGTTTGTTCATTCTTGCAGCCAAGAATGATCGTATAAGAAGACGTCAGCAAAGATTCGTATAAGAAAACCCAATTCAAACTCTGGTTGAAGACTTCAGTTTGAATCATTTTATGGTACATTTTATATTATTTTCGTTTGGATTTGTATACGATGTGTGTACTACGATTTCCTAAAAGTGTATAAAGAAAGTATCTTTATTATTTTATTAATATTATTTTAATAAAATTGTGACCCATATCCTACACGACCTGCGACCCGTTTTCAGTCCCATAACCAACTTGACCCATCAAGATTATCCAACAAGTTATAGAACAAATGTTAATGCCCAATATGTGCAAGAAGGCAACACACATGAAGTAACATACAAAAGCAACAAAACTCATATACCATCAATAAACTCATTCTCATTCTCTGAAAGTTTTTTCTCCAAAACACAATTGAACTTCTTCGCAATTTTACCGTCACTCGAACACAGGCGTCGATGAGTTCACCAAACTTCCGTAAAATCGTTTTAACTATATCTTTGATATATACGTGTCATTGGACTTTATTTAATTTTAGATGATTAGAATACATTGAACTCTTAACTATGTTATACAAATGGTTCATGTTATACACACAAACACACATAGGCGGGCTTCCCCCCGCGGCAATTTTTTCGCTTCGTAGTGTGAAGTTTAATGAAAACTTCCAAAAAAATTAAATGTATTGAGTCCAGCCCAAACTTTTCCATTCAAAATCCACCAATATATATTTAAAGAGTATGCACTTATTTCAAGGTTTTGCCATATTTTAATGTGTTTAATCTTTTAAACTAGCTAAGGTTAAACATTATCTTACAATTATTATACACAACTTTCCTATCAAAAGTTAATTGTTAGAAGAAAATTTTGGTGTGGATTCAAATTCTTAGAGGTTTAAAACTTAAAAGTATGTGTTATTTACGTGTAAACAAATTATAATAAAAAAAAGATGAAAATATTTACCATTTGTTATTTCTGATGTTTATATTTCAAGATACAAAGCTTCACAAGAGTCATTTAAGGGACATAGTTAAGTTTGAAATTACCCAACTCCAACCGGTTTCCCAACTACTCCCGCATATTACAAAGTCATGCCTTTATCAATGCCTTAATTACGGTTTCTACTGATATTTGAAGCAAAATACCATCTTTCTTTCTCCACATGGCATGTTTGATTCAAGCATTAAAATCTATTGATTTTGAACATGAATCCTTCCCAACTTATCAAGATTTTATGTTTCTTCCTCTCTTTGCCATCTTCTTCCCAACTCTTCGGTTTTTCCTCAACAGACTTGTTTTTGAGGTAATTATTTTCTTATCCCATCAACTATTAACTAGTTGTTTAATCGAATTGGCTTCCTAGAGTAGCGCAGAACTTAAAAAAGTTACACCCAGTGGCGGATATAGAAAATAAAATTAGGGGTAACATTAAAAAAAACTTGTCGTAGTTTAATATAATGTAAACGATTTTTTTTTGCCGTAGTTTAATCTAGAATTTTTTTTTGTCGTACGTTAGTTTGATATCATCGTATTCGGGGGCTTTTCTTTTGAACAATTGCTAATAATTTAGAGCTTGTTTTTTACTAGAACTTGGTTTCATTTTCACAATCACACAAAGCCACAAACCTAATCATAAAATATTTAAGTTATTAACATATGTAGAGTATCTCTAAAGTCTAAAATGGAATGGCATTATAGAAATCAATAATAATAATCCGTCTTTCATTTTCAGTCAATAATAAGAATTCGTGGTTCAAGCCCCTCTCTTGCCCTTCAATCAAATACCAAATGATTTAATAATTTTATATTTTTTATTCAATTATATGAACACAATAAAACAAATTTTCGCAAACAATTATAATCAATATTAGATAAGTAAGATAATAAATAAGTTGAATAATATATAAAAACTTCATTAACTCACTCACCGATATAAGATGGCAAAGCACGCTAAAGTGTGTGAGGATAACCAACATGTTTTTATTCTTGACACTTTTGGCCCATTGTTGCATGTCTACGATTGGAATTTTTTTTAAAAGTTCATATAAATTATTCAATCATTGGTTTATCCATTACTTAATTTGAAAACAAATAATAAAGAGTGGTAGTGTAGAGGTATGCTTGTTCAGTATGTACGATTTCAATTTATTGAATAGATGACATAAATAATAAGATAATAGGTTATAGTACTTGATAGTAAATAAAGCTGACTTTTTTTTGAGTTAATATATATATATATATATATATGTGTGTGTGTGTGTGTGTGTGTGTATATATATATATATATTTCTCAAACTTGTCAAATTACATAAAAATAGAAGGTAGACGGGCAACAAGCTGACTTTATAATAAAAAAATAGTTTCTCAGTGTTCATCTCTATCTATTTTGTTTTTTATTCCTTTCCTTTTCGTTTTAAGTTGCAGGCTTGCAGCATCACCATCCGGCCGCCGGAAAACCTTGAAACAAATCCATTCTTCTCTCTCTTTTTTTACTTATTGTTTTCTAGTGTTGTCAAGTGGTCATAAATCTTGGAAGGAGCAAATTAGGGGTAACATAAAATTAATTTTAGGGGTAACATTTTATAAAAAACGTAAAAAAATAATAAAAAATTCCACTTCGCCAGGATAATTGAGGGGTAACACACGCCCCCCTCTGATCTTAACTAGATCCGCCCCTGGTTATACCATGTATTCATGTCTCAAGCAAACTCCTCGAATACGTTGACATGAAAAAACTAAAAATAACGAGTTTGTTCCTTTGACTAGTAGACTCAATTAGCGGACTCCCTAGAAACCAAAAGAAGTTCATAAACCTCGTAGAAATGCTTATGATTTTTTTCTAAAACAACTAGAAAAAAAGGAAATATCACTGAGTTTTAGGGAACATCCCGAATAGGAGTTTGTTGCACCTCTAGGCCAAGAGTAATCAAAGTGGTTTCTCTTAATAATTTCCAAGATTCACATCAAATTTAAAGTTGAAACGTAACATCTTCGACCTGAAAGTGTTTGTTAAACGCTATATGATAACGTATATGATAACGTACATGTGACTTATAATCAATTTACATGTTGCAGCATATAGGAAGGCGTTTAATATACAACAAACGGCTGACGATAGGGACAGATGAAAGAAACAAAAGGATAATCAAATTTAAGGAATCAACCTGGAAATTTGTATATTATCTTTCAGCAGAAATCCTAACCTTGGCAGTAACTTATAACGAGCCGTGGTTCAGTAAAACAACCAACTTTTGGAACGGTCCTGGAAATCAGAGATGGCCCGACCAGAAAATGAAGTAATATATTTTTATTTATATATCCAGAAAATGTTTGTGAACATCTCACCCTCCCCAGACTGTCGAGACCCTACTCTAAGAGTGTGGTTTTTACTGGGTACGGTTTGTATATTTAATTTTATTGTAGTGATTCTTTATTCAGGGTTCAAATTGATTTCTAGGTTAAAATTAAAAGTCGTGTACATGTACATTGATGGATTCTACACATACTCTATATTTTCTTTGATTTTCTGGGAAACAAGACGCTCAGATTTTGGTGTGTCAATGGGTCATCATGTTGCATCGGTCATTCTTATTACAATGTCCTATATATGCAGGTACGTATTTTCTGTAATTCGATAATTCAATGATGTTATTGTTGGATATCAAAACTATATTGCAGTGGATTTAACAATAATGATCAAATAACAAACCAAATACAAAGTAATACTTTCGAATGAAACAAGAATTTTGGATTGAACTTGAAAAGTTTTACAATCTTGGTAATGATAAATGATGACCGTGATGAACTATTTATACATCTAGTTACAACGATTATTTTAGCGGTTAACTAACAACTAACATGGCGGGAAAGATAATCGTAAGTAACTAAAAACTAAACATAACATTTGCAGGGTCATTTTCACCCTTTTCTTCCTTAATATGGCTGAGGCGTCGCCTTGTGTAGGGCTGCACTTCTTCACTTGTTTGCTGCTTCATATCCGAACCAAGATCTTGTCCCAAACATTGTAATACTACCTAAAATAATTTATCCTATGTAATCTATACAAACTTAACATAGTACATTACATAATATGTTCACAAAATAACAACATACACACATAAAATCATAGATATAAAGTTTATAACCTAAGATATATTTATCATATTTAACACCTGCCTCTAAATTATACTTAGGTTATTCATTCTCGGTGGCAAAGTGTCTTTTGCTTCTTCTAGAGCCTTGGCTGCACGAGAGAAATCACACTTCCGTTTCTTCTCAAGTCTCTTTGCTGCATTCCAAACTCCTCCAACATACAGTGCATAACCCTCTTCATATGTTGTTGCTTTTTCATCAAGGAAAGGGCTGCTATGACTTCCTTTCTTGAGTACTCCACTATTGCTTCCTTCTCCATTCTTTCTTGAATTTTCAATAGCCTTGATTGCTGTCTGTCTTACTTGGTATTGCCATTCGAGTACATCCAAGTATTGTGCATACAATATCCTTAGAATATCTTTGTTTTCATAATTCAATCAAAATTCTTTAGCAATCACAGCCCATAGGTTGTATGTATTAACTCTTCGGTGTCCACCCTCCTTCTTCACAAGTGTATAAGGATCATATAGTTCAACTTGTTTACCATTTTCGACTCTTGGTGCAATTAGTCTATTAGGAATCCTTAAATTAATATTAACGAACCAATCCACCATTTTAAGAAATGGTCCTTTCAAATATTCGCGATACACCCATGGATATTCCATGTCCTCTATGAAATCTAATAATTTATCACAATCTTCAAAACATTTGACATCGACCTTCATTAGTTTTTCTTCCATTTTCTTCAAGTTCTCATTGACATCAACCTAGAGTTGTTCAAAGTAGTTATTCAAATGTTCCTCTTCCTTTTCTTTGTGGACAACAACATTATCTTCTATAATCTTATGCATTTCTTCTCTAGAATCAGGATTTTCAACCAAGTTTCTCATGTAGGTTCCATTTATCTAAAACTGATAAAACATTTATCTCCTTCCTTTTTCACAATGAAACCTTGTAATTTCAATTGGTGAAGACTAAGTATGTTCTCACTAATATCCGAAGTATAAAAGACATTTGGCACTATAATTTGATTATTATCCGATATCAAATTACCTATTGCACCAATGTTGAATTCTGGATGATATTATGCGAATGATGTTTGAAACGAATTTAGAGGGAGAGAGTTTGGAGGGAAACTTGAAAAGTAGTTATTAGAAACCTAAACTTTTCACACACATAAAATACAAGTGTTTGACCCTATTTATACATTCTAAAGGGGTGTGACTGAACCGACATGTCCCTTTACAACTATAATAACCTTCGGTCAAGATGTGTGACACATTGGTCAACACATATTACTTCTAAACTTATGATATCTAAATAATAATATGTTCTAACATATGTACAGAACCTAATTAACATATGTGTATATTCTGAATCAAGATTACTTCTAACATTTTCCCCCCTAATCATGATTCCATGCACTTCTTCTTTAGTCCTCACTTGATGAAGATCTTGATCTTTTCTTTGGGGGCAGATCCGAATCATTCCACTCGGCTTCCTTTGACTTGTGATCATTGCTTGCTTCGTTATCAACTTCGACCACTAGTTCTCTTCATTTGTATTTTAGATGATACTACTCAATCATCTCTAGATAACGGACGTATGTTTGCCTTAGATTTCTTGTGATGTCCCTCTTTGACACTAGGCTTGGCAATCCTCTTCCATATCCCATTGACATGGCCACTACCATCCAATTCTCGTCCTTTGTCACTTTGTCACAACCACCAAATATTTGTACCGTCTTGTAAAGATTCAATAAATTAATTGGATAACCCGTTTCATCTCTTGGTGGAATTGGTGCTATAATTCTTATCTTTAAGAATTCTTTCATAAACCAATCAACGGTTCTTTCAAACTCTAACTCGAACCTTCTCTTGTATCTTTCAACCATGGTAGAAATATGGATTAAATTCATAAAGACAATACAATCTTGTAATTGTGTACCTTCGGTTGGATACATCACCGGACCTCTTTCCATAACACCTTCGTATTGATCTTTGGTAATGGAAAAGTCATCAAAGTGCTTGAAAATGGACACTCTTTCTTTGTCCTCCTCGGTTATTCCCTCCGTTTTGTCGCCTTCATATCTAATTCTTTTCCCTTTTGTCTTTGAACCCATCATAATTTCCTGAAGTGGTTCGGCTTTTATCAAACACGCTTCGGCCTTGTTCCTCCTTTTCCTTTCGGCCTTGATTAAATGTGGGGAACTTGAAAGTAAAGTGATCGTCCCCTTCACATATGCGACAAGTAATAATCCTTAGGACTTCTTGTATAATCGGCTTCTTGATGTTACAAACATCACCATCAAACTCAATCTCTAAACCCTCTTGTGTTAACTTCTCAATACTTAACACATTTCTTCTTAGTGTGGGTATGTAAAAAACATTTTGAATCTTATGTAATTGCCCACCACTTGTGATCGCCACCGATCCTTTACCACGGAAATATTCTTGTCTATAACCGCTAGGGCAACCATCTATTCCAAATGAATTGTTTAACACCATGAACAAGTGTTTGTTGCCACATCTGTGTTCCTTTCGAGTCAAACTCACATACCATATATCATTCCAACCCTTTTCTTCACTACCCTTAACCATGAATTTGGTTTTTCCTATTTTCTTAGGACAATTACACCTATAATGAAAGGGTTCTTTGCACTTACTACAACACATAGTAAAGGATATTCGGGCACTTCTTGATCGAACTTCACTTGTCGATTGAATTCCTTTTGTACTTTTGTTTTCTTTTCTTCGTGATCCCTCACGGACACACGACTAGATCCGATACTGAATGAAGCGATCCTTAAATTTAGAGAGTCTCCACTACTCTCGGTATTTTCCTTCCTGGCCTTCCATTTACGATCCACATGATCATATACAACATTGGGAATCAGCGGTCCAAGTCCATAACCGCCTTGTATTCCCACTCGATCTTCTTCTTCTTTGTTAATATCGAATAAACCACAGGTCATTGGTTCTTTAGGCTCTGATGCCATGTTGAATTCTGGATGATATTATGCGAATGATGTTTGAAACGAATTTAGAGGGAGAGAGTTTGGAGGGAAACTTGAAAAGTAGTTATTAGAAACATAAACTTTTCACACACATAAAATACAAGTGTTTGACCCTATTTATACATTCTAAAGGGGTGTGACTGAACCGACATGTCCCCTTACAACTATAATAACCGTCGGTCAAGATGTGTGACACATCTGTCAACACATATTACTTCTAAACTTATGATATCTAACATAATAATATGTTCTAACATATGTACAGAACTTAATTAACATATGTTTATATTCTAAATCAGGATTACTTCTAACAACCAACACCCCGAATAAAAAAAAGTTATCTTTGAACCTATTCTCCACCCCAAAGGACCTTTTGATCTTTAAGAAATGATCTATGTTACCGCACACATGATTCTGTAATTTTGAACTAACATACCATATGTCTTTCCATGTTTGATAGTCCGTCCCATACACGGTCATGGCTTCTTCATAGTCTTCAAAGTCCTCCGGTCTGTAACTTATTCCTGTTTCAATTGCATCACGGATTAGTTGTGCCGATTCATCTCTTTCTTTCATGTGACAAGCCATGATAAGATGCTCGGGTTCTCCACAATAATAGCATGTTCTTGTTTCTATCATTCTTCGTTTCGTGGCCTTCTTTTTCTCTTGATACTTCCGTCTCCTTTCTCTTCTTTCCGAATTCAATCTTTCTGACTAAGTTCTTCGGCTTGCAACATAAGATGCGACTCCAGGTGAATTTGGCATATTATCGGATAGGTAAATATCAACAAACTTGTTATTTGATAAAAAATAAGAACACTAAATAAATGAATGACGCTCTGATACCATATGGGTTGGATATCAAAACTATATTGCAGGGGATTTAACAATAATGATCAAATAACAAAGCAAATACAAAGTAATACTTTCGAATGAAACAAGAATTTTGGATTGAACTTGAAAAGTTTTACAATCTTGGTAACGATAAACGATGACCGTAATGAACTATTAATACATCTAGTTACAACGGTTATTTTGGCGGTTAACTAACAACTGACATGGCGGGAAAGATAATCGTAAATAACTGAAAACTAAATGCAATACTTGCAGGGTCATTTTCGTCCTTTTCTTCCTTAATATGGCTGAGGCGTCGCCTTGTGTAGGGCTGCACTTCTTCACTTGTTTGCTGCTTCATATCCAAATCAAGATCTTGTCCCAAACATTTTAATACTACCTAATATCATTTATCCTATGTAATCTATACAAACTTAACATAGTACATTACATAATATGTTCACAAAATAACAACATACACACATAAAATCATAGATATAAAGTTTATAACCTGAGATATATTTATCATATTTAACAGTTATCTAAACATTATGTGATAATTAATTAATTATTCAAAGGGTAATGACGCAACTTGTTTCCCGTCTACCACTATTCTCGTGTAATTTGTTATGGTTTCCTTTTAATGAATAATATTGTCTTAATTCGAGAATTTCTCAACTGCAGGTTTGCTCGTGTTGGGTCGGTTATTTTACTTCATGATGGTACTGATGTATTTCTTGAAGTAGGAAAGATGTCTAAATACTGTGGTTTTAAAGGGGTTGCAAATTTCTCATTCAATTTGTTTGTATTTTCATGGGTAGTGCTTCGTCTTATTTATTTCCCATTCTGGATCCTATGGAGTACAAGGTCAGAATATGTATAATGTTCGCTTGCATATTATAAAAATCCAACCTTCTTTATAAGTTAAGAAGTGACACCATTTGCATAGTAGTTATAGGTCAAATAAATTATTTTGGGTATCTATTTCATAATTTAAATTTTTTGGGTGGTTTTTTTACAAAGTATACATATATTTAAATATATTTTTCTTTTCGTGGTGCAGTTATGAAATTCTTCAAACTTTGGATTTTGAGAAGCACGCTCAACTGGAAATCTACTATTATATTTTTAACACTTTGCTTGTTTGCTTGTTTGTTTTTCACACGTATTGGTGGGTGCTAATGTACAGGACGCTTGTTAAACAAATCCAAGAAAGAGGCAAACTTAGTGACCACTTTCGTTCTGGTGAGTTATTTTTGTTCTTATACACGAGCAGTCACAAGCATAAACCATCAAATCATCATCAACATAATATCATAAAACACACTAAACTTTTTGGTTTTTCTCAATACAGCCACTCATTAGTTTTTTGCACATAAAAAGCACCACACTTTCAACTTTTTCTTACAAATGTCACTCAACATTTCTTTGTACCTAAAAAACACTATAATTTCTGATTTTTCTCATAAAAACACCCAACAATTATTTTTTTTAGATTTTAAGATATTTTGTAAATATATTTGTTTTTGTACAAATTATATGACAAAAAAAAATCTCTTGTTGCGATCAAAGTAGTATTAGTTTTACTAATTTAAATAGTTATACAATTTTTAAGTACCAAGAAAAATATGATATAACAAATAAGCATTATTTTTTAATCAATGTAAGATGCTTGAAGTACTTAACTTTCTTGATCAACTTCTTCATTTTGATTTTTTTAAGGATAAAAAATATATAGGCCACTTATGCAATACAATTGGGAGTTCCAGTTCCGAGATATTTAAAAAAAAAATCAGAATTTTGTACGAAATTGAAATTTTGAGAGGTTTTATGCAAAAAAGATTGTTTGTTGACTTTTATGAGAAAAACAGAAAGTACAGTTTTTTTAGCTACAAAGAATTGTTGAGTGACTTTGTAAGAAAAAAAATGAAAGTGTAGTGTTTTTAAAAAATTGTTGAGCAACTTTAGTAAGAAAAAAAATCAAAAATTAGTGTTTGTTATGATATTTCCCCTTATTGTTATTATGTAATATATATTATATGGTATATATTCATTATTGCTTATGCTTTTGTTCTATTCCATGTTAAATGCAACTTTGTTTATGGTTAATGTGTTAGAGCAGAATTTTGACTGCTCTCCAAGTATCTTATATTCCTTAAATTGACTGTTTTGGTAGTCAACAATTTAATTAGAGAGAATTACACAGATTGTCCTTTAGTTTTACCCAAAATTGCATGTTATGTCCTTTTATTTTATTTTTAACTCCCTGTGTCCTTTGTTTTGTGCACTTGTTACACCCTATGTCCTTTAGGCTAACGTCCGTTAAAAACAAACGGTTTCTTAGACACGTGCCCCTCACGTGAGGGGCAATCATGTCTTTTCACCCTCAAAAGGACAATATGTGTAATAGTAATAGTAATAATAATAATAATACTAATAATAATAATAATAATAATAATAATAATAATAATAAACATATTCAATAGACTAACCTCCGTCATATTAATCTCATAATTCATTACCAATTTACTATTACCATTACCACATCCATTAACCGATTCATCTGAAACCCTAACAACATCACCACCATTAACTCTTTCAATCACTTTCTACTCACCACTCGATTACTATTACAGATCTGTAGAAAGAGAGGGGATCGAGCAGAGGAAGAGAGAGAAGCGGTAGATCAGAGAGAAAGGATTCAAGAGGAAAGAGGACAGAGGAGGAGGAATGAAGCAGCAGCGGTAGTCCCTTTATCCCAAAGTCAAACCAGGTAAAACCCCTTTCTCTTCGACGATCGGTTGCCAGGTGATTGTGGGTTTCAGAAGTAGAGGTGGGTTCCGGCTACAAGGGTGCTCGTCGGGTATAGGGTTTGAGTGATGATAACCGATTGGTAGTGGAGGATGGTGACAGGTTCGGGTGGCGTCGGGTGTTGGTGGCAGGCCGAGGTGGTTACGGGGTCACAGGAGGAGTGGCGGCGGCGATATGGTGGTCAGACGAGTGATGGTTACCGAGTTATGGTGACCTATTGTTGATGGTGTTTGGGTCAGTAGCCATGGTTGGATTAGTTTCAACAGAGAAGACAATGGTGAAACTTGGGGAGGGAAGAAGTCACGAAGTTTGATTTAAATCATGTCTTTTTATTTCATATTATTTATATCTTTTGCATCATTTACGACTCATTCTGCCTTTTTCTCGACATGATTTGGTGGAGATGGTGGTGGTGTTGCAGGTGTTGCAGGTGGTGGTGATGGTGGTGGTGGGTGGTTGGGTGAGTTGGGGAAGAAGATAAAAATATTGAGGGGAAAAGAAATAAATATTGTTACACCTTATGTCCTTTATACACGAGGGTGAATTGACAGATTTGCCCCTCACGTGAGGGGCACATGTCTGAGTTAACGTTCGTTTTTAACGGCAGTTACCCTAAAGGACATAGGGTGTAACAAGTGCACAAAACAAAGGACACAGGGAGTTAAAAATAAAATAAAAGGACATAACATGCAATTTTGGGTAAAACTAAAGGACAATCTGTGTAATTCTCTCATTTAATTATTTGTATTTAGTAATGAGCACCATGCAATTTTGGATTTGGTTAATGTTTCTTTTCTCTTCCTTATTTAACTAGGTCTCAATTCTTTTTTGCATATTTAAAAAGTGACAATGAACATGATGACTAATGGTTCTATTGCATGATTAAGGTTGTTGCAAGTCATGAGCGTACTCATTTTATTAATTTTATAAATTCCATTATATACATATATCTCATGATAAAGAAAAATGTCATTTAGTATTGTTGAGATTAGAGGACCATGATGCTTAGTCAACAAAAGTCAAAGCATTTAAACAGTCGAAAGTCTAAATAGTTTAGTTTATGTCACAATTGAATAAAGCCGAGAACTTGAGGGACCAATCTTGACAATTAGAAAGATAGTTTGTTGTTTGACAGTTATTTGGTTCTAGGGCTATATATGTTCGTTCTTAGCTTCAATTAGGATAATCTTTTGTAATTCATATTCTTTCATTTCCTTTTCTGTAATCATTAGTTGATCATTAATAAAGATAATCGTTGGCAGTTTGATTTCGATTGTGAATTCTCTTGTTCGTATTTGTAACAATTGGTATCAGAGCCTCGTTGGCACATATCAGAGAAGATAGAGGTGATCAAAAACTGTAACCGGTGAAAGAAGAAAGAAGATGGTGTCCACGAAATTCGAGTTAGAGAAATTTGATGGCAAGAACGGTTTTAGTCTATGGAGGGTCAAGATGAAGGCTCTTCTTGTACATCAGTGGATCAGTGATGCCTTCAAAGGCGAAGCTAATCATTTATTTGTTGGATGGTAAAGTTATAATGGTTGTATAAATGTAGCTTCAGAAGGAGATAAAGAAGCTCTTTTGTGGAACAAAAGACTGGGTCACATTAGTAAACAAGGGCTTGTTGAATTGTCAAAACGACAAGTTCTTGGAGACTTGAAAAGTTATGACATTAGTTTTTGTGAGCATTGTTTAATGGGGTAACAAAAGAGGGTAAAATTCAGTAAGGGGAAGCACTTTACCAAAGTAGTTTCGAATTAAATTTATGTTTAAAGAGCCACATGCATCAAATAATATTCGTATCGAACCTGTAGGGAACAACTTCCCAAGTCTTTTTTTAATTAGTGCACTAAACTCATCATGCATGGCATTGTACCATTCAGGTGTGGACAGAGCAGTTTGAGGAGTTTTGGGTATGGGAGCTTTGGTGGTTGCGTGAAGGTCAAATAAGTGACGAGATTTAGAGATACCATCCATGGAGTGAGTGACCGTAGGTGGGTGATCAGGAGGATGGGGGTACCGAGTTTCACTCGGGCTGATTTGGTTGTGGATTGAGAGGATGTTGAGTTGGGAGTTTGGGTCGTCTAGAATAGGTTAGAATGGGGTTACCGGCTGGGCTGGGTTAGTAGAGGCCGTAGGTATTGGGCTGTGGGGAGGAGAGCTAGGTTGGGCTGAAGAATAAACCGTTGGGGTTAGGGTCGAAGGTGATGAGGGATGTTGTTGGGTCAATGGTGTGGAGTGGGCAGGAAATGAAGGGTGGGCCGGATTTGAGGTTGTGAATGGATTGGGGGTATTAACGGGTTGCTGGACATGATTCTAGTAAAGTGGATGTAGGGAGGAATGAAGAAAGTCATAAGAGGTGGGGTTGGATAGTAGGGGAAGGTTGTAAGGAAAATAGATTCCTCAAAATATACGTGTCTAGACACAAAGATGTTGTGGTAGGTGAGATCAAGGCAATTATATCCATGATGGTTAGGAGGGTAACCAAGGAAAACACAAGGTTTGGAACGGTTTGTAAGCTTGTGAATGGGTGTGGAGGGTAACATAGGGTAACATAAGCAACTGAATACTCGTAAGTGAGAGTAGTCGGGATCGCAGTTATAGAGATGAGTGGTGGGTGAAAGAAAATGTTGAGATTTGTTTGGAAGGATATTAAGAATGTAGGTGGCAACCTCTAGGGCATGGTGCCAGAAATTGGTAGGAAGAGAGGCTTGGGAGAGAAGAGTGCGTACCATATTACTGATGGTGCGAATTTTGCGCTCTGCTTTCCCGTTTTAGGAGGAGGTGTAAGGGCATGAAAAACGAAACATCATACCAGTTTTATTGCAAAAATTTATGAATTGATTATTTGCATATTCACGCCCGTTGTCACATTGGTATTGTTTTATTTTTCTTTCAAATTGGGTTTGAACTAGATTATAGAAAATAGTGAAGTAGGAGAAGACTTGGGATTTATGGCTAAGAGGAAAATTCCATAAAAAATTAGTCTGATCATCTAGAAATAGAATGTAATATTTGTGGTCACCCATATTAAGAACGGGTGACGTCCATAGGTCATTGTGAATAATGTCAAAGGGAAGTAAAGCAGAATTGACAGAATCACGAAGAGGTAATTTAATACTTTTACCAAACACACAAGGTTCACAAGAAGTTTTATGACTTTTATGGAAATCAATACAAGAACTAGACTTAAAATATTGTAATAAGTTTATTCCCGGATGCCCTAGATGTTGGTGCCAGATATCTTGAGTGACAGCAGCAAAACTAGAGTGAGCTGGCTTGTTGTAAAGGATTGAAGTGGTGAGCGGGTATAAGTCCCCCATGCTATTGCATCATAGGATATGTGCCCGTGTCGTTCATAACAAAGCCAAAAGGGTCAAATTTAAAGAAATAAGATTGTCGGTTGTTAGGCGACGGACATAGATTAGGTTTTTAATAAGATTTGGGCCGAGGAGTGCTAGGATAAGAACATGGTGGCTAGCCCATCATAAACTGGCCCATTAGGCCGCCCAAGGATTCTATGCCCAATTGTGCATGATGATGTTGGAGGCATTAGAGGGGTTGGAACGAGTGTCACGTCAAGAGGAGCTCTGGCCCCTGCCTCGGCCACGCTGTTGTCGACCAGAAGCAGAGGAGGTCGACGTTCGGTTGCGGTTTCCGATGCGATTGTCAAGCGGTGTAGTAGGGGTGTCATTGTGGGGGCGGCTGCAGGTGGCTGTCAGAGCAGTGTTGGAGGCAGCAGCAATAGCAACACTTGATGATTTTTCTTTCATTCCTCCATGGTGAGCCGGGAACGAGCCTTAGTGAACTCGGGCAAGGGATCCCTATTTTGGAGGATGGTAGAAATTCCGTCATATTGCTCGGTGAGTCCGGTGAGAAGCTGCAAAACCATTTGGTCATTATCCATCGGGCAGCCAACACTATTAAGTTGGTCTACAAGAAGTTTGACCTCGCGACATTAGGCAGCCAAGATTCAAGATGTCTTTCTCATTGATAATCATGAACCTTAAATAATACAATGAAGATATCCTAAAGATGGACACATATTAATGTATAATTATTTACAAATCATTGCCATGTATAACATATACAATCATGGCTAATTATACGCTATTAGTGTTCAACACGATCCTCGGCCACATCAATTCTACTGCTACCCTTTTCTTATATTTTTTTGCATTTATTTCTGTTGTATTCGTTTTATAATTTACCGCTTCATTTCCTTTTTATATTGTAATCATAATAAAGGTGTTTTTAATTTATTTATATGCAACCTAATCTGCAATTGCAATTAGGGTATGTTTGGCAAAACTAGCTGGTGGCTGGTGGTTGGAAGCTGATAGCAGGTGGCTGGAAGCTGGTAGCTGTAGCTTTTTATATATATTTTGGTGTTTGGCAGAGTAGCTGGAGCTTTTAATAAAATGTATAAAATGACCAAAATGGACATAATTAAAAGCTTGTAAGGAAGGTTTTTATTTTTTACTTATGGTAGAATGGGTATTTGTGTCATTTACTCATTAAAATCTTGTAGCTAGTAGAAGCTTTTTCTTAAACGCTAGTACTAGTAGCTTTTCAATATAGAGTTTTTTCTCCTAACCTAAAAGCTTCAAGCTCCTTCAACCAAACATACCGTTAGTCAGATCCTTGTTAAGAGTAGTATGTGTTTATGAGCATAAACACATGCATTATGCATACTAGTAGGAAACCTGCGCGATGCAGCAGGAGTGACACTTTATATTGCGGTATTTATTTCAAATTCGTATGATATTTGTTGTAGCATCATTGCGTTGGATGTACGTTATAAGCATTACACATGTCTAGTTACTAAAAAGATTTTATATTTAAATTATAAAGTACTTCAAAAAAACATTTGATAAAATAAAGTAACATACAAAAGGAAAAAATGAGTATTAATAAATATAAAAAGTTGAAGACTAAAAGCTCAAGTGTGAACTACTTGAATCATGAGATCAATTTAGTCCTATGCTTTTCAAATCGGCATGATCTTATCTATATTGTCTGCCCACCATTCGTCATTAAGAGCGATGCCTTGAATTTCTTGTATATCTTCATGTTTGATTATTATATCTTTTGGTGAGGATGAGTTTCCTCCATGTTCTCCTATCTACAATATTATCAAATACGTCTTCTTTATCATTTTGATCAGAACTGTCTAGATCAATAACTTGACTCCGTTTCCATTCAGAGAGTCTCTAGGATGTCTTTCTTTTAGTTTCATGCATCTGATCCTTAAAATGATTTAAAAATATTTAATACACAAGTTAATAAAAGAGAGATAAATATTGATATTTTAGCAAGTGAAATAGGTGTGCATTATTATGTATTTATAGGATAAACTTTAGTAGGTTAAAATATGGTTTAAATTTTAAAACTTATGAATCTCTCACCCCTTTAGATAAGGAAATTTTGTTTATATTTGACTAACGTGTAAAAAAATTATTATGTTTTTTTTGTAAATACCGAATTCAGTGCTTTTATCTTTTTATTAAACTTGGATAAAAGAACCTATTCAAATTAGAGAGTTTTGTTGTTATTAACATAGATGTTAATATCTGGATATATAATATGCATTAGTTACTTTCTGCTAAATTGATGCAGCCGAGGTTTTTCAAAGAAATTTACCTACAATTAATATCTAATATGCATTACATTATCTAAACTTAATTATTTTAAAGTTTTATATATTTAGCTAATTATGTATATTTAATAGTTTAATCAGATTTGTTATAGTTAATTATATTTATGTGTATACCTATTAATATATGCATGCATACCCATATACATATGCACATACTACTAATTTTGATTATTTAAACATGGTACTACAATTGAAACTATCAGTAACAAATGTGAAAAAGCATTCTTAGAGCCCATGGTTATGTTGTAGTATTGTTACCGTGTGACAAAAATCAAAGATGAACCATAACGTTTAACAACATTATCATATTTTAAGAATCACCAGAGTTGGTCTCTAGATTTCGAGTACTCTGTTTAGTTTTTGAATCATTGCATTTGATCGATGTGAATTTTTCATTATTGGGTGGAACATTATTTAGAACCAAATTCACTTTTATGATGTTGAGTTTTACTTGGTCATGAAATGGTGTTATGATTCAACATCCGTATTAACAATAAACATGCCTGAGTTCTTTAATTGCGTCCAAATTATGTTGATCTGTAATCCAAATTTCACCTATATTTCAATTTTTAATTTAACGTCTATTCAAGCTTTATAATTGTTACAGATTGGTATCAGAGCCATGGTTATAGGGAATTAGGTTATTAGAATGCCTTTTAGCCTAGACTATAACTAAGCTTACATTCACGAGTCCTCTCGTGTATATTTCTCTTTATTCTTATATTTTGTTTTAAGATATCTTCGCCATGATCCTTTCTCGTTATTCTTTTGGTATTTTGCTTGGAGAAGAAGACACTCGTATTTCACAAACGAAACGATATCACCAAGATAGGAGTGACATCCATACCTTGGTAATTAGTTTCACTCTTCTATATGTTATTTATCTTTGGAATATATCTTTGAGATAGGAGTGACATCCACACCTCAAAAGAGTATTTCCTTCAAAATGAAACTTAACCACTAAGCTGGGAGTGACATCCTTATCTTAGTGACTAGTTCCACTATTTTCCTATTTTTTTTGCTTGTGAAATAAAACTTTGAGCTAGGAGTGAAATCCATACCTCAAGAAGTATTTCTACATCTCGTTTTAAAGTCTCGCTAAAAGTTTTGAAATATACCAGTGACGGGGTACGTGCAATCGGGAAGGATGACCATTTACTCATAGGTTTAAGTACACTCCCCACAAGTCACTAATAATATTTCAATTTCTTTGGCTAGTCACCAGTTTCATTAGAAATATTTTCAGAATCACATTTCATTATTGGTATTTTTTTTTCATTTGTTGTTTGAAACTTTTCTATAATGAACTTATTATCTCTTTTGACTTTTTCCCTATTAATAGCTATCGCTATTAGTACATTTTTTCGATTTCCATTATTGATTCTTAAGTTTTGTTTAACATTTGGATTTTAAGTTCCATCTCTTGATGTTTTATACTCATTGATCATTCGCTTTTAAATCATCATTATTAAAACTTTTATCCGCTATATTATCGCATTCAAACTTACACTATTTTCATTTATGCTTTGTGACTTTTACACTATTATCGCATTGACTTTTATCATTCACGTCATTTCTAAATCTTGGTCTTTTGAAAACACATTTGATTTATATGGTTCTCGAGAAAAGAAACTTGCGACTGATAATATGCCTTATGACAATTTTCAAACTCAACTTCTTGTAAACACATGAAAGTGTGTACTTACGAAGTCTTTTCATGTGAAGCTGTTTTGAATCTAAAAAGTTATTCTCATGCATCACTACTATTTTTTTTCAACTATATCACAAAGTTCGAGTAAACTACGTTTTGTTTTATAAACGAAAATTTACCTTTTACACTTACACTCTTTCAGTCGCAAAACTTTTGGTCTAAACATTGGACATATCCTTATCGGAATGTTGCTAAATGACTTTTAACATATAGTGCATATATTTAAACTCACATGACTAGTAGACTATACGTATGTTCCGTCCACTCACAATTGCATATATTTAAACTCACATGACTAGTAGACATATCCTCATCTTATTTTATTATATTCTCTTATTATCTTATTTATGATTATTCTCGTATTATTATTTTATTGGTGGTTATTCCCACGCGTTATTTACAATTATTCTCGCACTAATTATTAGTAATCATTCTTACAACACTGGTTTTGAGCATTAATTTAACTCGTTTACTTTCATTTTGTGAAAATTGTGCGATTTACTTGATTTATATTATACTATTCTTTCAATCGAAATTTTATACTTGACGCATATTTGGTATGCATATTTTTTCCTGTTTTTGAGCAAACCCCTGTTATACTTTACATTATTTTGCTCATCATCATGGCCAATGAACATACTAGTTGATAATTTTGTATGAGATCTAAGCCAGTGCCTACATACGACTCGGATTAGAGTATTACTTCAATCCGAGGGGAACAGTGAAATTCTCGGAGTTTATCAATATAGGTGTTTAGAGCCCAACAATGTGAAGAGAAATTTACTTGTTAAAGGTGAACCCGAAAGGTGAAGAACCTCTAACCATGTCTTATACTTACATGTTACTCTCATTACGGTTAAAGGGTAAACCCGAAAGGGAAGGACCTCTAACCATGTCATTGTTTCATTGCAGTATCGATTACTTAGCATATTCTGATTGCACGCATTACTTATGTTAGGGTTATGGAAAAGCATAACACCCTAGTGTAAGGTAAATCGATGATTACGGTCCGGAACGCAATCATGGGTTTACAGGTACATGAGGGTGGTGTGTAATTCTATTTAGGCTGTTGGTAGACAATTAGTACGAGTCCAAAGTATCGGGAGTGTGGTGGGTCAGCTGCGGTACACCCTATATATAAGCATAAACGATACTGCGGGAACGGACTAAGAGTCTGACCAAGAACCTACCCATTACTTTGTAACTACCTCTTCATTAGAACGTTGACTAATAGCTAGCATTTTCGATAAGAACGTTCTTACACGAGCTTCAATTCGTCTTCATTGGAATCTTTCTTTTGACCACACACACGAAAGCTTAATTCCTATATACACTCACACTCTCGGTTATTTGGAATCTTTTAGCACATTCGAATAAAATTTGTCATAAACTTTTCTAAAGTAGGGGAGACTGCTATATCAGTGCCCATGTCTTCACCAATTACATACTTTCCCTATATATATATATTTAAACTCTCAACTTCCTAACCTCGGGTCAACGACTTTAACTTTTGTCAAAACATAATTGATGCAAAAAAAAATTTAAAAAAAATTTAAAAAAAAAACTTCCTTGATTTTTACAACGCCTTTTGTTCTCATAGAAACCCCCACTTGAAAGAAATTTCGAGACGAAATTTTCTAAAGTAGGGAGACTGTAACATTCGCAAATTTTCTAATAAGTTAATTATAACTTTGGGGATCGAAAGTGACAATAATCCATAGTTGAAAATTGCCTAAACCATATTTTTTTTTTCCTTTTCGTAACGTTTTGGGGTAATATTGTAACAACCCGAATTTTTAAAACCTAGTTTTTTTTATCTATTTATTTTCAATTTAAATGTATGTTATAAATATAAAATTTACAATTTGTATTATTATTTATTAAAAAGCCATAAAATAGAAGGTTGATATGGAGAATTCATTCGTTCATATACTGACAGTTGATTTCTTTTACTATAATTATAGTAAACTACTATGAATCATTTTGGTTTAAAAACTTTTCCGTTACATATACCGACTTTTTGGCTGACAACCTCATAGCTTTTACCGGCCATTTATGGCATTTATGTTTGAAACGTTTTGCTTCCGTTTAAAAAGGCAGTGTAATCTTGTAATGATCGGTAACCGTTGTATCTCCTTTAATCTGTATTATTAAACACCAACTTTTCCGACAAGTTGCCGGTGAAGATCCATCTTTTGCACTCACCAAACCAACACCACTCACCCATTTATTTCTCTCACGAAACCACCACTTCTGCTACTCATCTTGTTTCGGCCAACGTCATCTTGTTTCGGCCAACGTCGTCGCTGCAACGTCTTCGGTAAACCTCACCGACATCAATCAAACAATGTTTTGAGGTGACGTCATCTCGGTTTCCATTTACATGTTAGATTGGATAGGATCATTTTTTTTTTTAAATTTCAAGACCCATCTCATATTTAAATTCATCCCAAATTTGTTATGTGATTTAGAATTACATAGATAAAGATAACGACATTGTAGTTTCATGATTTTCAAGTATATAAGTTTACAAAATTGATTGTTAGTGATAGGTTCTATTCGCTTTTTATTTAAAAAAGCATAAAATATAAATTGGCTTCATGTAATCGAAGTGGGTCTTGAAAACAGAAAATGATCTAGAATTCTAAAAGCTTACAAACCATAACAACTCATGTCAATCATCTTGAATAAATTCGCAATTTAGGTTGTTAAATTTTTGAGAGAGATGTTGGAGTATTTCTGTCAAGTTGAATCTACGCGATTAAGGTTTAGCCTTTAGGATCATTATCGTTTAACTCTCACTGTTCGGTAGAAGCAAGCCTCTACGCAAACGGTGAGTATATCTTTCCCCTTTTTACTGTTTTACTCTTTTGGGGTGACTCATGTACAATTATTGCTAAACTTACGTATGTTATTTACAAAGCAATGTGCTCTTGATATGTTTTGTGTGAATTGTATGAACGATTTGTCAAAGTCATTAACCTTTGGGCCGCACCTAACAATGAGTAGTACTACGAATTATTTCCCTTGGTTACTTACGTGAACGAGTTAAGTCCTTGGTCATTGTTATGGTTTTTCTTGAACGATGTGTGAACGATTATTGAACGATGTGAGGCTTGATTTTGACCCTTTTACATATTACATTTATCATGGCACATATATTGCGAAACACTTTTCTATTATATATATTCAAACAGGGTATGCTCACCAATACATTTTTGTATTGACCAAATTATTTCCGTACATGTTTCAGGTTCTTTTGAGATCATTTCTAGCTTTTGGATTTTTGGATATTAGACTTAGATTTGAGATTTATTGGATTTTAGTTTAGTTGTCACATTAGAATTTTGTATCTTGTAATTCATTTCAATGTAATAAATTATTCAATTCAATGTATTCAAATTTACATTTCTAGTCCATGAGCTATTGAACAATCGTCACTACGTGACACCTCGATGTTTCCGCCATCGGTCGGGGTGTTACAATAATATTTTCTCCTAAAACAACAAGTCAGGTGCTTTATGTTTACTTCTGCATTAATGGAATCTACCTGAAGGGATAGGGAGCCCAATCGTCGTGGAGGCGGCATCTCTATCCCTCTTTACAGCAATCCTGATGCCAACGGATGCCAGCGCCAAGAAACATCCTCAGTCCGCAGAACCTTCTGGCAGAACTTACTCCGCGTGAGGAGTCAATCTGCATGTGGTGCAACCTTATCCACATCGCCACTTTAGGAGAATAGACGTGCGTACGCGCACGCGCGGAATATTCGTTCATCACTAGCTTTTGGTACGAGGTACGAAAGATCAAGGATTAAGAATATTCACTCAGATCTGGGCCAGAGTATGCGCCAACCATATGGTGACACGTGTTAAAGTCAGTCCAACCACCGCTGACATGAACAACGACTTGACTACTCTCATGCTTCCACCATGCTGTCGTCTACAATACTCAGAAGACATGCTTACCTGTTGTCAGACGTCACGTCAGACACCAGCAGGTAAGTCAACCATACCGTGTCAGATCAACATGATGTCGGCGTCCTATCAGAGGGTGCCACGTGTCGTCTTTGCAGAGCTGGTCAACCACTCATGCCGTCAGCAAGCACGGTCCAGTGTTTTCCGCCATTTTACTGGGCCAGTCACACCAAGCCCAGATTAGAAGTGCTTCTCGTGGGCCGTCTCACTAGGCCCACAACATCTGCTACAAATAGAAAACCTCCACTCCTTTGCAAAGGATCCGAAATTCATCACTTGTACTCAAGAGCTAGATTAGCAATATTCTGGTAAACACTTTGTATTCTCCAAAGTAATAAACAACCGGCTCATGACAGTGGACGTAGGTCATTAACGACCGAACCACTTACATTCTCGTGTTCTTACTTTCAACACGCACACACTCTTTCTTACTCCACGGTTCGGGTTTAACTAACGGTGTGGGTAAAGGATAACTTTTGGGTGAACAAAGGTATTTAACCACTCGGGGTATAGTCTTAACCCCCGGGATACTTATTGTTTCTTCAGTACCTTAAAACAATAGTAGTTACATCTTTTAAAGTTTTAGCTATAAATTATTTCGTTGAGGTGAAATTTGGATTCTTTTAGTTAATTAATAAATATTCGTTTCTTTTAGATTCTTTCGGTTAAACATGCGATGCAATAATCACTTGTACATAACGCATTTCTTTCTTGTACATTTCAATCTAGATGTCGATATTGATTAATAAAAACATCGAAACGTCGACAAAAATGAGTAGGTCGTCACGGTATTTTTGAATGTTTTTAAAACATAATATTTTAAATAAAAGAATTAAATTTTTGTAGAGGATATGACAAAAATGTAACTACTAACTAAAAATGAGGGAATTAAAGTAACTAAAATGAGGTACTAAAGTGTAAAAGTGTTTGAATGACTATTTTACCCCCATTTTAGGGTTGTTAATGAAAATAAATTTCTTAAAGTGTAGGTATCTTAAACTACCTCTCCCTCATGCATTATAATATAGTATAAATAATCAGCTTATTACTAAAAACTTGTATTTTCAATGTACTGAATACTGATTATAGTCACTTCAAAATTAAGGGGTTGTTTGATAGCCTCTTAATGACCATTCAGAGGCTACCTCTTAATTGTCCATAACCTCTGAATGGTTAAGAGGCAATCATTAACCAAAGATTTATAAAGTAGAATCTACCTAAGATATGTATAAACCTAAAGTGCCACTCGTTAGAAAAAATGAACATTGCCTAAATCGACCATAGAGGTGAGCATTATCCAAATCGACCCACTTGTAGAAAAACTTTTGGGGAGCACATTTTATCCTATTCAACACCTGGAAAGGTAAACATTGCCCAAGTTGACCCGTTAAAGACAAGAAACACTACCAAATTAACCTATCTATAAGTAAAAGGAACATTAGTCAAATCAATCCACTGAAAACAAACTATTAGCGATATTAAGCTTTACCCAAATCGACAAATCTATAAGTAACCAAACATGGACCCACTAAGAACACAATTTAAGCAGCTATTACCCTATTTGACTCATTTGAAAAGATGAATATTACCCAAATTGACCCGTTTTTAAAAAAAGTACATTACCTAAATTGACCCGTTTTTAGGAAAGTACATTACCTAAATTGACCCGTGTGTATAAGTAAAAGGAACATTACTCAAATCAACTTACTAATTGCTTTTTAAACATCATCCTGATAACTTCCACCAACATGCGCTTCATGACCAATCCAATAATTGCTTCCATCATGACCATCAAGCTTACACCTTCATACAATGTGTTTATTCAGTAGCTAACTGAATCCATCTGTAGCATTTATGATATGATTTGGATGAATTTGTATAAATAATGTGTTGTTTTTTTAAAGAAGGGAAATCCTCGTAAAGGCAGCAAGGCGTGTCGCCTTCGAATTGAGTAGTGAGTCTTCTTTCTACTCTACTTTTGTAATAGAAAGTAGACTCAAGCCTCACCCCTTCATGTATGTGAATTTTCCGAATCTAGTTAAAGTTCGGCTTTACCAAACTGCTCAAACGCCCCAACCTTTCAGGGATGGCGCCAGAAAGCTGATTCTTTCCCAGATACAAGCCTTGAAGCTTAAGCGAATCGCCAAACTCCGGAGGAATGAGACCAGTAAGCAAATTCCCAGAGAAATCCAACAGTACATGAAGAAAACGTTGGTTTTCCCCTATTTTATTTTATAGGGATATCAGATATGTCCATTTAAGTATTTAACAATCGTTCCACATTTGACACCGCAGCTACAATAAGTATGTGCATATCTCTTTCTTTAATCTATGTCTTTGCGTTGTCTAGATATAAAGGTAAGCTGCAGCACATGTTAATGCCCAATATGTGCAAGAAGGCAACACAGATGAAGTAACATACAAAAGCAACAAAACTCATATACCATCAGCATGGCCGGCCCTTAAGGGGTGCGGGGAGGACTCCCGGCCCGGGCCCAATTTCTCGGGGGCACATTGACCCTCCGACAATCCAAGTTTTCTTAACAGTGATGTAACACCCCAGTTTTTGGCCCCGAATTTTTCGCGGCTATAATAATATGACCAGTGAAGATATTAGAATATCATATAAGCATAAATAGAAACCGAACTTAAAACCGAATAAATATTTAAAATATTATAGGAGAATGCACGTCACGAGATCGAACCGATACGCGTTACGAACACGAACCCGCTATGCCCATAGTGATTAGTCACCATGGGACACATGGCACTTTGGCCATGTGCCCCATGGCATAATATTATGGATACACACACATATATCATGTCAGCTTAAAAACCCCTCCCCTTGACACCCATCCCCACTTAACATTTATAAAAAGTCCACTCTTCTTATCTCATACATCACACAAACTTTTGAATACTGGAGAGAGAGAGACGCAGAGCTAGAGAGGGGAAACTGTGGAATTCCGGTGACCGATCACGGTGGAGCAAGGCGGAGCTCCGGCTACACCCTCCTCACCATTATCTTCTTCCACAAGCCTATCAACCCTTATTAAATCTGCATAAACCACACATGCTCTATCATCTCAGTAGGGTTAGAGAGAGAGGAAGTTCCGAGAGAAAGAGAAGAGATTGGTGACGGCGCCGGCCCTGACTACCGGTTGATTGTTCGGTGTGTACGAGTCCAGGATAAATAATCGGAGGCGTATGGGTTCAGGTGACTAAGGTAGCAGTGGCGGTGGCATCCGATAATTCCGGTGGAATCATACACAATTTTCAGCAGTGAAGTTAAACCCGTGGCTTCTGCTTCGTTTGGTATTAAGTAGGATAAGGTATGATGCTTACGTTTAATATGGTGGTTAACAGTAGGTGGTGAAAGGTGGTCAATAGGGATGGTCATTACTATGAAGGTGTTTATTTACAAATTACAAGATTGTGGTGTTTGTGACAACAAATGGTGATGAGGAAAGTTGCTGTTGTAATAGTTAAGGATAGATAGTGATGAGGTAGTTGTGGTGTTAATGGGTTATAGGATGGATGTGGAAGGTGTACGATTTGGTTATGGTTGTATGAACCAATGACGATCATATTGATATTGATGAGTTGATATATGGTCCGCTATTGTTTAGTAAATAGGAAACTTAAGTTGTGGCACAAGTGATTAACAATGGTATTAGGCTGGAACCAAAGTAGTGTTGTTTTGGTTACTGGACAGGAGCCGGGTTACCTAGGCGAATGCGATCAACGGAGGGCTATACAAGGTACAAACGACAATTCGAAAATGTAGTTATTTCTATTTATATTACTTATCGCAATACACGTGTGGGACTTGACTAATATATTGACCCAACTTGACCAAATCCAACTATATAAAGAACCTATGAATACATATTATGTGAACTAACAAACTTGAATAAAGATATCAAACAAGGAATTATGTACTTGATCTGTTATACGAGACTTTCATAAAGTAATGAGAATATGCATTGGATTGTTAACCCCATAAGATTAAGATGATGTATCCCATGATATATGATAGAGTAGATTATAAACAACAGATATGGGGCACTAAGACGACATCTATCTAAGACATTGGACATTAGACATAAAATATGACTTGGACTTTGTAAGATTACATAAGCATTAATCGTCTAGTTATTACTCGTAACTCGGATAATGAACATAAAAGGAAAAGACAATAAGCTGGACATTATAACTTCGGATTAAGAACTATACACATTATATAAAAGAGATGAGTAGAACTACAATTCGACAATTAGGATAAGTCGGACAATAACAACCAATGGTCCCGGCTCGTCCACACGTGTAACCGCGATGCTCGGTTACCCGCACTAATATTTATAAATTATAAGACCTTGCATGTGAACCATAGGTGGGCTTTGGACTTGGAAGACCATATAATTGTGTGACTCGACATGATGTGATAAAGAACCAAGGTGAGTTCGTGTCCCCCCCTTTTTCCGTTTTAAACTATTTTTGGGGTGAATACATGCTTCTGTTTTATAAAACTGTTGTGATGTGACAAGATACTTGGCTGCTGGATATACTTGACACTCATTAACTCAGAGGTGAGCCGACTTAATGTATGGGTAGCGCTACTTGGGGAAACCCCCACGCAAAGTGGACTCGGGACGTAAGGGCCCGGGAAACCCTCCACGACGGTTATGGAACCATTGCGGCATATATTATGCCTTGTAGATCTATAATGGCAGTAGATAGATCTAGTGTTAGGGTTGAGGTGTTGCTTGTACATCACGTGTGTTAAACTGTTTAAACGGTATAAACTTGTGTGTGAAATGATAAACTGTTTTTGATTCACTTAACTATTACACGGACTCACCAGCGTAATTGCTGACCCAACTCTTTTTAAGCATGTGTTCAGGTACTGCAATTGGATTGATGGCAACCGCGAGGTATATGCTTGCTAGTAGCGGATTAGAGGTTATTTGGTTAGAAGATTCGGCTATATGTGTCGTGGTTAGAGCCTCTAGAGATATGCGGGATAGAGATTGGATCGACTAGCGGATTACACCTTATCAACTGCTTCGACGATCGCCACGTTTCGTCTTGCATAGTTATTAGTTTACTTTATTTAAGTTGTGTATTATATTGTTGGATTAGAATTTGTATTAAACAATAAATATTTGTTATCGTTGCTTCCGTTGTGCAAGTCTGTTACCAAACTGTCGTAACGTCCAACCCCCTCCTGGTCGGGTTGTTACAGTTGGTATCAGAGCAACGGTTGTGGCGAAATAGGATATCTCCAGATATCCTATACCACACCAGGACAACTTAGAGAACGTAGCGTCTAAGGCTCTAAGATTACCTAGCTAGAAAGTGCCTTGAAAATACGTAAGACTGACCAGAGTAAGAAACGAAATAAGTTGAAACTTGAGTACCTGAACACACTAGAATGCTTACAGGGACTTAGAACCAGTGTGACTAGTATACGAACTTTGTGTGATATGGGAATGATGACTACAACGGAGATTACTAGAATAATTCCGTGAGGTAAATTGACAATTACACTTGACGTCATGTAATTGTGAATTTACAGGCACGTTAAAATTCTAAGAAATCCGAAGAGTCGCCGAAATCGGGAGTGGTAACCATAGCCTTACGTGAAGAAACGGACTATGTTAAGAGTTGTAAACAACTATCTAATATATTCGAATTACTATAGTAAAGGTCGCGAACTTGGTAAACTTGATACAATTTGACGTATTTTGATAAGTTTAATATATATGAAACCATGGCCATTATATTACTATTCTTCCTAATTTTATATATATGTATATAAATCTACATGAGTGCTATGAATTGTAAACAACCTTTTTGAGCTAACTATGAAAGCAAGGTACCTCGCCAAGACTTGGCGCAACAAATTGAAAAGGAACCCGCAATACCAAGGCGAGGCTTGATCAACATAAGCAAATGAATACCACGTAACTCGATAAAGTTTACTTACCAAATAGTTAGTGACGATTATATGATCTATTATTATGTGGTTAGAGCGTAAGTATAGGTTAAAATTTTATGCTAACAGGTTATACCTAAGATAAGAACTAAACCAAGGGTTACTAAGTTTCTTCATTCGGATTTAAATTTACGTTGGATTTAATGAGTTTTAGTTAAGTATAAGGTATTAGATTCGTAACCACATAACAGGTTTTAAGGATTTCAAAAATATCAATCGGAAAGGCGGCAACCTAAGTCCAAGAAGCTTTCAACCATAGCTATGACTATATGACATTTCTCCAAAGGAACTAGGATTAAGGGCCGCATGAAGTATTGTTAAGATTTGGTACATGTTCCGTTACTTCAATACTCAATGTTGTCTCTAGATTAGTGACAAAATCTTCGGATTAGTTTCAATAATTTAGCATATTGACGAGTTATCCGCATGAAACATATTAAGAATTGTATAGATAGACTCCAACGGGGGGAGTGAACCAAGATACGACGATACGCACGCTTATAGTGATACTTATAAGATTCAACGAGACCATTATAGTTTACAAAATTTTCTAGCAAGGTAAATTTTGACCATCATAGCAAATGGTCCGGAAGGTTCATTTTACCCATTAATCCGGTAGGATTTACTTTCCAACCAAATAGTTATAATAAAATATAAGGTCCATGATTATATGGTTTACATGCATGTATAGGTTGAATTCTCCGTGAAGCATCACCTTATCAGTCAAACCAAAGTTGGAGAATAAACCTTAAAATCACTAGGTTCCTTTGTGTTCGAACTTGAGTGATATCAATCTCCGTAGATTTAAGTTAAATATAGTGAATTGGATTCATGATCACATAACAGGTTTTAAAGACAACTCCAGAATAGCAACCGGAAGATTAGAAAACCATGTTTAAAAATGTACAAGTCACCATGAACATTCAATCCACGCCAACCAAAGAACTAAGATGCAACGCTGCACGAGGAATTTTTAAGGTTTAATATGTGTTTTGTTGCCTTGATACCCAATGTCGTCTTTATATTATTACCAAAACCTTTGGATTAGTTCCGTAGTCTTTCAATATAGTGACGAATTACTCATATGAAACCTGTTAGAAATATATAAGTAGGCGCTAACGGGGGAGTGGAACTGGTATAAGGAATATCAACAGAGGCAAGAGAACACAGTTAAAGTGGCATAGAAAAAAAAAATCAAAAAAATCAAATAACAAACCATCCCTGTAAGAAGGACAAGTCTAGGTGACCCAGGGAGTGTTATGCGCCTCATCGATGTGTTTAAGATTGATATGTTGAGTTCGGGTGTCTATCTTTCCCATATTTTTCGACAAGTGGTCATCATACCCTACATGGTATCCTATAAATTTTTTTGAAAACATAAGAATGCAACGATGTTGTCAATAATGGAGATAGAGTTAACCACAATATTAGGCATGGAAGTCGGTAAAATGACATAAAGCTCTAAGAACTTAGCGTCATATAAGATTTCCACTTTGGTATTTAACCTACCCTAAGCATAGTCCTTAAAAGCTAATGATTTTTAGAAAACACATAGGATTTATCGACAAAGTACGTCTTCTATTAGGGTTTGAAGGTGAAATTTTTAGTACATTTTCGGGGTACCAATGGTGTGGTGGGTTAGCTGCGGTACACCCTATATATAAACACCTACGGTAAATCGAAAATGGGATTGGGAATTAAACCAAGGATAAGTCTGTCAATAGTTCAAACCATTGTATCAGATATAAGTCGTAGACATTCTGCTTGGTTCTACCTTCTGTTCCTAGAGTCTAGTGATAGGCACTGTGAGGTTCTGACTGTTCTTTTGATCTTGATAGGTCTTAGTATCTCGTAACTGTTATATCGACACCCGAGACCTGATAATGGAAGATATTCGTATAACTAATTAGAGATAGATAAGTATGCTTTAACGAGAGAAGTAAATTACAATCATAGCAAGCAGAATATAAGGTATCACATAAGAATACAGGAACGTGGTATGAGGTATAGTAGAGATCCACTATAAATTATGATTTGGTATATGACAAGATTGTATACGCGCGAGTACGTAGACTGAACGCAGAATTCATCGGATGTACAACCAAAGATGGCTCAAAAATAATTCCGAGGACGGAATTCCATTAACGGGGGGAGAATGTAACACCCCAGTTTTTGGCCCCGAATTTTTCGCGGCTATAATAATATGACCAGTGAAGATATTAGAATATCATATAAGCATAAATAGAAACCGAACTTAAAACCGAATAAATATTTAAAATATTATAGGAGAATGCACGTCACGAGATCGAACCGATACGCGTTACGAACACGAACCCGCTATGCCCATAGTGATTAGTCACCATGGGACACATGGCACTTTGGCCATGTGCCCCATGGCATAATATTATGGATACACACACATATATCATGTCAGCTTAAAAACCCCTCCCCTTGACACCCATCCCCACTTAACATTTATAAAAAGTCCACTCTTCTTATCTCATACATCACACAAACTTTTGAATACTGGAGAGAGAGAGACGCAGAGCTAGAGAGGGGAAACTGTGGAATTCCGGTGACCGATCACGGTGGAGCAAGGCGGAGCTCCGGCTACACCCTCCTCACCATTATCTTCTTCCACAAGCCTATCAACCCTTATTAAATCTGCATAAACCACACATGCTCTATCATCTCAGTAGGGTTAGAGAGAGAGGAAGTTCCGAGAGAAAGAGAAGAGATTGGTGACGGCGCCGGCCCTGACTACCGGTTGATTGTTCGGTGTGTACGAGTCCAGGATAAATAATCGGAGGCGTATGGGTTCAGGTGACTAAGGTAGCAGTGGCGGTGGCATCCGATAATTCCGGTGGAATCATACACAATTTTCAGCAGTGAAGTTAAACCCGTGGCTTCTGCTTCGTTTGGTATTAAGTAGGATAAGGTATGATGCTTACGTTTAATATGGTGGTTAACAGTAGGTGGTGAAAGGTGGTCAATAGGGATGGTCATTACTATGAAGGTGTTTATTTACAAATTACAAGATTGTGGTGTTTGTGACAACAAATGGTGATGAGGAAAGTTGCTGTTGTAATAGTTAAGGATAGATAGTGATGAGGTAGTTGTGGTGTTAATGGGTTATAGGATGGATGTGGAAGGTGTACGATTTGGTTATGGTTGTATGAACCAATGACGATCATATTGATATTGATGAGTTGATATATGGTCCGCTATTGTTTAGTAAATAGGAAACTTAAGTTGTGGCACAAGTGATTAACAATGGTATTAGGCTGGAACCAAAGTAGTGTTGTTTTGGTTACTGGACAGGAGCCGGGTTACCTAGGCGAATGCGATCAACGGAGGGCTATACAAGGTACAAACGACAATTCGAAAATGTAGTTATTTCTATTTATATTACTTATCGCAATACACGTGTGGGACTTGACTAATATATTGACCCAACTTGACCAAATCCAACTATATAAAGAACCTATGAATACATATTATGTGAACTAACAAACTTGAATAAAGATATCAAACAAGGAATTATGTACTTGATCTGTTATACGAGACTTTCATAAAGTAATGAGAATATGCATTGGATTGTTAACCCCATAAGATTAAGATGATGTATCCCATGATATATGATAGAGTAGATTATAAACAACAGATATGGGGCACTAAGACGACATCTATCTAAGACATTGGACATTAGACATAAAATATGACTTGGACTTTGTAAGATTACATAAGCATTAATCGTCTAGTTATTACTCGTAACTCGGATAATGAACATAAAAGGAAAAGACAATAAGCTGGACATTATAACTTCGGATTAAGAACTATACACATTATATAAAAGAGATGAGTAGAACTACAATTCGACAATTAGGATAAGTCGGACAATAACAACCAATGGTCCCGGCTCGTCCACACGTGTAACCGCGATGCTCGGTTACCCGCACTAATATTTATAAATTATAAGACCTTGCATGTGAACCATAGGTGGGCTTTGGACTTGGAAGACCATATAATTGTGTGACTCGACATGATGTGATAAAGAACCAAGGTGAGTTCGTGTCCCTCCCCTTTTTCCGTTTTAAACTATTTTTGGGGTGAATACATGCTTCTGTTTTATAAAACTGTTGTGATGTGACAAGATACTTGGCTGCTGGATATACTTGACACTCATTAACTCAGAGGTGAGCCGACTTAATGTATGGGTAGCGCTACTTGGGGAAACCCCCACGCAAAGTGGACTCGGGACGTAAGGGCCCGGGAAACCCTCCACGACGGTTATGGAACCATTGCGGCATATATTATGCCTTGTAGATCTATAATGGCAGTAGATAGATCTAGTGTTAGGGTTGAGGTGTTGCTTGTACATCACGTGTGTTAAACTGTTTAAACGGTATAAACTTGTGTGTGAAATGATAAACTGTTTTTGATTCACTTAACTATTACACGGACTCACCAGCGTAATTGCTGACCCAACTCTTTTTAAGCATGTGTTCAGGTACTGCAATTGGATTGATGGCAACCGCGAGGTATATGCTTGCTAGTAGCGGATTAGAGGTTATTTGGTTAGAAGATTCGGCTATATGTGTCGTGGTTAGAGCCTCTAGAGATATGCGGGATAGAGATTGGATCGACTAGCGGATTACACCTTATCAACTGCTTCGACGATCGCCACGTTTCGTCTTGCATAGTTATTAGTTTACTTTATTTAAGTTGTGTATTATATTGTTGGATTAGAATTTGTATTAAACAATAAATATTTGTTATCGTTGCTTCCGTTGTGCAAGTCTGTTACCAAACTGTCGTAACGTCCAACCCCCTCCTGGTCGGGTTGTTACAAGTGATGTCCTTAATTCAATGGATTTTTGTATATTTGAGCCCCAAAATTATTAATCAAGTATTAATCAAAGTGAAGGGTAGTTTATATAAAACATAAAGTAAAGAGAGGTTAAGAATTAAAGAAGAAAATAAAATGGTTTGAGAAAAAAAAATTGTAGGTTTATTAATGAGTGTAGGACTAGAGAGGATGAATATTATGAAATGAAGAGGGCTCACACTTAGTTGTTTTTGCTTTTTACCGCTTGGTATTGACTTCCTTTTTAACTTTTATTTTTGTTATGAAACAATTTTTTTTAATTGCCAAACTTTCACCCATTTATATTTTCACCCTTTGTGGGATTCGAACTCCCAACCTCCCCCAAGAGGGTTTGTTCCCTCTACCGTTAGACTACATTAATACTTACGTGGGAAATAAAATTTGATCCATCAATTTGATATTTAATCGTAGCTTAAAAAATGGTTTACATTATTTATTTCGTTAAGGCCTAAAGTTATGGCTAAGAGGCATAATTTTTACAGCTTGGCCCGGACACCTGAATTTTCAGGGCCGGCCCTGACCATCAGTAAACTCATTCTCTGAAAGCTTTTTCACCAAAACACAATTGAACATCTTCGCAATATTACCGTCACCCGGACTCAAGCGCCGATGAGTTCACCAAACTGCCGTAAAATCGTTTTAACTATGTCTTTGATATATACGGGTCATTGGACTTTTAACTCATTTAATTTTAGATGATTAGAATATATTGGACTCTTAAACTAAGCTATACAAATGGTTCATGTTATACACACAAACACACACTGGAGGAGCTTCCCCCGGCAATTTTTCGCTTCGTAGTGTGAATTTTAATGAAAACTTCCAAAAAAAAAATAAACGTATTGAGTCTGGCCCCAAACTTTTCCATTCAAGATCCGCCAATATACATTAAAAAAGTATGCACTTATTTCAAATATTCTAACGTGTTTAATCTTTTAAACTAACTAACGTTAAACATTATCTTACAATTATTATATACAACTTTCCTATCAAAAGTTAATTGTTAGAACAAAATTTTGGTGTGGATTCAAATTCTTAGAGGTTTAAAACTTAAAAGTATGTGTTATTTACGTGGAAACAAATTATAATAATTTTTTTTTAAAAAAAAAGATGAAAATAGTTACCATTTTGTTATTTCTGGTGTTTATATTTCAAGATACAAAGCTTCACAAGAGTCATATAAAGAAGGAACGTAGTTAAGTTTAAAATTACCCAACTCCAACCGGTTTCCCAACTACTCCCGCATATTACAAGGTCATGCCTTTATCAATGCCTTAATTATGGTTTCTACTGATATTTGAAGCAAAATACCATCTTTCTTTCTCCACATGGCCGGTTTGATTCAAGCATTAAAATCTATTGATTTTGAACATGAATCCTTCCCAACTTATCAAGATTTTCTGTTTCTTCCATTGTTTGCTATCTTCTTCCCAACTCTTCGGTTTTTCCTCGACAGACTTGTTTTTGAGGTAATTATTTTCTTATCCCATCAACTATTAACTCGTTTTTTAATCGAATTGGTTGCCCAGAGTAGCGCATAATTTAAAAAAGTTACACCATATATTCATGTGTCAAGCAAACTCCTCGAATATGTTTACATGACAAAACTGGGAAAAAAACGAGTCTGCTCCTTTGACTAGTAGACTCAATAAGCGGACTCCCTAGAAACCAAAACAAATTCAAAATCCTCGTAGAAACGCTTAAGATTTTTTCTAAAACTGCTAGAAAAAAAAAGGAAATATCACTGAGTTTTAGGGAATATCCAGACGAGGAGTTTGTTGCACTTCTAGGCCGAGAGTAATCAATGTAGTTCGTCTTAATAGGTTCCTACATTCATATCAAATTTAAAGTTGAAAAGTAGCATGTTCGACTTGAAAACGTTTGTTTAACACTATATCAAAACACATATGTGAATTTACATGTTGCAGCATATAGGAAGGCGTTTAATATACAACAAACGGCTGACAATAGGGACAAATGAAAGAAACAAAAGGATAATCAAATTTAAGGAATCAACCTGGAAATTTGTATATTATCTTTCAGCAGAAATCCTAACCTTGGCGGTAACTTATAACGAGCCGTGGTTCAGTAAAACATCCAACTTTTGGAACGGTCCTGGCAATCAAAGATGGCCCGACCAGAAAATGAAGTACTATATATATTTGTTTATATATCCAGATTTTTATACTTTTACATACTGGATTGATTGAGAGTCGGGGGTCTCATTGGGAGAGCGGGAGCATCCTTTCTATGTCCTGAGATAGAGAAAAGGTTTGCAAGCATCTCACTCTCACCAGACGTCGAGACCCTACTCTAAGAGTGTGTTTTTTATGTTTACTTTTATTGTAGTGATTCTTTATTCAGGGTTCAAATTGATTTCTAGGTTAAAATTAAAAGCCGTGTACATGTATATTGATGGATTCTACACATACTCAATATTTGCTTTGATTTTCTGGGAAACTAGACGATCAGATTTTGGTGTGTCAATGGGTCATCATGTTGCATCGGTCATTCTTATTACAATGTCCTATATATGCAGGTGAGTACTTTCTTGTACACGATAATTTGTTGATGTTATCTGATCACTATGTGATAATTAATTAATTATTCAAAAAGGGGTAGTGGCAAAGATTGTTACCCGTCTATCTCTCATTTTCCTATAATTTGTTATGGTTTCCTTTTAATGAATAACATTGTCTTAATTCGAAAATTTCCCAAGTGCAGGTTTGCTCGTGTTGGGTCGGTTGTTTTAGCTCTTCATGATGGTAGTGATGTATTTCTTGAAGTAGGGAAGATGTCTAAATACTGTGGTTTTGAAGGGCTTGCAAGTTTTTCATTCAATTTGTTTGTATTTTCATGGGTAGTGCTTCGTCTTATTTATTTCCCATTCTGGATCCTATGGAGTACAAGGTCAGAATATATATAATGCTAACCTTCTTTATAAGTTTAAATTTTGGGTATTTATTTCAAAATTTAAATTTTTTGGGTGATTTTTTTTATTACAAAGTATACATGTATTTAAGCATATTTTTCTTTTCATGGTGTAGTTATGAAGTTCTTCAAACTTGGGATCTAGAGAAGCACGCTCCAGAATTGCCAATCTACTATTATATTTTTAACACTTTGCTTTTTTGCTTGCTTGTTCTTCACACCTATTGGTGGGTGCTAATGTATAGGATGCTTGTTAAACAAATCCAAGATAGAGGCAAACTCAGTGACGACGTTCGTTCTGGTGAGTTATTTTTTTTCTTATACACGCGCAGTTGCAAGCACAAACCATCATCATCATTATTACCATTATTATTATTATGGTAATATATTTTATCTAGTATATATTCATTATTGCTTATGCTTCTGTTCTATTCCATGTTAAATGCAACTTTGTATATGGTTAATGTGTTAAGCAGGATTTTTAGTGCTCTCCATGTATCTTATAGTCCTTAAATAACTGATTTGATAATCAACAATTTAATTATTTGTATTTAGTAATTAGTACAATGCAACTTTTTGGTTAATGTATACAGTTTCTTTTCTCTTCCTGATTTAACTAGGTCTCAATTCTATTTTGCAGATTCTGAAAGTGATAATGAACATGAAGATTGATGGTTCTATTGCACAATTAAGGTAGTTCCAAGTCATGAGTGTACTTATGTTATGAATTTTGTAAATTTCATTATATACATAAACCATCATCCAGCAAATGCCACGTGGATTTAACGGCCAACCATGTAGGATGCATGACGACTGAGCTGGAAACTGTGGAACGAAGCTAGCTTCACTAGGCAATTAGGTGCGATTCTTAGTTGGCCGTTCAAAAAAAAAGAGTCAACTCATTTTTTTTTTCTTTTTTTTTTTTTTTGAAAACGTCTCTACTAGTTGAGCCTTGAATATTTTACATTTTGTTATTTATATTCTCGAAATTTTCAAATTCTATAAAAGTCCAAATATCCATGATATTATGTGCCAAAAGCGGCGACTAAGCCGCAACGGTTTCACCCGACCGAGCTTATTTGGAGAATTCGTATTGGTCCGATTAGTTTTGCAAAGGCTAAAACGGAATATATTTACTTTGGGAATTTTCTGTTTGAATTTGTCTATTTTCTGTTGGATTCTCGATTTGCAAACAAATAAATTTACCGAATTACCTAGACTAAAGGATATGTCTCATAGTTTAAAAGATTTTGGATTCACTAATGCCTATGATGATAAATCCGGTAAAAACAAAGATGTACCCTCTATTAGTACCGAATCCATGAAAAGTACTAGTATTAGAAAAGCTAGTCTTTTGTTAAATATTGGTATCAAAATTTGATGATGTTTTATTATCATATGGTTTTGTTCTTAATCAGCCTTGTATTAAAATAAAAAAAAAACAAAAAAAATACGTGCATTGCCAGTATCGATGTTGTTTGGACGATACCGGGTCGGTTCGATTCAATAAAAGATATGTGCATTACTAAATAAGATAAAATTATTTATGTACCTATTTATCCAAATCATATACCCTAAAAAAATTATTTTTATTGTGTATCGACTCTTGTGTATTAATTAGTGTTGTATTTTAGTGGGTTTATTATGCAAAAAAATATTTTTTTTCCTTCATAATATGTATTTGATTACATTATTTTAATTTGTAATAGTTGTTATACAAATAAAAATTATACAATATTTAATGTACTTAGAAATCCTAATATGTATCTTTAACAAAATAATGTATATACCTGATACCTGATACCTGCAAACATGTGTGATACCCGACAGGTATTGAATTGTGTATGAGAACTAGTTTTATACCCGCCGCGCGTTGCCGCGGCGGGGGCGAACGTAAGTTGCACAACGATAAACACCATTCATCCTCAGCCGTAAAGGCGCAGTTAACAAAATAAAGAGGCTCAGGCGCAGAGCGTGAAGCAAGCGCTTGCACCGCAGTAGCACCATCAAATCGTTTACGTTATGGAAATAACAGGTCACGACACAAAACCACTCTACCACATTTCGCATACATGGCCAAAAGCGCACTCCCCGAGTACACATTCTGAAACAAAGTTAACGATAAGTGGTAATTAGCAAACAAAGTTAACAGTAAAGAAATAATGGAAGACAAAATTAAGACTTTATTCGGAGTATAGTCATCAAAGTTCAAAGATTATTATTCATTGACATAGATGTTTATAGTATTACATCAAAGCCAAACACTAATGTTTACAGTTTCTATTTACATTGCTATCAACTTCTCACAAAGAATTAAAGATTGAGGACTACCTGACCTTCAAGAATCTAAAGAATACTTTACTCAGGGCTGCTTTGTCAACTCCAATCTAAAGAAGAAAAAACAATGTAAAAAGTAAGAATAATATTGGTTTTTAAATGTCAATGCTCTTATCAAACTGAAGTGTTATATGAATGGGTATGGATCCTTAAAATGAAGTGCTAAACATACTACAAAGCAATTTCCCCATAAGAAAATAACATCACACAACTTTCCACTGACTTCTTTTCCTTTTTTACTCGATTGACCTGCACGTTGCTTCAACGACGCCCCCGCCTCAGCCTTAGCACCATGGCAACAGCACAATACATGTGGTAAAATCACCACAGGAGACCCATATATAGACGTCGCGCGTAACGTAACATGCACGTCATCTCAGCGCGTCAGACTGGAACGCCACCCTCGGTGACAACCGCAAACAGCGTTAGCGGTCACACGATGGTACATGACATATATTATACGATGATTAAACGTTATAAACCTTACTAATTAATGTCATCGACAGCAGCAACCGCCTCTGCTGCTGATGTTCTGCAACTTCAGGAAACAAAACAGAATTTTTACTCCCCTAAATAGCCGCCTGTACGCTTGCCAGCAATCTCTCCTCTGCCTGAAGGTCAATCGGGTTTTTTTGCAGCAGCCTCTTGGATCATATCATTATTGTTCAAACCTCTTCTCTCTATTTGATGCTGTCTGTTGGTTTTGAAACTAAACCTAACTTTTTTTTTGCCGCAGCCTTAGCAATGTATTTATCTAAAAGTAGTGGTGGACGAAGCACGCGAAGAAATAGCAGGGCTGCGCATCCTAAGCCCCATGGCAATTACCTGGAAAATACAAAGCTTTTAAATATGCTTAACAGAGAAAGAATCTTATAGAAGCATATCAATTCAATGACATGTATTTAGACAATATACCACAACAGTAAGAGATCAGCTAATGTCTTCATGCTAGTAACCGCTTGCTGTTCTCTTTTGTTGTGTTCTCAGTTTTAGCATAACCTTGAGGCTCAGACTCTAGAAGACGTGATACAACCAAGGCTGCAGGAAAGGTTGCAAATAACGGATTGCCATCCTTTAACCCTGCCACGCCAAGGCGATCTATACATCACTTTTACAATCGGATATATTGAATCATCATCGCCTCACATGAAATATGCGTACCAGAAATGCAAGATAACAATACCATGTGTCGCGAAAGAGGATGCAAGCGAAAGCGCATCAAAGTAAGCTTGTCAATGTCCATCTCTGTAAGACGGCATACCCTTTTGAAAACCAAAAGGATGTTCCAAATAATTCCCAAAATTGTTATCTACTTTTCATCAATAAACCTCATCATATAACCGTGCCGTAGGATTGAACATATCGACACGTAACAAAGCAACTAAACAGGAAATTAAAGTAGCAAATATAACCCGAAACAACAACAAATGGCTCAGACTTCGGGAATTAAAACCTGGCTGCAAGGTGGGTTGCGAGCATAAACCTACCATCCAACACACTCGCCACGCCATCTTCACTGATTCTATGTATTAGTCCGTCACTCATCACAGCCATCTGGGAAAAAAGGAAACCGTATCAGCGAGGCAATAGACAAATCGAAATTCAACGCCAATAACAGCGGATCTATTAACACGCAACTGTATTTTCCAACTGAAATGAAATATGACTACTGAAATTAAATCGATCCACGTATTAAACTTTTAAAGGCGGCTTTTGGTTCAGTTAGGTTGTTTCGGATTGTGTTCTTAGGCGCTGTAGACATCTTACCTGGATTTTCAAAGCTGATCGATCAGATGTGGATGTGCGCAACAGAAGTCAATGGACACAGTTAAATCGGATGAGGTGCAGTACCAAAGGTCGCGGGTGAATCCGTCGGTTGCCCCGCCAAGACGTGAAATATCTCACAGATTCATAGATAATGATTTGAACTGCTATGCTATACTATTACTCATCAAAACATTCATTGTCAGACGGCCTTTTCCAATAAACAATAAACAGAACAACATAACAATTGATTGTGGAAAACAAAATTAAAGTGTCTCAAACCAAAAGCGGCATAGCTATCATAGACGGCAAAGCAAAGGTCACAATGGTCATACCAATCTATAGCCGACAAATATAACCAACAGCAAGACAATCAATTTGCCTTAAATAGTGAAAACAATTACACCAAGTACTATATCACAAAGAAAGTAACTTTATGAAACATCGTTGGTATAACTTCATTAACAAAGCAGTAGAAGAATACCTCATAACGTCGTTGTATATGAAAGTAAAAGAATTTACGGCGGACCTCCGGCGACCCTGCAACTGAACAACAAAACATCGAAAACCCCTAAATCACCTTCCCTGATTATTTATACTCAAGCACACACCTATGGATGTGCTCGGTAGAGACAGAAACACGACAGAGAGAGAGAGAGAGAGAAAGAAGTGGACAGACCTGGACTCCGATAAGTATCTAACATCGTAGACAACAATCAAACCATCAAAGTCAGGCACGGAACCTTTACCGCTGCCGGTTCAATACCAACACTATCTCCGCCGCTACCAACGGTTTCACAAAAGAAGCCGGCAACAACAGAGAGCACGGCTAACAGTGACCAAAAGTAGGGGTCAGAGGCATTTGATAAGAGAAGCAGCAAGGCGGCGAGCCAAACCGGATGAGGATGCAAACGTGGAGGGACAGGTGGACTGAAACAGAGGGGGCATAAAGGACAGCAAAGAAGGATCCACACCGTTGCTTTGACTGCATTTTCAGACGTGGAAGAACAATAGCCGCGAGATAGCTACAGTAACTCGCCCTCACATAGAATTTTGATAATTGTATCTTTATATAATAAGATTACAAATAGTTGGCCCGAACCTAAACCATTTTCATCCCTACCAATGGGAATGCAGTAATACACTAGACAGTGGACATGCTCTAAAGTCAATAGAACAAATGTAAGTTAGCTGCCATTTATTACCAATAGAACAAATTGTTGTTGATCCATCAATTGTGGCCTAGTGGTAGGAGCCCTTTGTTCTCATTTATGAGACATGGGTTCAATCCCCACAAGTCTCAATTTGATGGATTAACCCTCACCCTTGTGGTGGGGTAGGTGTTGGGAAGTGATGGAGAGACACTTGATCCTTGTGGTCATGGGTTCGACTCCTGATCTCTCCAGGTTTTACCGGTTCACTACCGTCGTGCCTTCAGGCGGGTATGCGGGCCGGGTTTTCCCTGGATCAGGAGACGGGTCGGCCGAAGGGCTCTGTCCGTACGGACTAGAGGCCGTCTGGGGGCCCTTTCGGCCATTGGGGGCCGCGTACAGAGTACCCGGCAATACTTTAGTTGATCGTTAAAAAAAAGAACAAATTGTTGTTCAAACCATTAACTCCACAATAATATTACGATATTATTATATTAATTAGAATTTATCATATTCAGCCCCTACCTAACTATCAAAATCTCATATTTTATTTTCATCCCTTCGATATAAATAATCATCCCCCTAGGTTGAGTAGAATATGTTACCAATCACTTTCTAAAAAGAATACTTTGATAGCTTTGATCATAGTCTACATTCACATTCACTCTACAACTTCCCATAAATGACGAAGATTCTCATCATGACATGTTTCCTACTCCTTGTTCTTGTATCCGTATCAGGTTTGTATCAATTGTGAAATAGAAAATTAAATATGAACGAAGTTTTTTTTTTTAATATTTTGATGATTTACTTATGTTATTTTGCATGATTAGGTTTTTCAGGTATTCCAAAATATCCATCAAAACCAAAAGGTGCCCCGGTTCCTCCAAGCGGGCCTGCGCCTCCTGGCTACTCGTGTCGAGGACCTGAAAGGTGTCCAAGTGTTTGTCGATGTAGTATTAGTGAAATAAATTGTACCAATGGCCGTTGCCATTGTGGTAGCGAACTTTGCTAAGTCTCTTAATATATTCAAAGAGAAACAAAAACTACTATGCAATGACTTTTGTCATTATAAATAAACTTAATAGGAACTATTTTATAAGTAATAATTTTTGTGCTTTTAGAGTTGAGTAACATCCCCAAAATGTTATCTTTTGACTTTCTTTTTCCTCAAATTGCCCCCTTTGACTTTCATATCTCACCAAAAGTCCCCCCAACGGCCCAACATGGGTGTCGACACCCTTGTTTAAGGTTAGTCGCCGGTGTTTATGTATATAAAAGTATGTCACGTGTCCAAAACACTTGTATATTTAGTAATGTCCTCCGTTGATGTTTCTTTTGTCAATGTCATGCATGACACCGCCGCTCTTACACCCTTGTCATGGGCGCTTCCGATGGTGTTTTTTAACCTTTTTCTTTAATTTTAATATATAATGGGAAACTATATAAATCAATAAAATGATTAATTAATTTTGTGAAATAAATTGAAATTTAAGGCATTAATTATAATATTTAATATTTATATCAGAATTTATAGTGGTTTTAATGTGCAACTTTTTTTTCTGAAACGGTAACTTTCATTAAAGACACCTAACAAGAAGCAAAATCAAAAGAAAAAAAAAAGAAATTACAACATTAACGCCTTCAGTTTTCCCCATTAATCCAATACCAAACTTTTTTTTTAACGACCAACAAATCAATCCCGATCACTCGCGAAGTACCCACTGGACAAAGGAGTACTCCGAGAGTAACACGGGTTCACCAATAATTTCACACATGTTCCCGGGGGAAACCCGCCGTCAAAGGCCCACTGTGGTAAAACCCGGCCCACCAGCAGCATTTTGGTGCCGGAAGGACTCGAACTCCCCATGTCCCATAAGGAAAGCAAGGAGGGTGTCACTCCACCATAAGAGCATTTGGCAAAAAAACCGAGGTTGTTCTAGGCTCGTCATATACTCCAACATGCAACCATAACATAGGCTCATAGCTTGAGCTATCATGGATAGAAAAAGCAAATACTTTGCACCACTTACTAATTGCTTGCCAAACCAAGGACACCACCAAACACCCTGGAAAAATATGATCACTAGATTCCTCAGCCGACAAAACTATCATTCGTTTATTTATATAGTTTTGTCATTAGTTTAAATAAAAAACATTATCGTTGTTGTGTCACTCGTGACATTGTCCATAGAAACACTTGCAAAGGCGCCGGTTTATAACAATATCTTGTTTTGGACACGTGGCTTGATTTCGTTGGATATAAGCATGAGCAATTGATCTTAATAAATGAGTGCCTCGTAGTTAAAGTGACATTTTGTGTTATTGAAAGTCAAATGGACAATTTATGAAGGGAAAATCACCAAAATAGTCCGTTGACCGGGCATTTTGCACAAATAAACCTTGGACCCTTCTTAGGAGAGACGGGACACGGCTCCCAATGAGCCTGAACCGTCTCCCAAGGGGCTTCCCATTTCAGCCAACAGAGGACCGCCACGTGTCGTTGTTGATCCCGAGGCTGTCCCGTCTCTCTCCAGACGGGTCAAAGGTCAACCGTTTCTCTCCCCAGACGGGTCACACTTCCCCATGCCGTCTCAAACCGTCTCGGGAACCGTCTGAACCGTCTCAAAGGTGTATATAAATACCGGATTTCACTTAACAAAATTTGCACCCACCACCCTCCCCAAACCTTTCATCTTCCAAGATGTTTTTTGGTTTGCCAACCGAAGCCTACCGGCTTACGAAAATATTGTCCGATTACTTGGATTGTTGTTTCATCTGCGTACGACTACTTGGATTGTTGTTGCATCTGCGCGTGGGTTAACCCGTGTAATTTGCATCTACAATGTGGTAGTCTATTTTATTTGCAAGAAGAGTTCTTTGTCTATGAAGCGCACATACACCATTCAAACAAAGTTCTTAGTTCTTAGCAAGTAAATTTAGGAAGTTTGTTGTAATAGTATAGTTTGTTTATCGTTATTGTAATAGTATAGTTTTTTTATTGTTATTGTAATAATATGGTTTGTTTATTGTTATAGTAATAATAATGTTATTGTAATATTAATGATTGTTATTGTAATAATATTGTTATTGTAATATTAATGAAATATTTACTTTGATATAAAAAAAACATAAATAAACATTACATAAATAAACATTAATAAAAAAAACATAAATAAAATGATTACAATTAAACTAGTTAAGATAGATAATCTCTCATCATTTGACACGCGGACAAATGTTTAAATTCTTTTCCCTCCCTGTTTTTATACTGTCTTTTGCTGTGTCTAATTGACGTGTCTTCGGGAAAGCCGGGGGGGTACCAACTGAAAAGTCCGGTTGTGGTACCCGTTGAAGATTTGACACTTCGTTGTCAAATCGTTCAACTTCCGGCTAAGAGAGTCCGTTGTCCGGTCAGACCCTCCAACCAGCCGGTTGTACTCGTGTTGGATACGAAACCATTTGTTGGTTTGGTGGGTGCTCTCTTCAACGTGGCGCCATGCTGATACAAGTGCAATCTCTTGTTCTTCTGTCCATCTTTGGGGTGCCATTTGTGTTAGACGGTGGTGGTTGTGTGGTGGTTGTGTGGTGGTGCTGCTACTGTTAGACGCTGGTGGTGGTTTGGATAGTGCTGCTACTGTTAGACGGTGGTGGTGGTTTGGATGGTCTGACGGGAGGGAGACGGGACACGGTATTTATAGGTGGTGACCTGGACAACCGAAGCGTCGGTCGAACCATCGGGACTCACCGGAGACGACGTCTCGGGACACGGCGAGTCACCATTGTAAAATGTGACCCGGCTTCAGACGGTTCCCGAAAGACGGTTCCCGAAACACTTTGAGACGGTTCAGACGGTTCCCGAGACGGCTTGAGACGGCATGGGGAAGTGTGACCCGTCTGGGGAGAGAGACGGTTGACCTCTGACCCGTCTGGAGAGAGACGGGACAGCCTCGGGATCAACAACGACACGTGGCGGTCCTCTGTTGGCTGAAATGGGAAGCCCCTTGGGAGACGGTTCAGGCTCATTGGGAGCCGTGTCCCGTCTCTCCTAAGAGGGGTCCAAGGTTTATTTGTGCAAAATGCCCGGTCAACGGGCTATATTGGTGATTTTCCCATTTATGAAATAAAAAAAAAAGTCAAATGAGACATTTTGAAGATTTTCCTATTACTCTGAGCTATATGGTTAGCTAAGATCTTGTACCTAATGAGACATGAGATGTCTTGTACCTAGTGAGGCATGTGATGTCATGTTCATATAGATTTATGCTATGAATCAGAGATGCTTACTCTCTGTTTCATTTCAACTCTCACACATAAGTAAGCCTCTCTGCAGGGTTCCACATGCACGTCATTTGATTCTATTTCGTAAAGAGCCTTTTATAGGCTTACAACCGAAACATAGAATAAAGGAGAGAACATAAACAGAAGGTAACCATGAAATTCACTACTGTAACAATAACCAACAAACTAGAGATTATGGAAGAGCAAGTAATAACCCACGATGAATGTGGTGACGTGGCCATCTATTCACGTATCATCCGAACTCACACTGTACTACATTTTGTTCATGGGCCTCGTGTACATTTATTTTTTAATTATTAACTAGTAGGCTAACGTGAGGTTTCACCTCACAAAAAGACAAAATCAAGAAAAACAAAAACTACTGTTCCCTAAGACGATGGGAATTAATATATAGAGTAATGATTGTGCTCAATGGGTGTTAGACTTTTTTTTTTGAACGGCAAATTTCTTCTCCTTGTGGGACTTGAACCCATGACCTCCCCCTTATGTGTTCCTAGAAGCTTTGCTTCTACCATTGGGCCACCAACCCCAATGGGTGTTAGACTTGTTTGTATCTTTTACATATATGATTTGTCTGGTTATATTGTTTGTGTTATCTGTCTTTATTGTTATTTTATCTGTTGACTAGGCAATTGGCTCAGTCAAGTTTTGTTAGCATTTAGCCTATTAGTTTGTCTCGCAAGTTTTGTTTGATTTTGCTCCACTTTGATGTTTCCTTTTTTACATTGTTGCTGTAATTATCCATTCATGTGCTTAGGGGTGAGCATTTCGTGGTTCGGACCCACAGGAACCATGGACCCGACCCACGAGAACCTTGGACCCGAACCTTTTTAAATATATGGGTCGGTTTCCGGTTTTAGATTTATATGAATTATCGGTTCCGGATCGGGTCGGTTCCAAACCCACGGTTCTAATATAAGAACCACAAGAACCATTTGTATTTTAATTAAAAAATAATAATCTTTTTTACTCTTTTCACCATTTGTTTTTACGTGTTATTGCAATCGATTTCATGTAATGTTAAATAATATTAAAAATATTATTTATAAGAATAATAATGTATTTTCTTGAAATATTTTTCGGCTTGATGTATATGTATAGATGTGATTTATTATATAATATATATTATATCCAAATTTGAAGTAAGTATTTATGTATGTCGCCCTGATATGTGTGTATTTATGATGTATACATAACAGATTCACACAATGTTTCGAGTGATGAGAATGACAAAACTGTTACGAAAACATAAGTCGAGAAACAAAAAGTGACTTAAAAAAGAAACCCATTGGCTATTGTTAGAACCATATGGATAAATTCTTTTACGAGCATGGTAAAAGAATAGAAATATGTAATCCTCTAAAAGTGGCTATTACATTAAAAGGTTCTAGAGGGTCAGACCTTTTACCCGACCCATTAGAACCTTTAGGACCCGGAACCACATAGCCTTTTAAGGTTCGGTTCGTCGTTCCTAATTTCAACAATAAAAGGGTATACGGTTCTGGTGGGTTCGGGTCAGGTCGGGTCGGTTCCGGACCCTTTTCACAGCCCTACTACAAATATTCTAAGGGGAATCATGGAAATTTATTTTTTTTTAAAATATTAATAATAATAATAAAAAATCTAGGAGAATGATTAACAAAATTACAAGACGTGTTCACTCTTTTAACTTAATTTTTTACACATGTAACACGTTGGGGACTTCGGATTTTGTTAACCATTGTCTTCCAAATGTAATAAGCCACTCCTATTTCACAGGTCTTATACGCTAAAAGATAGAACTGTTGAGGTAACAACAGCGAGAGGGTCAAGATCGGTGATGCAATATGGTTGGAGTCGAGACGGCAGTACTATATACCAAATCTAACAAAAAGTAAAATTCTCAAAAATTATGTTGAATGGTCATACAATCGAAGTTCTGGGTCCAAAAATGCATATTATTTGATTGGGATGATACAACAAACAATGAAGGGCAAAAATGTTTTTAACATGTAGCAATGTATCGATGACTATCAACAAATTCTCTAAATAAAGACTTTAGTATCCTCCCGCCTTTTCCCCTCATATGTTTATGATTTTTATCGCCGTCACTTGTTCTGCTTTCAACATAATCAATTCCTGCCTCACCTAAAACCTTTATCCATACCCCTGCTAACGATTCTGCTTCCCCCTGCCGTAAGTACTCCCCAGGTAGACTCCTCACCTGCTTCAACATAATAATAATAATAATAATTTTAATAATAATAGTAGTGTTTCATATGTCAAATAACAATAAACGAGAAGGAAATGTCATCTAACCGCAGCGTGTAGCCATCCATGCAAAGAATTCCAACATAAAACAGATTTCCACTTTGTTTTCTCGCTAAAACCGCATACTGCAGCCAGCTGTTGCAAAATAGTTGCTGATTTGTGAACCTAAGACAAGAAGCAGTTGAGTCGTTTACTAATGACCACTTAATTACATGGTAATCAAAGATTATGGAAGGATTGATTGTTTTACCCTTGACATTGCGGAGACGCCAAGTAAAGCATATACCACATTTGATACGAGTCCCTCACCACTGCGAGATATTACATGAACTGCCATTGATGTAACTAATGGTTCAGAGTTACTTGTCACTGATTCCAGCAACCAACTCAGGCTAAGGTCTAGGAAACCTAAATAACAAAGAATAAATACTTAGAAACTTTAAATCCACATAAAAAATATATATCCTTGTAAACTTTATAACATCATATTTACCCTTTCGAAAAACACTAAAAAAGTCATTTTTACCTACGGAATAGTTACCTTAAACCATCTTTGCTTCACTGTAGAAATGAAAAAAATTATTCACTCACAGTAATTATGTTTTCCTAATTGTTTATTTAATAAACCAAACTGTTAAAAGTAACTGATTTTTGTTTCATACTTCCATTTACTACAGAATGGGTAAATATGACAAATTTAGTGTTGTAAACGAGTACGTATGATATTATGAAACTTAGAAGGATATATACAGTTTGTAATTTATATGGAAATGATGCTCACAAGACATATAAGACATTGCTGCAAGTGCTGCTCCACGGTGCATCGCGGTACAACATATAGCTGCTTTCTGAAAAGAAACTTCTAGAAGAGGACCAGAAGAAGCTACTACTTCCTGTAACGCATAAATACCCAAAATTATTAATGAATTTAATAACTAACACACAGATTTTAGCATGAAGAAAGCAAGTAATTAGACCTTTGGAGAGTTATGAAGAAAAACCGATGTGAAACTACAATAAGCCTCAACAAGATCAGGTTCTTGATCACAAACATATGAAGAATTTAAAGCCATTATTGACGATGCATTTGTAAATCTTTCAAGCGTACTAATAAATAACTGTCCATATTCCTCTTTACTACCAAATTCTTCAACAATAACAGAAGCTGTAAAGAGAGTAACAACAATAATAAGAAATGATAGCATACATTCATCAATATAAATTATCAGGCACATGTTTCACCTGTTTTGATGTAGCACTCATGTGTTTGAAATGAAGTGAAATTCGATGATAAATAATCTAAAACTTTAGGCAACAGTGTCACAAAATGATGGCCTGCAAATCAAGTAACATTTATCATAAATGAGCTTATTTACAAACTTCCGAAGACTAGTAGGATAATTATTTACCTGCAGACTTAATTGTTTGTGAGAGTGCCCTGCATGCTGACATGGATAAACTTGTATTCTCGATATGCTCCGACTGGAAGAATTTCTCAAGCAGAGGCCAAAAACTCCCAAGAACAGTAATCAAAGAACTATCTATATCATGACATGTAGAGGGTGTTGTTACAAGATCACTGAAAACCGTTCCTATCCTGAAAACAAATGTTACAAGTAAATTTAAATAATCTCAAATGTTAGTATATAACAAAACCTAAATGTATAGACAGTTCAACAGAAAACCTGAAAAAACCCCGTGCTGCAGAGTTGACAAGATGAGTATAAGCACCTGGTAGTTGCCTAGACTGCACATGATCCCCCTCAATCTGAATAAAGATTTAATTTACATACATTATCGCTATATAGATACACACACGTATAAAACCTTAGATAATTTTTTTTCCAATAGGAACAAGAAAAAATCTTACAAGTTTGCCAATAGATCCAAAGCTAGGAGCAAGCAATTTAAGTAATAAATTGTTTCTTAATTCCATGTTAGGAAGGCATGCAAGTATCAGAGTAATAGCACCAATAACCTCTTCCTCATCTTCCAGAGGTAAGTGCCACTTTTCCAATCCCTGAAGTAGTTTTAAATAAATGATAAATCAGCATACCAAAGCTTGAAAAAAAAAGAAACTTTTCATGGTATAAGGTGACTAACCTCTGCAATCCACATTAACATTTCTAAGCTAGAAGGTTTGTGCATAACTGCGGTAGCATCTTCACAAAACTTCCGGAAGGCAGTTGCACATGCATGTGAGCATGACGACTCTGACATGCCAGCTGCGAAAAATATACTGAAAACACGATATAAGTTAAGGACATGAGGCAAGGAAGATAGACATGCCAACAGTAAGATATAGCAAGTGATAAAGTTTAATGATCAAAATAAAGGTGGCAAAGTGGGTAGGACAGGTCGTGTAACGGGTCAAAATAGATATTCTTTGGTACTTGTCAAAATAGTTTGAGTTGACCCAAAACACCTTTTGCCCAAATATTTTCATTATATATAAATTATTTGTGTGTCGAATATAAAATGGTTTATAAAGATTTTTGCATTAAAGCACACTTCAGGAGACTTTTAAACCCTTTGGCCTGTCTCTTATGGCTAAAATTTTTATTTTACCCAATTGACACATAAGAGATGAGAAATAGCCCGAATCAATCAATTAATAAGTAACTAGGCTGAAATTGCCACCTCTAATAATTAGCAATTAACAATGTGAAACTTTATGGACAGTTGTTTTAACGTTTAAAATCAATAAGGCATTTTAGGAGACAGATTTGGACTCCTTTTATCCAACTTTAAAGAAGAGACTCCTTACAGCAATGGTCTGGCATCAGTTATGTAAGAAGACATCCACTTCGAATAGGAACCAATAACATCTGCAAGTGATTTATGTACCTAAAATAAACCCAAGCAAGTATATAATATAATGATTCCACATTATGGAGTTTTATTACATATTAAAACATTATTTATGGTAAAAACACTAGTAAATGACATACAATGCACATAAAGCCTTTGGGTTCATATGATTCCCTGTCACACAAAATTGTCACCAAGTGCAAAACCATGGAGAGATCAAATGTTTGGCCTTCCTGTAGTACTACATCAGCCACCTGATACAGAATGAATGAATTTTTCTAAGGAGATATTTATCTAATCTTATATTTTGTATCGGTGTCCCTCAAGTTGCCTTTTTAAAGGTATCATTGTATAGTTATAGTATAATCTAGAAGAAGTAACTGACCACATTAAGAGCAAACATTCTGGTTTCCACCTCCTTCCAAGGAATTTGTAGATTTGAAGACAACCAACCACCAGAAAAGATCTGATTCATGGTTATATATTGATATTATTGTTTGGACTTTGGAGATTAATGATTCTGAATATAATACAGCTATATGCATACCTTTTGCAAATATACAGCAGACTCTAAAAGCTGGCAAATGTCCACCAAAAGCTCCACTAAATTTAACCTAAATTGAGCAAGGCCATCTGGCAAGTCCCTTGTTGCAGTCTCACAAGTATATGTTGAATCATCCACCTACCACAGTGAATGTCTACCTTAATGTTATTAATAAAGGGATGCACACTTGATACTCAAATGTCAATGTCATTGACAAAATCAAAAAAAAGGAAGAAAAAGTAGCATTTGTTAGGACATTTTGTTACCTGAGAACGCATAAGAAGAGCATCAAACAATGCTAAAAATACTGGGGAAAAAACATCTTTGACCTGCTTGCTATTTTGTGTGATCCCAACATCCATTCTAACAATATTGCTTGCAAGACTACACCTATACATTTAACAAAAAAAAACAAATTCAATTTGTAGCTATTCATCTACAGTTTAAACTTGTGCAATAACTACTTTTTCAGTATTGACCAAATCAAAAAGAACTGACCAGAACTGCAAAGTTGAGTCTGCAATCTCCCAATCTTGACTTGGAAAAGACACACAACTGCCAGAAATCACATGAACTAAAATTTGAAGTAGAAGAAAATTTATACATGAGAAAATCTGCCAAGTGAAATCATGAGCTTTATGCAGTTTGAATATCCAAAAAGTAAGTTGGACAATGTCAACCATGGTTTGTTATATGTGTATGTATATCAAATTTCATAATACAACAAAAATAAGGTTCGAAGATTCCAATATCGTTTTGGTACAAGGTAATGATATAAAAAAGCAATGATTTAAGTTCTGACCTTAAAAGAGCATCAACTAGCATAAGAGCTTCAGAATGGGCTTCAATAATCAAGCTTGGAGCCTAGATACCAATATATTACAAGATCTTAAGACTTAACCACTACTAGAAAAAGTTTATTTACATTCAGAACATAAATATGGAAAGCAAGGTGCTGAATATCCAATTACTTACAGCCTGACCAATCTCAGACATCAAGCATGCAATACCACTAATTACTTTTTCATCTCTGGCACTAAATCCTCGAAGAAGAACCTCTTTAAGAAATCCTACTTTGCATATAAGAACTTGTGGCAGTCCCTGTAGGATAGAGAAAGGAAACTCAAATGTGAATTTATCAAAAACAAATAGATGTTTCACTTAATATCAAACCAGATATAATATTATACTTATTTGAGAAGAAAAGGGGTATTTTTATGTTGAGTAAATAATTAAAACTGAAATTTTTTTGTTTCTTATCTTCCATTTATTTAAAACAGACAAATATTGTAATAACAGTATTGCATTGTCATATTAATTTTTTATTATCACTAACATGTATTTCTTTATTGTCGTTTGATTTTGGTATAAATTCTAGTAACTTATAAAAGGTAAGTTCATAAATCCATAGTCAAGGATTTGAAGAAGACTGAGGAAGATACTATGAAATACCTACCATGGTATGAACTCTCAACAAACAGTTTTGTAATTTTTTTATTATTTTGCCCTTTTGTGAAAAATGAAACATTTAATAATTATTTTCAAATTTACATCATTGAACAATTTAAAGAAAACAAATCTTTATGATGATGATTTTATAATATACGGAATATGAATACCTCATGCCGACCAACGAGCTCAATCAAAACCTCAATTGCTAGATCAAATGTGGATGAAACCTACAAATACTCGAGGCAAAGAAATGTATGTTCAATAACTATAGCCTTTATAAGGGATCCGTTAATGACCAAAATAACCTAAGAATGGTTTTTTACCTGCAAAGAGTTAAAAACAAAATTAAGAAGAGGGTGGTCTAGTAATGAGACAGGTAAAATGTCTGAGAAACATCCAGCCCGAACCTGAAAATAAGCAGGCTTGATTCAGATGGAGAGGAATGTGAAAACACAACATTTAACAAGCACTAATAAGATATACAAGAGGTCAAAAGCACAGAATTAAGTAATCTCATCAGTAGTCAGATTTATAACTTTTAAGGACAAAAAAAACATATACAGGTCATAGATTTGCCATACCCAACTCAACAAACAACGAAGAATCTTCCTGCTCCTTTCATGTAGTTGAATGGCACTATCAAAGGTTTCTTCAGATTGTTGCAGTAGAAACTTCAATACTGCCGATGTATGTGATAATAACTGCTAATTCAAGAGTATATGTTAGTTGCTAGAGTACAATAATTAAAAAACAATCATAAAGCAAATAATTAAACGGTGTAGACTCTAGTACCTCTGGACCATAGTCAATTTTTTGACCAGATTTGGTTTTATAATTAGCACTTTCATCTTCAACAACTTCTGGCAACACTGTGAGCATTTCCAAAACTACAATATTGCCATCGTCCTGACCTTGAAGATTCTGAAGATTGTAAAATAGCTTCTCAATCGGTTTGTTGTACTCCACAGCATGAAGTATAAGTGTAGATAGAGCCAAACAAATTTGTGTTAAGAGCTACACCCAAAAAGAACAAACACATTAAAAGGATAAGTAAATTTTATGTTGTTACCAAACCAACAGGACTAAAAATAACTGCACATATCTTAAGTATATTAAAATCATAGAGAATGAAAAGTATAACTTTGTTTCAGAGGTAGAGTACCTGGGATGGGCCTGAACTAAATCTTTTAGCAGCCACAAGGAGAGCATTAACAAGAGATTCCTTTGCTTCCAGATGCAGACAATGACCTTCATTTTGGATCTGGAAAGTAACAGCATAAGATATAGTTTCATAGTACAATACACTAAATCAGTATTGCGATTTAATATAGTCTAGGTAGGTGGGTGCCACGTTCAGATTTCTGCCTTTTTTTGCCTAATTATGTAGACATTGTTATTGATATAATGTAAATGTTTCTAAAAAAACCAAGTGAGTAATTGACTAATTGTTGTCGAATTGCCATGATATCAATTTCACGTCAATTTTGGTATTTTCTGGTGAACCTGTGAAGCCTCATCACCTGTTGCTTTCTCTGTCTTACCTATATCCTCAAAAGGTCAGTTCTAAGGAAGCATGTCACTAAACAAGTAGATGTTATGCTAAGTGTAGAATATAAAGTAGGTGTAACTATTCTATTAAAAAAACATAACTATGAATCCAAATCTTGTGGAGCTCCCACTTTGTTACACCATATGAAAAGTTAACCCTCAAATCCTGACAGCCAAACTTCAAACCATCTTTTACTGGTATTTATTCAACAATCACCAAGCTGATAAGAGCCATATTGCAGCAAGATTCATCTGAACTTCCAATTACTACACATTAGAATACACTAATGAACAATTAGAAAACTGAACAATGGCATGTTTCTATGAAGAACTGACTCATCAAATCCCTTGCCTAAATAATTATCCACTTAAATGTTTAGGGCAATAATGATTAACTTCCTGTTATGTGCCCATTCCCCTTGGTTCACATAAGGCCATGCACCCAACATGATCAATGGTCAATCTTATAATTAACTATTTGTTTTTCAAGTTTCAGTAATAGTAGGGTGCAAATCATGGGATGACCAATTCTCCATGTTTCCATATTTTCCAATTCTTACGGTAGTAACAGTTTACTTGTTAACTAACTTGTTATTTTGCACCTCTTTCTCTTTATAAAAGGATGACTTTCAATGAAAGATATGCAGAATTATTATTCCCAAACTACTCTCTAAATTTCATTCTAGTCTCCTTCTATTTTCCTTGGCCAACGTTAAACTGTTGGAACCACATCACTTCCATTCCTAAAAGGACAACCTAAAATACCCGAAACTACAGGAAACAAAGTAATGAAATGCTAGGAAATTTAATCACCTACGTTAAATTCATTATTGGCATATGCAGGAAGCATTGGCGTAGCTTCATAGGGCAGGCGCCCCCAAATTTTCGCTCAAAAGTTCCGATTATATAGTATTCGTATAGAATTTTTTGGTATATACAGTTTCAACCCCCGTAACCGGTGACTTCTGACCCCCGAAATTTCTGCTCAAGCTTCGCCGCTTGCAGGAAGAAGAATGTAATAGAGGTGACACAACTGTATTACAACTAAATTCATCTAAAAATTTTCCAATCACTACATATTAGAATAAATCAATTAGCAATTAAATAACTGACTAAATAATCACACATTTTAGGCATTTAGCTCAATAAACATAAACTCTCATTCCTACCAAAATAATAACCTAAAACACCAAAAATTACAACAACAATAATAATAATAATAATAATAATAATAATAATAATAAAACAACCTTTCGTTTAAGGAGTTGAGCAGCGAAGAACTCAACTTCAAAATCAGAAACAGGGTGATCGGAGGTCAAAATAGAGGTAGCGATTTTCCAAGCAGCATCGGTCTGCTGGAACTGAACGAGCCACTGGTTAGCAGAGACTCGATTACACGACTGAGTATCGTGGTTCAAGACATGAACCGCCTGAGCCACCTGGATATGTAACTCCATTCAATATCTATCACATCATCATCATCGGTCACGACGAGCTGACGTCATCTACAGGAATCATTTCGTATGGTGATGATAGGCCCAAATCAACAATTGCAGTTGAGCGTTTGAAGGATTGTTGTTGTTATCGGCAGTCAGACGTATTGTGTAGTCGGTACCCTAACGACGACGGAGAGGAAACGGGAGTAATGAAATGATGATGATGATAATAATAATATGGTGGGTTAATTACCCTTTTGTCCCTCTGAGTGTACTATAGGCTATAGTGGCTAGTGAGTGCTATCAATGCCCAGGGTTAATAACAAAATTCGATTCTTTTTTTAGTGGTGTTTACCTTTTATTGTTCCATTTGTCGATTTGAGATCGTTAACGCTAGATCCTGAGTTTACTTAGGGGGACGGGGCACTACTAGCAAACGGTGTGTTGGTATCTTCTACCATCATGATAACACTGTCCCGGATGATACGGGTAGTGGTTTGCTAGTAGGTTTCACATGTATTAGTTAACAGACCGTGAATGGGTTTTTGTGTGTGAGGGTTTTTGTTTTTTATGGGTTGGATGGTTCAGAGTAGTGTAGGGATGGCAACGGGTCGGGTTTGGCTAATACCATACCCATACCCGGTTATAAAATCACATACCATACCCGTCCCATTACCCGTCGGGTTTTTGTCGGGTATTACCCGTCTGGTATAGAGCATACCCGTAGGTATTGGGTATACCCGTTGGTATTTGCATGTATATATATATATATATTTTTATTTTCTTTTATAGTCTTATGTTTTAAGAAATCTAGGGTATATGAAATTCTACTAAGTAACATATATATTATCATCACCATAATAATCTTTGAAACATTTAATATGTAAATATATATTATAGTATGAATTTTGAAAACTATTTATATATTTCATAGCATATAAATATAACTAATAATGTAATTAGAATATATATTTTAGACGAAAAGTTTATTCTTAATGAATCTATGAAAATGAAACATTACTAAAAAATAGTTAAGAAAAGATATATATAAAACTTAAAAGTATTCGGGTATATATTTCGGGTAGACGGGTATTTAGTTTCGGGTAATCGGGTCGGGTATCACCTAATACCATACCCGTCCCATACCCGCGAAATATTTTTTTTCCAATACCAAACCCGTCCCATACCCGTCGGGTATCGAGTATACCCGTCCCAAATGCTTCGGGTTTCGGGTATACCCGTCGGGCTCGGGTTTTTTTGCTATCCCTAGGGTAGTGCTGCATTCAAAACTGTGTTTCAGTGGAGTGATGTGGCAGTGCAGGATTTGTGTAAATCAATGAAGTTGAAAATATGTCGGTGGAGCGCCCCGCGTAGAGCTAGGACAGTTATTGTATGAGGTCTACCCAGTGCTAGATGCAAAGGCGCATAATAGATCGATATGAACATTATGAGTTGTCCCGTAATAAAACCAGTTGTTGCTGATACCTTCTTCTCGGCTCCTTCTTCTCCTTCTTCCATAACGTGAGCTCGGAGAAAGAAGAAATAGGAGGGTCCTATGGAGAATGTGGTCAGAAGAAAAGAAAGGGAGGAAAATCCTTTCATTTCTTTTCGTTTCCTCTATTTTGTTCCCTTTATTTTTATTTCGTTTTCCTTTTAATTTGAAAGAATTGAATTTGGCTTAGTTTTCCCTTCTTTTCATTTCTTTTCCTTTAAAAAAAATCTCTAGAACATACATTCTTTGTTTTCCTTTCATTTCATTCTTTAAAAAAAACTCTGAAACACAATTAAATTTTTCTTTCCTTTTGTTTTTCTCCTTAAGTTAACTCGGGAACACAGCGTAAAAGTGTTTGAGCAGGTAATCGGTTTGGTTTTATGGTCGCATTTTATACAATTATGTGAACATTTTATTTTTTTTATTTGGGTTTTTAATTATTTTAAGTTGAATTGTAGACATGATTAAGTTTGTGTATTAAGTTTAATTGTTGGAACAATGTCAGCTTCCATGATCGAATTTAACCCGACTTTGTATGCCCCTAATAGATTATAAATATATAAAGTTTATTAGCTTCAATTGTGAAAACACCATCAATTTTACTTTGAAAATCTAGTGAGTATGTATACCATCGCAAAACAATAAAATAATAAGAAGGGCACTGGTTGCGTTTATCTTTCCAGAGTAAGGTTTTTCAACTATAATCTAGAATTATTAGCTCTGCATAAAAGTTAACACTCGAAATTGCCATCTTCTTAACTAATTATGGACTTAGTCGCATGCATTGTGTCGCACGAAAGCATTGCATGACCCTTGCCAAACTTTCGTTAAGGCTTATCTATTTCATTGACAGTGTCGCATGTGGAACATGCGACACTCTGCGAGTCATAGAGGCTCGCACACAAAGTGTCGCATAGCTTTTGCCTAACTTTCGTTAGGGCTTGTTGGAATTGAACCATCCCAAGAGTGTCACATACCTATACACATGCAATTCATCGAGAGTCGCATACCTATACATATGCAACTCTTCGAGAGTCGTATAGCTATACACATGCAACTCTTCGAGAGTCCCATACCTATACACATGCAACTCTTCGAGAGTCGCATACCTATAAAGATGTGACTCTCTGAGTGTCTCACGAAGAACACTCTGATTCGGTATGTTTCTAACTCCAGTCCCAACTTCATGAAACCAAAAGGTTTGAAATTGTCATTCGAGAAGTTCTCATACCTACCCAAATGTAAAAACACAATGTTTTACTCAAAACTCTTACCTTGAACCAAACTTGGAATCAAGTACGAGTGGAGGTGGAAACCTGGTTTTAAAAAGCAAGAAGTGCATCGGGACGACAAGGTCTAAACCGAGGCCTAAAAGTGCAAAAACAATGTACTTTTCGTACGCGAAGCACATATTGATTATATAATTTTTATATATATTTCAAAGATTTTAACATCCTCTAACTAAAATTAGGTACAAATAAGGTTGATACATGTTTTAACATATAAAATACCTGCATGTACTACCTAAAAAGCTTGTTATATAACAATCTGTTGCACAAATAAGAGCTGTGTATATGAGGCGCTCGCCTCAGGCCGTTTTTTTTGCCTAAAAAGCGTGTCTCACTTGCGCTTCATCTATACTGTGCGCCTGATTTCACATAAGTCGATGCCCTTTACGCCTCAGTGTGCCTTGCGCCTAAGGCGCGCTTTTTAAAACCAAGGTCGAAACTATATCAAACAGACTCTGACTAAGGTGATATAGGAGTCCACTGAATTGTCTCGCCGAGCAACACTAGCCCCATTGGAAAATCGCCTATGATGTCACTAAAAAGCCCAAACAATGGTCATAAATGCCACTTTGAGTTGTTATGTTTTTTGGGACTAAAAACGTAACTTCTAAACCTTTAAATCACAAACCCATCGTTTGATTTGAGCGTCTATGTGCCTTGAAGCTTCAGTCAAAATTCGAGAATGATCCGACGATTAAGTCTTCAGGAATCGTCACTTTACAACAACTACGTTAACAAAACAAAAAACAAGATTTTATTACTTGGATGGTGTTTCTCTCTACCAGGTTATCTCTCTAAAAATTGGTGTGGGGGATAGAATTGATTTCTAACCCTAATCCCATTTTTTATATACTATGTAGGTTTGTGATATTAACAAAATCCACCCTTGAAGTTTAAAAGATTATCTATCTGTAAAACGGGTAAATTTTAGGATGTTACAACTTTGCACTTTAGCTAAAGCCATGAATTGACCAAAATTGGGAACATAAGAGACTTGGCGGGAAATTCACACAAGTATGAACACAAACTGCATTATGCCCATAACTATATGGACTCAAATGATAGTTTACTCTTTTTTTATATTTAATACAAAATTATGCCTTTGAAAAACGATTCTATTTGGCTACAAACCTTCAAACAACTTATAAAACCGTAAAACCATCAACTTGACTTATTCAGCTTATCTTTTTTCAAAACCGCAGTTAGCAGTTCGAATAAAAAAAATTCATCAAAACTTGTTGAATCGACCATAAACACCTCTAACTATCGTAGAGCCTAACGCAACCATTAGGCTTCTTCTTCAATTTTCCTTCTTAGTTGCACCACTTAAAAATGCGAGGGAGAGAACATTCCTAGCCAGATTTTTCGAAGAAGACAAATAAGAAAAACATCACCAACCAAATGATGAAAGTGACGAGTGATCTAAAAAGGAAAAAATGGTATTTATGTATTTTCAGCACCATTTAAACGGGGATCATAGTTTTGTTAGCAGGAGGTGTGCAATGAAAACAAGTACACTATAAGTGCTCAGGCAACAATAAATCAAAAGGATAGGTGTAACCTAATGTCACCCTTAAATCATAGAGATGCAAATTTAACATATTATTTTAACATTCACCCATTTTAATACCCATGTTTATTCTTTGTAAGTAAACCGTTACAAGTATCTTTCAAAACAAACTCTAGCCAAAACTTTAATAATCTATCGAGTTAAATGCTAAAATGGCCCCTGTGGTTTGACCCAAATTGCCACTTTGGTCACTTTTTTGAATTTTTTGCCAAAACCACCCCTCAAATATTGAAAAGTGCCAAAATGACCCATATTTAACTGAGTTTCTAACTGAGAATGGAAAGTCAGTTAAGTATCAGGGGCATTTTCGTCATTTCATCCCAACCCCCCTCTTCTTCTTCTGCAAATATAAGCACCACCCTTCACCAGCCACCACCACCACCCTTCACCCTTCACCGTCCACCACCACCCTTCCCCTGCATCATCAATGGCGGTTCCATGGCTCCTTCTCTCTCTAACCCTCACCCTCACAGTCACAAAACCTTCTTCTATCCTCATGGAACACCTCATTACTGTGACCACTGACCATTCAACATCTTCGGTCACCACACCAGACGGCGTCTCCTTCACCTGACATGGCTTTACTGGCTGGTCAAAATTACCAGGAAGAAGAAAGGAAAAGAGGACAGCGGCGGCGCTTAGGGAGGAGCTTGATGGTGGTGATGTTTGGATAAGGAGACAACGACGGTGACGGTGGGGATTGTGTGGTGGTCTCGAACAGATCTGATTCCAGAAACGGTTGACGAAGATGATGACAGTGACGGCGGTGGTATGGGTTTCCGACGAGGGTTCCGATTGGGAGACTGGTGGCTGAGATAATTCCACCTTCAAAGCATACTAACACTCTGTTTGCTTACATATTAACATTGATTCTGACGAGGCTGAGATAATTCCACCTTCCTGCATTTTTTTAATATTCTATCGGCTTTTGTTTTTAATAATATTAATATAGAAGTTGGAGTTTATATTCTTTATTTAGTTTTAAGATTTCTGTTAATTGTTATATATTTGTTGTTTTGTTTAGATTCTGACGAGGACGAAGATGCTCTTGAACTTCCAGTTCCTAATGGGGGTGGAATTAGGGATTTATAGGGGGTTTTGGGAATTAGGGTTAGTATGCTTTGAAGGGTTGTTGGAGAAGATGAAGTTCAGCTGGGTTTACAGATGAAATGACGAAAATGCCCCTAATACTTAACTGACTTTCCATCCTCAGTTAGAAACTCAGTTAAATATGGGTCATTTTGGCACTTTTCAATATTTGAGGGGTGGTTTTGGCAAAAAATTCAAAAAAGTGACCAAAGTGGCAATTTGGGTCAAACCACAGGGGCCATTTTGGCATTTAACTCTAATCTATCCTTGTTTCATATATTATATTCAGGGGCGCAAGTGGGGGCCCGGTGGTGACCTGACACCCCCTGTTTTTTGGCGCAGTGGTAAAAATTTGCGATTTTCGTAGGTAAATTAAGTTCGGGTTGAATCCGGCCACTACCGATCGAAAAAAATTAAGTCCGACCCTCTCCGATTCAAAAACCAAGCTTCGTCACTGATTATATTACAAGTATCCTAAACAAAAACAATAGCCAAAAGTTTAATGCATCCTTGTCACATAAGAGTTTCCACATAATTAATTCCTAACACATATTCAATACTCTAGATCTGTTCAAAAAGAATTTAATACTCTAGATATCACCTCCCAAAATTGACAATAAACAATCACAAATGTATAAACAACTTAATAAGATGCCAAAAAGTCACCATCAATTTTTCCGCTATTCATTTCCAGCTCCCAACCAACCTCCCTCGACATCTTAAAATCAACAGCCGGCTAATAATATTACTCCGTAATACTAATACTCAAAGCCCATTGGTCAACTACACCTCTCAGTCTGCCACCATATTCAAATCTTGATCACTTCTTCATCCATCTAAACCAACTAACCAACCAGGTCAAACTCCTGTCATTGTAACTTAAATCCCCTGATCCCTCCATTCTTATTCTGTAACCCATTTGATTCATGGCTACTGGGAAAAATATTCACACAAAGAGTTACCTCCGTCATGTGGAATCAATGAAGATCCTACCCTCTGGTGCTGGTCAGATATCTGAGTTGAAAGCTGTTATTCTTGGTGACTCTCTTGCCTCTGAAGAGAATGATCTTGTCTTTCCTAGTCAGCCTTTTTCCAACCAGGCTCTTGTTTCTTCTCCTCTAAAGGTATCTTTCCTTTTTTATTATTATTATTAATCTTGATTGATCTTTTGGTTATATGTTTTTTTTTTTTTTTTTTTTTTTTTATGTTTTGGGTTTGAATGTTTTGTTGAGTTTATGAATCTTGAAGTGTAAAGTTTGTTGATTTTGGTTTGGAGTGTTGGTTTGTAAAGGTGTATGACAATGAGGGAACATTTTGACCTAAAATAAAAGATAAAGTTTGAGCCTTTATTTTAAATGTTAGTTTTGATTTGGCTTTACATAATACCAAGTGAATACTAAATCATTAGGATCAGTTATGCATTTTTGTAAACTGGCATTGCAATCTTTTGATACGCATCATGCGGCGATATCAGACACATTATGATGTATGTTTATAGATCCTTGGAGTTGGAGTTTATGAGGGTTGAAGTGTAAAGTTCGTTAATTTTAGTTTGGAGTGTTGGTTTGTAATGGTGTATGACAATGAGGGCATGTTTTGATCTAGACAGATTATAAAGTTCAGATTTTTATTTCAGTAGTTTTACTTTCCACATAACTGGTTATACAAGACCAATGGGGTTGGTAGCCCGTTGGCAAAGGTAAAACCTTTCGGAACACCTAGGTTTGGAGGTCTTTGGTTCAAGTCCCACTGATAACACGATTAAAGAAATTTGCCGTACTAAACAAAATGTTTCTAACATTTGCATTTGATACTTTTGGTTTCTTTGCGCCCGAGACTGTGGATCTACTTAGTCGAGTTGAGTCCAACAGGTCATGCATAGTAATGTTATGGACTCAAGATCTATGAATATAGTTTTTAAAAGACTTACTTTTGCAATCCAAAAAGGGCTTGCGGCACAGCTTGTTGCCCGTTTGAGTGTTTGACTTCCATTTCGATGTATTAAAAAAACTGATTATCTATGGTCATATGCTAGTACTTGGAGATGTATAAAAGGTCGATTGAAGATCCTGCCGGCTTTTGGTCTGATATTGCATCTGAATTCTATTGGGAAAAGAAATGGGGTCAACAGGTTTACTCTGAGAATCTTGATGTCACAAAAGGGAAGATCAGCATTGAGGTAATTAATTCTGTACTTCTTTTCTTCAAAGTCTGCATCTTTTATAGTTTTATACATATAGCCACCCACCCATTGGATGTATTTTTTTTTTTAATCTTAGTGGTTCAAGGGTGGTATCACCAACATTTGCTATAACTGTTTGGATGCAAACATAAAAGCTGGGAATGGAGACAAAGTTGCACTTCATTGGGAAGGAAACGAGCCTGGCGTTGATGGATCATTGACTTACAGACAACTTCTTGAGAGAGTTTGCCAGGTTTTTATGTTGATTCACGACTTCGTTTAGATGTGCTTGTTTTTTAATTACTGTTGTTTGTGTATTCATTGTTACTGTTAGAATCTGGTTGTATGCGATTGATTGTTTAGGAATAATAACAAACGGTTTTTTGGAGGGAAAGGATTTTGGAGGGAGAGAGAGTTTGAAAGTTGGTTAATAAAACACTTACTTTCATATATTATAATCAACATACATCGGCCCTATATATACAATCTGAAGGGGTGCGACTAAACCAACATGACCCATTAACAACTTATAACCGCTGGTCAAACTATCTAACACACCGGTCAACTAAATATTGTTTAGACTTAGGATAATTAACATAAATACTATATCCTAACATATGTACAGACGTGTATTAACACGCGTTACTAATTTAAATCAAGATTATATATCCTTCATTCTTGCCCCTAATCTTGATTTAATACGAACTTGAATCTTCACTTGACGACGAACGGGATCTTTTCTTTGGTGGGAGGTCTTGATCATCATACTCGGCATTCTTCTTCTTGTGATCAAAGTCTTCTTCCTTGACTTCTACTACCATTTCTCTTCCTTTGTATTTTAAGTGATACCATTCCATCATCTCTAGGTATCGTACATAGACTTGTCTCAAAGTCGTTGCAATCTCCTCTCTTGTTACTAGGCTTGGTAGTCCTCTCCCGTATCCCATTGACATAGCAATCACTGCCCAATTGTCATCATTCGTCACCTTTTCATAACCACCGAACACTTGCACCTTTGTGTAGAGATCTAACAAGCAAATCGGATAACCATATCCGTCTCTAGGGGGCATAGGTGCCTTGTTTGATAACTTCAGAAAATCGTACATGAACCATTCAATGGTTTTTTCGAATTCCAAATCAAACTTTCTTTTATACCTCTCAACCGTAGTAGTAACATGGATTAAATCCATGAATACGATGCAATCTTGCAGTTTTGATCCTTCGGTTGGGTACATTATCGGTCCCTTTTCCATGAAACCTTCGGCGGTATCCTTATTGATAGAGAATGTTTCGAATTTCTTGAAAACGGATGCTCTTTCCCGGTCTAATTCGGTGAGTCCCTCCTTGATACCATATCCGGCATAGGCTTTGTTTTTGTCTTGGTTTTGTGCCGTAACATTTCTGCCTTGTATTTCACTTCCATCTTTGGATGTGCCAATGATATCTCTCACAATAACATTCTCTCTATCCGGGCATTTAAACGTGAAATGATCATCGCCATCACAAATCCTACACGTAATTAATCTTCTTTTCTTTTGAATTATCGGCCTTCGGATATAACAAATATCCCCTTCAAACTCCACTTCTAGGCCTTCGTTTGTGAGTTTTTCAATACTCAAAATGTTCTTTCTAAGCGTAGGTATGTAGAAAACATTTCTAACCTTGTGAAGTTGATTATTACTTGTGATGACCACGACTCCTTTGCCTCGGAAGTACTCCTTTCTATATCCACTCGGGCATCCTTCAATCCCGAAAGACTTACTAAAAACCGTAAACTGGTTCTTGTTTCCACAACCGTGTTCCCTTCTTGTTAGACTAGCATACCATATATCGTCCCATCCTTGTTCATCGGTGCCTTTGACCATGAACTCCGTCTTTCCCATCTTCTTTGGGCACTCCCTCCGGTAATGAAATGGTGCCTTACACTTGCTGCAACACATTGTAGGAGGGTATTCGGGAACGTCTCTTTTGGCTTTGATTTGTTTGTTAAATTCTCGTTGGGCCTTCGAGAATAAATCGTCTTCATGATTTGTAGATGATGATCCAATGTTGAATTCTTGAAATTTGATGTTTAAAGGATCTTCGCAATCCTTAACCACTTCGGGTTCTGCCATCTTGGCCTTCCTCTTCCGATTCTCACAACCGGGCACACACTTGGGAACTAACGGGTCTTCGTCTTTTCTTCCCACATAACGAACATCTTCTGAATTTCTATCAACATCGAAAATACCACAGGCTTTGGATCTTTGCTCTGATGCCATGTTAGAATCTGGTTGTATGCGATTGATTGTTTAGGAATAATAACAAACGGTTTTTTGGAGGGAAAGGATTTTGGAGGGAGAGAGAGTTTGAAAGTTGGTTAATAAAACACTTACTTTCATATATTATAATCAACATACATCGGCCCTATATATACAATCTGAAGGGGTGCGACTAAACCAACATGACCCATTAACAACTTATAACCGCTGGTCAAACTATCTAACACACCGGTCAACTAAATATTGTTTAGACTTAGGATAATTAACATAAATACTATATCCTAACATATGTACAGACGTGTATTAACACGCGTTACTAATTTAAATCAAGATTATATATCCTTCAGTTACATCTTTCCTTTCTTTTACAGCTTGCAAATTTTTTGAAAGACAAGGGTGTTAAAAAAGGCGATACTGTGATTATTTACTTACCCATGATCATGGAATTGCCAATCACAATGCTGGCGTGTGCTCGCATCGGTGCCGTTCACTCGGTACTGCTCAACAATCTCTTTTACATCCTATGGTTTCTATATTCATTATCATCACAATTTATGAATATCTTGAGATAACTAACACTTGATTGTGTTTGATTTTCAGGTTGTTTTTGCTGGATACTCTGCAGAATCGCTTAACCAAAGAGTTGTGGACTGCAAACCAAAGATTGTGATAACTTGTAATGCAGTTATGAGAGGGAAAAAAGTAATAGATCTTAAAAACATTGTTGATGCTGCACTTTTAGAATCGTCTCAGAACGGAATATCTGTAGGTGGGAATTTGTGTCGTATACTTCTCACACGCATGCCCTATAAAATAACATAATATATTATTTTTGTAGATGATGTTTACTGAATACATATGGCTATCATTTCATGACTTTACTTTCTCTTGTGTCACAAACAGATATATGCTTGACTTTTGAAAATGAATCGGCTATGAAGAAGGAAGCTACTAAGTGGCAAAAGGGAAGAGATATTTGGTGGCAGGTATGTATACTACGTCGGTGTCTCATATGCCCATATGCATTAAACTTTTAGGCTTTTAGTGAATGTCTAAAAGGTTACGATTTTCAGGATGTTGTTCCTAAATACCCTATTACATGTGATGTGGAGTGGGTTGATGCTGAGGATCCCCTTTTTTTACTTTATACAAGTGGAAGCACTGGAAAGCCTAAGGTATTTAAGTAGCATAGAATTTGTATTTTATTTAATTTTTTTTTTTGTTAAGTTTTTAAAAAAAAAAACTGTGTTGGTGCATTTGATAGGGTGTTCTGCATACTACAGGAGGATACATGATATACACTGCAACAACATTCAAATATGCATTCGACTACAAAGATTCTGATATATACTGGTAGATCTTTATTTTAAAAAGTTAGTTTATTCTAATTTTAAAAAATATATGTTATATAGACATGTCAAGACCTTTTCACACTTTTTTTCAATTACATAGTCAGAAAGATTAACAAGTCTATATATATATTCTAACAATAAGCATTTAACTGATAAATCTTTTTGTTCCAAGGTGTATTTATAATATTTGTTTCTTCTGAAATTATAGGTGTACAGCTGATTGTGGTTGGATTACTGGACACAGTTATGTTACTTATGGACCTCTACTTAACGGAGCAACAGTCGTACTTTATGAAGGGGTAAAACAATTTATTTTTTGTGCATTTTCAGATGCGTTCAACGTTAAATATAATCTAATAAAGTAGTTTCTTTCATTTTACAATCCATTATATTAAGGACAGACTAGGCAGATCATTTTTCCGTCACTATAATTTGGCTATGAAGGTTAAAAAGTAAATTGGTACCTATCAAGTGTTTAGAAAAAAGTTAAGATCTTATATGTTATTTTTTGTAAGCACCGGCATACATACATGCCTATAATTTTAAAAAATTGATGTGATCGAAAAGCTTCTAAGACTTTAGAGCATTGGTACTTGCAGGTTCCTAATTATCCAGATTCTGGCCGCTGCTGGGAAATTGTTGATAAATACAACGTCACAATATTCTACACTGCTCCTACTCTGGTGCGGTCTCTAATGCGTGATGGAGATGAGGCAAGCTGTTTTTTCAACTGTCTATTTCCTTATATAAATTGTCATATATTTTTCAATGATATATTTTTACTCCATGCAGTATGTTACTCGTCATTCTCGTAAATCTTTACGGGTCCTTGGTAGTGTAGGCGAGCCGATCAACCCAAGTGCATGGAGGTTCTTCATTTTTAGTCAAATTTCTACTTTGACGACGACGTTTAATTAATTATTGTACGTGTCTCATGAAAATATCTTTGTTGACTTGACAGATGGTTTTACAATGTAGTTGGAGATTCAAGGTGTCCCATATCAGATACCTGGTGGCAAACGGAGACCGGGGGTTTCATGGTACACACTAGCTAATTATTTCTATCGTAATTTATCATATATGCTAATGCCACCTGTCGTCATTATTGCCTCCAGATTACTCCCTTACCTGGCGCGTGGCCACAAAAACCCGGTTCTGCCACTTTCCCTTTTTTTGGGGTTCAGGTAATATACTGAAACTTGCATCTGAATCACCGACTGTTTCAGACTTTATTTATAAAAAGTTTTAAATGCAGCCTGTGATAGTGGACGAAAAGGGAAACGAAATTGATGGGGAGTGCAGTGGCTATCTATGTGTTAAAAGCTCATGGCCCGGGGCATTCAGGACTCTTTATGGTGATCATGAAAGATACGAAACAACTTATTTCAAGGCATTCGCAGGCTATTATTTTAGTGGTGATGGCTGCAGTCGGTAAATAACGTGTTTAGGATATCTTAAAGTTTCATATATTTATTAGTTTTGATATACTAAATGAAAATTAATTTATGTCAAATGTCAAATGATTATAGGGACAAGGATGGATATCATTGGCTCACAGGGAGAGTTGATGATGTAATTAATGTCAGGTATCTTTAGTTCTTTACTAAGGTTACTTAACTGTTAGCACCTAAAACACTGAGTTTAGACTGAAGAAGGTAAATAAAGATAAACTAAAACAATTTAGAAGGTAAATTAAATAGAAAAAGATAAAGTAAAACGATTTAGACTGAATAAGGTAATTTAAATGGAATAAGATTAAACAGGCCTAAGACTGGTCAAATCGCCTACTCAGACATGTCTAATTTGGCAATTGAATTACAAAAATTATCATAAAATAAGTCTTTTATAAGGGTTGCATTAAATAGTACGTGTATGTCGGTATGTGAAGAGGGAAATCGTTTTCAAACTTTCGATTCAAGTTTTAATTAAAAGTTAAATGATTTTGGATGCATTTACTAAAGGACGCTTGTCATTGTAGGACAATGACAATTCTGACCTCCCATGCTTTGGTAGTTATTAGTTACATATATGCAATATCCATGAATGAATGGATATTGCATATATAACAAACCAATTGCAACCAAGCTATTATTTTTATCTTTTATTTCCAGTTGCAAATTTACTTTTCACTACTGAAATTTATTAGTTTACACTATTTGTAATATGTGAACAGTGGACACCGTATTGGTACTGCAGAAGTTGAATCAGCTTTAGTTTCACATCCGCAGTGTGCTGAAGCAGCCGTTGTTGGCGTTGAGCACGAGGTAGCTTTTTATCTGCACTAGAGGTGGCAATTTTGACCAAATGGGTTATGTTTAACAAAATGGGTCTCATTGGGTCTTACTGGTTTAGGGCCGGATGTCGCCCATTTATCAAAAGAAGTCCAAAAAAGTGACTTCCGGAAACCCAACCCGATCCAGCCCATTTGACCATTTCAACATGTACTAAATAATTTACCGTTTTGACTTGCTACCCAAACCGGCCATCTTGTTTTGCATGTTATTTACATGTGGGAAATTGATGCAGCAATCGTCATCTGTTTTATCTTGTTAGGTCAAAGGGCAGGGAATATATGCATTTGTTACTCTGGTGGAGGGTGTTCCATACAGTGAAGATCTTCGCAAAAGCCTTGTGCTTGTGGTTCGGAACCAAGTAAGTTTTTATTTATTATGCTTTTTATAAAAGCAAAATCTTTTTACTCGTCTTATCATAAATATACCATGCTAACCTCTTAAAAAAGAACCATGGTTATCATTATGTTTGCTTATTGTTCAAATATAACAGAAAGATTACGAACCTACAACTATATTTTGAATCTGCATTGTTTATTTGCATATCAGATTGGAGCATTTGCAGCACCTGACAAAATTCATTGGGCACCCAGTCTTCCAAAGACAAGAAGCGGAAAGATAATGAGGAGAATTTTGAGGAAAATCGCCTCTAGACAGCTAGATGAGCTTGGTGATATAAGCACATTAGCAGATCCAAGCGTCGTTGATCAGCTTATCAGTCTTGCTGATTCCTAAATCTCGGGCTTTTATTTTCGTGATTTCAATATAAACAAACATGTTTAGTCATATCTTTTTTCCCCATATGTTATAAAACATGTTCAAGAAATGTGTGCCAATAATGGTGAGTGGATTGTTTAATGAATGGTTCATAATAGAAATTTTCTATCATACTAACATGACCCTTATTAGAGAGCGAACATGAGCATATATATCGTTGTAATTTTCAGATTATTGCATTTTAATTGAGTTCTATAAATATAATTCACATGATACATTAGTAAAACTGTATAAGCAGTTATATATGCCACAAGTATAATTAACAATATTCAAAGTCTAATTTTGATTAAAATTTTAGAACAGAAAAGGGTGACGTGGCTGCCAGCTGGGTGGTCCCATTTTTAAGGATTGCCCTCCTCCTGTCTTGCCTTAAGTATTAGCTCTTCCGTGGTCGTGCCAATGATCTCATTTGCGCGTTTAAGACCAGCGCAACAATACCTTCCTATTTGATCCTAAATTAAGAAATAAAAAAAGTTACTACCGGTTTTCGTCCCATAACTTTAGTATTTAAGAAAACACAAAAATGTATATTCAGTTGTGCTTATTACAGAACCGGTTTTAAGTAAACGGCCAGATAAACACTAGTACGCAGTGCTTGAATATTACAGTTAAAGCAAGCAACTAGTAGTCAGGTACAAGTGTTTATTCGGTTCTCGTAGTTGTATAATCCAAGCAAGTAAAAAAAATTTTATCTGACCTTAGAAATGATGCCCAGTTTTTCTAATTTACTGACTGCATCATCCACATCAAAGTTGCATCTCTCACCAAACTCTTCCTTTAGCAGTTCCTCACATTTTTTGTCCAGTTCCTATCATGCATAATGACAATTAATTAATTAAGCATATTTAGTGTTAATTTATGAAAAATTTATACACATGGATTTATTTATACATATTAACTACTACCTTTAAAGTTGCTTTACCCTGTTCCATTAGTATAAAGAAAGAAATGATCACCTCCTTTACCTGAATATGATTAAGTTAGCCTAATTTATAACTGCATTATTTAAAACCAAAGTTTAAAAGAACGGAATCGAGCCTCGAGGCGTTTCCCTTCGCCTCACGAAGCGTAAGCCCGAGGAGGGATTAAAAAATAAATATAAAAATTATGTCATATAAAAAAACAAAATAATTGACAAAGAAAGTCTAAAACATCAAAAACACACATAAAAAATAAATAATTGACATAGAAAGTCTAAAACATCAAAATCACATATAAAAAACACACACAGCCCCATGAGGCGCACTCGAGGCGCAAGGTTTTTTAGCCCCTCGGCCATTCGAGGCGCACGTACAAAATAACCTCAAGAGGCGCTGCCTCAGAGACGTTTTCTCAGCGCCTCGCCTCAAGGCGCATGCCTCACCCCGTTTTTTTAAACCATGTTCGAAACTGCAATTATATATAAATAAATAAATGTATATACATGCTTACTTCTTGTTGAATGACATCATCACACAAATGAAGAAGAGTGCCTTTTCCGCTATCCAGTTGTTTGTCATACATGAATTGAGTGATTAAGTTCCGATACATATCCATGTTTGCCTGAAACCTACATTCTCAGATTGTTTGTCACCAGAAACCATTAACAAAAATGAACTAGCATTTGTGATTATGCTTGTATCTGTATCTGTCTATCCGAACACTCACGTAAAGTATACTTTGGCCAAGTAACCAATTACTGTAGACACAACTGCAATGATGACCCAAAAGTCCGTTTTCAAGGTCTCAATTGAACCAGTAGCAGCTGCCTGCAGCAAAATTATAAACACTCCAAAGATTAAAAAAAAAAAAAAAAAAAAACTGAAGTAAATGAGTAACTTCATGGATGACTGACTAACCAGGCCGAATATGGCAGTCATAAGAAATTTCACCCAATCCATAGGGGTCAAACTCGGATTTTTCTTCTCAGGCTGTTAAAAATAAGCTCAGCAATGTCAATGGTCAAACTAGAAAAAGTCAAATCAAAGAGACAAATAGAAAATATGTTACCAAAACTATTTCCATATCTGCCATTGGGATTTGTTTTAAATGTTTCACATAGATTCCTCTCTCCTTTTTTGTCTTGCTTCCTGCTAGCCTGTATATTGGGGTGTAAATGATGCGCAGCGGCTCGAGAGCTACTCGAGATCAGCTCGGTAAAAAGCTCAAACGAGCCGAGCCTTAACGAGCCCGAGCCCGAGCCCGATCGATCTTGAAACATGACTCATTTAGTTATCAAGCCCAAGTTTGAGCTTTTCATACAAAGACTGTTTAGGCTCGCGAGCCTAAACGAGCCCAAACAAATTTTATATTATAATTAATTATTATATATATAGTATACCTATTATTTAACATTGGCGAGCCGAGCTCGAGCCAAGTTTTGGCTCATTTAAGCTTTGAAGCGAGCTCGAGTCGAGATTTTAGCTCCTTTAAAATTGTTCTACAATTATTTCGAGCCGAGCCGAGCTCGAGCTCTTAGGTTTTACTTTCGAGCCGAGCTCGAGCTCAAAGTATTAGGCTCGAGCTCGAGCTCAAAGTATTAGGCTCGAACCGAGCCGAGCTCGAGCTATGTAAAAGCATGACGAGCCGAGCTCGAGCCCAGTCAAGCTCGGGCTCGGCTCGTTTACACCCCTACCTGTATATCATCTATACTATGCAGTAAATTCCATATATATTTATTATATTATGAATATACTGATATGAATCATACCTGTAAACAACAATTATCCTATCAAATGTAGGTTCTTGGATGGTAATCTTACTAGCCAAATTCTGTAAACTGGTAGAATCATGTGTCAGTTATCGGTTATTATTACCTAATGTAATTAAAATGTGTATATGGCAACAACAGAAAGACTTTAGATTACAACCTCAAGTCCATTTTTTCAATTCGGATTCGCTCAACGTACGTTTCATCCTGAAATTCTTCATCTGTGATTTCATCCTCTTTCTTTCGCGGTGCAACACTGGTTTTCTTAGGAAAAAAGTTTTCTAGCCTGCAACCGCGATAACAGCAAGTCTTTTTCATTTTCTTGGAGGTTAAACTGTAAGTAAGTAAATAAGTATAGTTTGCTAGCAAACTTACTTAGTTACTCTCATGATCCATGCCCATATGCGCGCAATGATCATGTCCACCTTCTCCATGATGAAGTAATCAGTTGTGCGATCGATTCCAATGCCACGTCTAAAAATTATATACTGCAACATAATAAAAAAGACATGTTTTGTTATTTATTTATGTGACATGTTTGTTAAATAGTATATATCGTATACTGCGACAAGCGTTGACCATAAGTCAATGTTGCAAAGCTAAAATACCTTGTCTGCAAAGTCAGGAAGGTTTTCATGTGGATGCTCCTTAAAATACCTCTTTAATAAGTTCTTATCAAGCTAAAGTAAAAAAAAAAGATTAAATATTAATATAGCATAATTAACTTATAAACGGCGAGATTGAAACTTGAAAGGCATGCCTTTGATTCGTCGACTGAGATAGGAAGATTGAGAAGATATTGGCCTGATTGTGCAACCGCGATCTCCTCATTAGTAGCAATCTTGAAATTGCTCTTTTCGAGTACCTGAAATGTCATAAAAATGTAACTTTTGTAGGTAAGAACGACGCGTGAATGGATACAGTACCTTAAACATATAGCTTAGGAAGTTCTGTTCAAGATTATCAATCTCTTGTGAGGATAGCTTCTGCTGCTCCAGTTTCTGAGCCCCATAGACGGGATCAAATAGCGCGTATAGTTGCTGCAAGTAATGAAATTAGAAATGTGTTGGCACCAGAAGATGTTTGATTGTTATTTGTAAAAGATGAATAAAAGATGAGTTCAAAGTACCATAAGATCTTCAAACTGAAGAAAATACCATGCTCGAATCATGTACTCGATTCTCTTGCAGAGCTTCAAGAAGTCTGCCCTGTCAGCATGCTGTTCTGCAATGGATAAAGAACACTCCATTATGGTAAAACGTTTCGGAAAAATCAAAAACAAGAAGAAGGTTTTTGTTTTTATAGTTTGCGAAACACCAAAACGTTTTGTTGAAACGACACAATACTTCATGAAACAGTCTGTCCGTTTAACATTAACATGGTTGGCAGTTTAGGTTATAACTTAGTTATTGTTAATATTAACTTAGTTACTGCCCACGGTTGGCTTAACACAAGTTACTATTGATGGGTGAGCTCCTAAGCCAGCCAGGGGCTCAACCCCATGGACCCCGCCAGGGGGCACTGTTGACTGCCCCCTTGTAGGGTCAAAAATCAAATTAGTCTCAAACAAGAGCGCACTGCTGCGCACTTGCACCTCCTAGCACATAATGAAAATTATCCAAATCGTTTATTTGATGGAACTACAAAGACCATTTAGTACAATAGATCATGAAAATACATATCCACAAAATCCGCACATGAACGAAATTGTAGAAACATGAAGATCCTGGATTTGCAAGGTGGAATAACATAAAGAGAGGCTATTCATGATCATATAATTGAAATATCTACATTATTTGATTAAAACCATGCATGCATACGTAAATATTATTAAAATTAAACCATGCATGTATATGCCAGTTATGAAATGAAATGATATATTAGAAAGAAAAAAAATTGATGAGGTTGATTACCAATGAGGTTGGCCAAAGCCATGATGAGCCTAGGCTTCAACACAGGAATAACGGCTTCGCGTTCCAATCGAATGACTTCTCTGTCGTGATTGTATTTGGTAAGAGTCGCCATCGAATTGGTTTGGTTTGATAATGAAATGAAAAGAAATGAATTGAAGAGATGAAGTTAGTGAAATAACCATGAAACGCAAAAGGAAGAGGTTGAAACGAAGCCAAGGCTTAATTAATGGCGAACTAAATGCATGATATAAGTTTTGTAGTAAAATATAAATGCCTTATTGGTGCTACAAATTAATAAATCATACATGTAACCAATACACATGCATGTGATATTATTACTTGTTTTAAGGTTATTACGTAAAAGAAATAAAGAATATATGTGTTAATATTATAAATGTTTATTTGTGGGGTATTGAAATGAAGGCATATTGATGGTATGAGGTTTGGGATCAACTTTATTACAAGCCAACCCATATTTAAGTATTCCTACTATTTCAACCTTCTAAAAAATTCATGCATCATCGTAGCTTTATTATACCTATAAAAATTCAGTATGAAACATTCTACATTTGGTTGACAAAATGGTAAATTTTTTTATTAAAAGAATTCATAAATGAAATTGGAAAAGATTAGAATTTGTGATGCATTCATCTAAAAAAATTATATTTGATTTGTTAGTTTATTATGAAGTTTGAATGATGTGATGCCGTGGTGGTGAAGTGGCGGCAGTGTGGCGGCCGTTTGCAGTTTTTTCTGTTTAATGGTGTCTCTGATGACATGGATATTGGGGGTCAAGGGGAACACCATGCCCCTAGTGAAGGAGAGATGGGGAGTGGGATGGTCTTTTCATCATGGGAAATAAAGATTTTGACGGGTTAAGGTATTGCTCTCTTTTTGAGGTCAAGGGATCGAGCCCTACCAAAGACAGATTTGTGTAAAAAAAATTGTTAAAAAAAAAGAAAATTCTTTTGAGGAGGTGCAGGACAAAAGTCTAATATGGAAATGGGGGATGGAGGGAGACATCATGCCAAACAAGACACAGAATTCATATTCAAACAAGACATATAATTGATATTCAGTTCCATTGTATTTATATTCAAAAAACCTTGAAAGTAACACCATTTCATGCTTCAGAATGTGCAATATAAATCTTTCGAATATCAAAGTAGTTTGAATATAAAATAACATTTAGAAAATTTGGGATAAAATCATATCTTATATTTAAATAATAACAAGGGTTTAGAGGGAGAAAGTGATTGGGTTTCATGGTGGCAGGTGGTGGTGGTGTAGGGTTGTTGATTGCAGGTTGTGGTGTTGGGGTTCATGGTAGGTTGTGGTGGTGGTGGCAGGTTGGTGGTAGAGGTGGTGGTGTGGCAGGTTGGTGGTAGAGGTGGTGGTGTGGCCTAGTGGTGGTGGTTATTGAAGAATCTAAGTGTGGTGGTGGTGATAAAGATGATAGAGATGATAGAGATGAGGGGCATAACTGTCATTTTGCCCTCATGTGGGGCCATATGACCAAACTTAACCAAAAAAACTAACCAGGTTAGTGCTAAAGGACGAGACTTGAAAGATTATAGAACATATAGGACGATTCTCATCATTTTTGAAGTTTAAGGACATCTACTGAAAAAATAGGTAAACATAAAGGACGATTTTTGTAATTTTTCCTTAAATTTATTCATGTTCCAGGACAATGGACCAAACACATATCAAATCATAAGAAAATTATGAATGTTGCAAAATTGTTACTGCTAATCTTGTACTAAAATCCATCAAGTTTTTTAATAATTAAGTTGCTAGGTTTGGCCTTAATATTTTAAACAGCGAAACACAAATGCTTCTGACCAATTAGCCCCTTTTGAAACCGATTCAAAATGCAGTCAAATACTTCTATGAATTTTTGACACTAAGAGTGCAATAGGGAAAACAAAAACGTAGGAAATCAGGTTGAATCCATACAATAATTACCAATTACCAATTCTGACGTACTCAGGAAAATAGGAGGATAAAAGAAATTGAAGAGAGGGCCTGACCTTCAACAACCGCAACACCAATAATGGAAATGAACAAACATATATCAATAATTGATGTAGAAACTACTTTATACGGTTAACCAGCGATCCCTCGTCAACAGATCTGTAAAAAAGTCACTGGAAAACTAAGTTTCCTTATCGCCTCCGCCTCCGGCACCCCTGACCCAGTCTTTGTCGGAAGACTGGGTTCGCTGTAGCACTGTCATCATTCTGGGGTACCCCATGACCGGATTCACCGGCAGCGGCAATCCGTTGTGATGCAAACGGTGAGTGAAGAAGCAATAACCTGCACGGCTGGCCGGTGTATGCCTCGACGGTGTTGAATAGGAGAACCACAGCTCGATCTTCGTCTTCTCCGGTGAGATCCAGACCTGCAAGAGAGAAAGGAAAGGTGGGGTGTGGAGGTGACTGCTAGGAAACCACGAATGGAGTCCAACGTACAGACACAAAAAGTGATGGCGGCTCTGGCGGCGGCCATGTGTTATCAGGGGGTAATATGTATGTGATAACTTGTGCCCTAATGAGAGGTGATGACCTCTTATATAGGGCTTTCATGGGCCTTCATGGGCCAGACATCAAGGACCCTTAACTATATGGGCACATAGCCCATTGGCACACAGCCCAGTTAAGGGGTTACCTCCACACCCCAATATTAGTAAATAATATAGGAAGTAATAAGTAATAAAGATGGTATGTTGGGTCAAGCACCATACCTCTACAAGTCCCCCTAGTCTAGTGTTGCTCCCAGGTGCAAGCGTTGGGTGGAGCGCTAGACTAATTAGGAGTGCTCGGGAATGAAGATTACGAGCTTTGTCTTCTTGGTGGACCAATGACTCGAACATTTCATCTTCTTGTTTCGATGTGTGTGGTAGGTTGCTCGTTGCGCTTGTTACCGACTAAGTGTCACCTTTTAGGCTAAATGTCACCGGCGCGCGAGCGTCCAATAGTTGCAGGTGTTACTGTGGCTCGTTGCCAAACCTGCAAGTATCTCAATCATATAATATGGGTGTATTATGAGGCGCCCAGCCTTGTATTAGTATATCTTAACTTGTAATAAGTTGTTAGATAGTAAATAACGCTAAATATAAAAAGGTTGTACCAAAACCTTGAGCGGCCAATGCTATGGCGCGTGTACAGATGTTATGGCGCGCGGTGAACCAACAACACCTTTCTCGGGGGGTGAAATCATGCAGGGCATCATGATATGAGATCCATCTAAAGTGGAGTTATACCGTGCCATCCCCCCAGTTCATTGCTTCTAAGTGTAATACTTAGGAGCATTGAACTTTACCATTTGACGCGCCAAAGTTGTCGTCCGCGGATTGCTTTAAGTAGGCAAGAGTATGCAATGCGAAAGACGCCTTTTTAGGGCGTATTTCAGTCAGAAGCAATGCTCCACGATGTTCGTGAAGTGCTTTGCGGTGGCGTATGATAGCCATCGACTGCGCGGAGTGCTTGCTGTTGACGGATGAAAGCAATCCACGGACGATGTCTTTAAAAGTATTACGTCAAGTCAACGCAGTGGCGGCGCGTTCCTGAAAAGGAGACATGCGCGGTGTTGTAGCACGTTCCTGAAAAGGAGACGTGGCGTCGCGTTCCTGAAAAGGAGACGCGCGCGAAATTATAGCACGTTCCTGAAAAGGAGACGTGGTGTAGGAGCAGGCCTCCGCGGAGCTGCTGAGCAGGCCTTCGCGGAGCTGCTGAGGCGGCGCGTTCCTGAAAAGGAGACGCGCGCGAAATTGTAGCACGTTCCTGAAAAGGAGACGTGGTGTAGGAGCAGGCCTCCGCGGAGCTGCCGAGCAGGCCTTCGCGGAGCTGCTGAGGCGGCGCGTTCCTGAAAAGGAGACGCGCGCGAAATTGTAGCACGTTCCTGAAAAGGAGACGTGGGGTAGGAGCAGGCCTCCGCGGAGCTGCCGAGCAGGCCTTCGCGGAGCTGCTGAGGCGGCGCGTTCCTGAAAAGGAGACGTGGCGTCGCGTTCCTGAAAAGGAGACGTGGGGTAGGAGCAGGCCTCCGCGGAGCTGCCGAGCAGGCCTTCGCGGAGCTGCTGAGGCGGCGCGTTCCTGAAAAGGAGACGCGCGCGAATGGGTAGCACGTTCCTGAAAAGGAGACGTGGTGTAGGAGCAGGCCTCCGCGGAGCTGCCGAGCAGGCCTTCGCGGAGCTGCTGAGGCGGCGCGTTCCTGAAAAGGAGACGCGCGCGAAATTGTAGCACGTTCCTGAAAAGGAGACGTGGTGTAGGAGCAGGCCTCCGCGGAGCTGCCGAGCAGGCCTTCGCGGAGCTGCTGAGGCGGCGCGTTCCTGAAAAGGAGACGCGCGCGAAATTGTAGCACGTTCCTGAAAAGGAGACGTGGGGTAGGAGCAGGCCTCCGCGGAGCTGCCGAGCAGGCCTTCGCGGAGCTGCTGAGGCGGCGCGTTCCTGAAAAGGAGACGTGGGGTAGGAGCAGGCCTCCGCGGAGCTGCCGAGCAGGCCTTCGCGGAGCTGCTGAGGCGGCGCGTTCCTGAAAAGGAGACGTGGGGTAGGAGCAGGCCTCCGCGGAGCTGCCGAGCAGGCCTTCGCGGAGCTGCTGAGGCGGCGCGTTCCTGAAAAGGAGACGCGCGCGAATGGGTAGCACGTTCCTGAAAAGGAGACGTGGTGTAGGAGCAGGCCTCCGCGGAGCTGCCGAGCAGGCCTTCGCGGAGCTGCTGAGGCGGCGCGTTCCTGAAAAGGAGACGCGCGCGAAATTGTAGCACGTTCCTGAAAAGGAGACGTGGGGTAGGAGCAGGCCTCCGCGGAGCTGCCGAGCAGGCCTTCGCGGAGCTGCTGAGGCGGCGCGTTCCTGAAAAGGAGACGCGCGCGAATGGAGTTACCGACAAGCGGGGTTACCCGTAGCGTGGAGTTACCGGCTTGCGCGGGGTTACCGTTGCTTAGGGAGTTACCGACAAGCGGGGTTACCCGTTAGCGTGGAGTTACCGGCTTTGCGCGGGTTTACCGTTGCGTAGGGAGTTACCGTCAAGCGGGGTTACCCGTTAGCGTGGAGTTACCGGCTTTGCGCGGGGTTACCGTTGCGTAGGGAGTTACCGACAAGCGGGGTTACCCGTAGCGTGGAGTTACCGGCTTTGCGCGGGTTTACCGTTGCGTAGGGAGTTACCGACAAGCGGGGTTACCCGTAGCGTGGAGTTACCGGCTTTGCGCGGGTTTACCGTTGCGTAGGGAGTTACCGACAAGCGGGGTTACCCGTTAGCGTGGCTGAACCTGCAAAAGTCAGTCATATAATGTGGGTGTATTATGAGGTGCCCAACCTTGCGTTAGTGTATCTTAAACTTTAAAAATAAGTTGTTAGATAATAAATAACGCAAAATATAAGAAGATTGTACCAAAACCTTATGTTCGAAGCAGGGCCATTTGGCGTATTGGGATATAAGAACCATCTCACGTGGCGTTGTACCATGCCAGCTCCCCAAATGTTTGCGGCTACATATGTTGTTAGTAGCATTTGAACATGTAATAATAATAAGGTTTTAAGCGGGCATCTGCCATGAATATTGTGCAATCATGTGCAAATGATTTCAAGCGCCTTTATGGGTCAAGTGTGTATAATAGGAACTCGGCCATGTGCATAATATAAAATATCATGACAATTTAAGGTGCGCTTTATGTTTTATTGATTAGGATAGAACCAATAATTGTCTATCAAACCCATGCTAAGTGATGTTTATCAAACAAAACAAGAAGCGGGTGTTAGAAGCATTTAACGTGATATATGCATTAAAGTTCTAATATTAAAAAGATATGGGTATAATAGAAAATGTCATTTTGTGTTGTCCAACAATACCTCTGTATTTATCGTTTGGACATGTTTGTATTGAATATACAATAATAATATAATGCGTTTACCCCAGGCTTTAACTTTATGTGGAAAACATACCATATTATCACGTTGCAAAGTCAGAGAGTGTCCCCCCATATGAGACAAGATATGAGCACATAACCAATGAAGAGTGAATAATCTCCACTTGTTACCAAAGCATCATTGCATTTCACGTGAGTATGCTTTAGCTTTAAAAGCATGTTGGATGCTTCTTTAAAGTCAAAACTACCGCCAACCCCTTGTTCAATTTAAGAAGGAAGTGAAATAACCTGGAAGACGGGATTTGCATGCTCTCCGTCATGGACTTCCGAAAAAAAAAGTATATAGCAGCAAGGTTCCTTCAGTAGAGAATATCATCTCCTATTTACTTGCTGGCATGACTGAGGTTGCGGAGTCCGACTGCGGATGATAAGGTACGCCCGTGGCTGAAATTTAGTCGTGGGCGACGTAACTCCACTCCGCATATCAGGAGTTAAGGTGTGAAAGCCAAGGTTGCGCGAAGAGCTCGGCGCTGGCGTATGGAGCCAACTACCGCGGGTGACGTCTTTTCCAGCTTACGTCAGGCGGAAGACATGCTTAGCGGAGGCTGAATGCGGAGAGATTTGTTTTGGCGGGTGGACACCATGATACGCGCGTACTTGCCGTGTTTGCGCGGAGTTAGAAGCGCCCCTTGAAACATACAATGGCCTTCAATGCGCGCAGTTGCCGTGTTTGCGCGGAGTTACCACGGAGTTCCCGACGAGTGCGGGTGAATCTGTGTAATTTTTGTATGCTCCGCCGTGGCCAAAATTTGCTCAGAGAAATGGCGAATAGGACAAAAACGAAGTACTGACATCCTTGTGTGGAGTTGTGCATCCTTCACTTGTACCATTTTCCTCTTTACAACTTCCATAAGCAGGTTGCTCAAAATATAGGGCTTTGAGCCTTGAAGTTGAGAAGCTTAAAGCAGCTATATATATTTTTTTTTCTTTTTTCGATCGGAAGTATAGGCTTGTGAAGAATATCATAGACACACAAATTTGAACAGATCTAAAGGTTAAAGATCAAAGTCTCCGTTTAAAGCTTGAATAAGTACAAACCTTGAAGTTTGGGTAAGAAGAACCCAACGTAAAACTAGCAAGAAAAAATCCAGATCTGGAATTTTTTGTTCGGAGTCACCGGTAAGCCCCCTAGAAGAACAGATCTGGAAGCTTGGAGAAGAGAAAACCGAGTGTAGTTCGTTGCCGGTCCCACGGATGGCGCCAATGAAGAAGCAATAACCTGCACGGCTGGCCGGTGTATGCCTCGACGGTGTTGAATAGGAGAACCACAGCTCGATCTTCGTCTTCTCCGGTGAGATCCAGACCTGCAAGAGAGAAAGGAAAGGTGGGGTGTGGAGGTGACTGCTAGGAAACCACGAATGGAGTCCAACGTACAGACACAAAAAGTGATGGCGGCTCTGGCGGCGGCCATGTGTTATCAGGGGGTAATATGTATGTGATAACTTGTGCCCTAATGAGAGGTGATGACCTCTTATATAGGGCTTTCATGGGCCTTCATGGGCCAGACATCAAGGACCCTTAACTATATGGGCACATAGCCCATTGGCACACAGCCCAGTTAAGGGGTTACCTCCACACCCCAATATTAGTAAATAATATAGGAAGTAATAAGTAATAAAGATGGTATGTTGGGTCAAGCACCATACCTCTACAGTGAGTTTGAAGAAGAGAGTGTGAGAAAAGAGAGATTTCAGAGAGAGAGATTAGAGAGAGAGTGGGGTGGAGGTCTTTTGTTTGTGGATGTGTGTCGACAAAGAAAATATGCAGATGGGGCAGTGAAAGATACTTGGGTTGAGAAAGAGATGACAGCTAGAGGTATGTGTTATCAGAGGAAGAAAGCATGAAAGTTGAGGACAACAAAACATGCATAAAGTACAAACCAATAAAGCACATAAAAGCCTTAAAGCATAGAGTACAACCAACAGATGCACAAACCATTTGCTAATTAGTATTATATAAATTTATGAAATAACCACATCAATACAATAGTTGGAGGGAATGTCATACACAAAACTGGCATGGCACCTGCAATTTTATGCATCCATTTATCTTTATAACCCTTTATCTGCCTTGATCAAAATTCAAGAATTAAAACAAATAAACAAATAAAAGAAGCATTTCAACCCTGCAAAAACATCAGATATACTGACTTATGTCCTTTCCATATATCAATCTATATCTCTATTGGTTTCCAATTTCTACCATCTAAAAAGTAAAAACTACATCCTAACCTTTATCATTCCACCTCACATATTCATCCATCCTAACTCACCTTCGTTGCCACTCATGTAGTTAAAACCCGACCCTCTACCGTTGGTGGTTGCAGGCAAAATTGATTCACGCCCCACCCCAACATAGCTACCCGACTGAATAAACTCCGTTGAACCATAGTGAACACCCGAACGCAACCCTGATAAAACACTATATAGACTCTCATCCACCACATGACCACCATTCCCGATGTCATGGTTTGGTACTACACCAACCCATCCGTCACGGGCCACCTCATCCTCAGAAAACCAGTTTTGACTTAGACGATGATGATGAGACGGTGCTGACATATCCAGGTTAACAACACCGTTCCCTGTCCAATCTTGAACCTGATTGAGTGGCAGCAAGTGTTCTTGCCTTGGAATCAAGAAATGGTCCCCACCATCTGCAAATATGTTTTCATGCCTTAGATCCAACGGTAATGATGAGCTTAAATTTCTGGGAAATGGACCGGTTCCTAGATAATGAGAATTCCCAGGATCTTTAAAAAGTGAATGCAATTGTAACTCATTACGGTCTGGATTAACATAAGGGTTATAAAAAGAATCTCCAACATCGGATTGTCTGTGGAGAAAATTTGATTGGCTGATAGAAGGATAATCCTGGTTTACAGTTGCAGGTAGATGATAGTACGCATTTGGTAGGCTAACCGGCGGCCATATTTCAGTGGCGCCGGAGGGCGTTGGAAAATGTTCACCCACAGGTGCATTTGCGTGATTGACATTTTCAGAATATCCAACTAAACTAGAAGGGAAAGCCTCTGATCCTGTTATAGCATCATCATCATTGGTGTTTATAGCTATGTGACAGAAGCCTTGGGAGTTGTCATGTTTGAAAATTTGTGGCAGATGCTGTTTCTGATCATAGAATTGACTCGACTCGTTTGTAATTTCATGATTTTCTGCATTAGGATCTGGTTCCGACTGAAAAATTGGTTCACCATTTTGTTCCATGTTCTCCTGGACACAACAATATAATACTATAAACCCAAAATTAAAAAAACAATAACATTTATTCGAGAGTATATACAATAAGAGGTGACAACAGTGACCCACTAACGAATGCATGGGTCGATATGGGTTCTGTATCTCAAAGTCTCAAATGAGCCAAAAGGGTAAAAAATTTAAACAATGAAGCTAAAAGGATAAGTGGTCAAACATGTTGAAAATCACCCGAAGCCCACTTTAAATGCACACAATCTCACAAATCCTTTTATTCCATAGATTTAGGCTATTGTGGTATAAATCCTGTTTGCTTAAAAGCAATGGTTGAAAAAAGCGCTATAGTAGGAGTATAGACTTTAGCTGAATTCGCACACAAGTCCTTAAGACTTCTTTTTTTCATGATTAAATCCGTGGACTTATAAAACTTTATGCAAAGGTCCTTTTCAAAAGTTTAGGGGATTAATGATGTAAAAAATAACATTTTCATTATTTTTCAAAAAGTTAGAAGAATTTAACCATGTACTTTTTGTTGATAGTAAAAATCAGAAACTTCATCGTCAAGTTCTAAAAGCAAAAGGATTTAATAATGAGAAGACAAAGTCAGGGACTTACGTACAGGTTCCGTGAAAGTCCTAGGGCTTTTACACAATTGCTCTTTATTCAATCATAAGTAACGCATTTGGTTAAGAAAATTAGAAGATCAAAACATTGGACAAAAATTGTTACGTTACCAAAGTTGACCCAAACTCATTTTGAACTTTTAACCAAGGCCCATGGCCCACCCATCTTGCCACCTCTAATATAAATGTAAGTTGGATAGTGCTTAGATATCAGCAAACCTCTGGTGCAGTTGGAAGTACATCATTTGGTTCTTCAACATGTTGCTTATCGTTTGATTGCTCCTGCTCTTCATCCTGACCAACGACTATGAACTCGTCATCCCGATTATTATACAGATCCAAAACTGGTTCATCACTTGGCTTACATTTATCTTCCATTTCTTTCCTCAAAGACACTCCTAATTGCCGCTTTTCAGATTGCCAACTTTTCCAGTTCTCAAACCCTGCAGGGAGATCTTTCTTTGCCAGATGCAACCTGTTTCCAAAAATAAAGAACATGTGAATCTTAGTGAGACAAAATATGATGTATATGAAGGAACTTTATAGCACAATTACAATTTACAAACCAATGTTCATGCAGCTTCTGCTTCTCTTCTTCCTCAAACACGTCATATGGTTTAACACAAAAACTATCAAAATTACCTAACACATTATTAAGTGACCTTGGCTGGATGTTGGTGTTAGATTGTTTCATACTGCTTTTAAATCGTTCATGTTGCTCCTTGCTAACCTGATAAATTAACGAGAATTACTGTTGTTCATAACCACAATTCATGATTCAAAATATAATAAACACCTTGATATAAGACATATATTTGGCACCGTCACCACACTCAGTATTGAGCTTGCGTAATTTATTTTCCTTCTTAGGTCTCGCTACCAATCTCCCACCCGAAGATTCAAAACATTTGTTCTCCAAATCTGTTCTCGAGGCCCTGGCAAGAAAAAAATAAACCACACTATTTTTCTGCACAACTAGCACAAGCTACACATAAACTATTAAACAAGTGCCTGAGTACCTTGTCAAAGTTTCTCCATACCTAATTGATAGATCTGGGCTTTCACTAGTGTATGATTTATCATCAACGTCCCATGAACAAGAACCAGACGCTGCACCTAGATTGTGTTGACTACCATATTGTATATTGTTCTCATGTGAGGGCTCACTTTTGTGAAAATCTATTCTAGGCCTGTCAAAAGATGGATCATATATCTAATATCTATCAATAAATGAAATGAAATAAAAATAGAGATGATGCTACAAAAGCTTCCAATGTGAAATTAAAAGTAGTAAAAGAAATACCTAACCTTGGCATATTTTGCATAAAATTTTCTGGATTCATGCAGCTTGCCCATCTTTCCTTCCACAATTGCAGACTCCCTATCATTCTGCCAACAACAACAAAAAATGACTAAACACAAAAGTTGTAAGAAAAGAAACATTATATACTATAAGATAAGATGACAAACTTAGTATGGTATTCATTCAATTCTGAATAATATGCTATTTTGTTAGCCTTGTTACACTGTTCTTGACGGAGAACAGCATCAGGATGATAATCGCCTGAACAAACTGAAGCACCCCTACACAGGAATATTACAAATAACTTCACCAACTGAAAATTCGCAATAAAAAAATTAATCCATTAAAATTTCCAAATCATGTATAATAAAACCCACTACTAAGTTATAGTCAACTTGAATTTTTATACAAGTAAAATAAAAGTGAACTTAAAGTTATCCATTGACTATTTCTTGATGTAAATCTAAGTCTATTTTCTCTATTAACTTAAGCATGTGTTTCATACATGACTAATGATTAAGGTTATTATTGTTTTTTTCACATATATTAGTTAACTAAGAAGCATAGAGAAAAAGGATCCAATTCCATTAACTCCACTTTAGAATACCGGCCAACAGACAAAATCTGTGAATTATCATCAGCGGCCCATAACTGAGTGCTAGAATTCATTCTTAATATTGAGTGCTAGAATTTACCAATTTAGGAATGGATTTCCAAAGTAGAAATTATTCTCAGCTAACAGTTCTTGAACAATTCTATGTGGGTCAGCTCCTTTCGGAAGAAACTGGGTAAGAAACTCCTTTTCTTGAACAGTCAAATGAGTTTGCCATACCTACAACAAATGCCCAAAAATAAACATAACATCCAAGAAAAAACTCACAGAGAAACTAAATCTCCCTTATTCGTTTAGATGGCATTTCAGCACATTTACTTATGGAAGGGGTCAATTCAAGCTATGTAATAACATCACTAAAACGTATAATAATAAATAGCTTAAAACTTATAAGAAAACAGGTCGAATGCCACCACATCTGTTTCTTAATAAAATAGATCATTATTGAGATCATATAATACTATACTCAAATTTTACATACTTAACTCTTTAGGGAGAATAAAAAAATGTTAGGCCGAAAACCGCTTTAACCCATTATTAAACCTGGCCGTTTTGCCAACTCTTCAGTGTGGATAGAGTTACCTCATAAGATAGCAAACCGGTTAAGTTCTTGAGTTCAAACAATTCAATTGGAGCTGTAAAGACATCACCAAGGACGCTTTGGTAATTTTCAACAAGAGGAGAAAAAGGAGTCAGCTCTCTGCATGCAATACTTATCTGCTCCTTCTTAGAAACAACACATTCCTTCTTATCATTCCATTCGAGGGATATCCTTGACTTCGTATTTGACTCATAATGGGAAAATTTCTTCCTCTTCACTTTCTGCATTTCCCAATATGTGTGATTACTATGAACGACATTGCTTCCTTTATAACGCTTGTTCACCTGATCTGCGGCCATTCAAACACACAATCCAAAACAAAAGCGTACAAGTTTATGGAAAGTTGTTGTATCAATCTCCAGCCACCCATATGTTTCTTCCATGACCAAACTGAAATAAATTAGAATTAGAAAATTCGTCTTATCCATAGTCGTCAATAACCAATAACGGATGATAGCAACAAGCTGCCTATATGCTATGTAGCGATAGCGATGAAATAGTGGGCGCTATTTCATGTTTAGCGATCCACTAGAAGAAAATTTTAAAAATATTTTACATGTATATTTAAAAAAAAAAATCATATATGGAATAAATACGCTTCTTATTCAATCCTGAAACAAAAAACCCAAAATACACTTCTTTTTTTCAATCTCTTATCTATATTTATCAAAAATAAAAAAAACTTAAATCCGCTATTCAAGCGCTAAACATCATATAGCGGGACACTCCCGCTACGCTACGCCATTCACTATAGCGAGCGCTATGCACGCCATGGTTTAAAAAAACGGGTGAGGCGTACGCCTCGAGGTGCGCCTCGAGGCGAAACTCTAAGAAAACAAGTCTGAGGCCTCGAGGCGAAACTCTAAGAAAACGAGTCTGAGGCGCGCCACATGGGGTTCAGATTGTACATACGCCTCTAAGGGCTGAGGCACTAAGAAAATGTGCGCATCAGGTGCGCCTCGGGTGGTTTAGGGTGTTTTTGATGTGCTTTTTTGGTGTTTTAGACTTTTTGGGTCAATTATTTTAGTTTTTACAAACAAATAATTTTTATATTTATTTTTTGACTGCGCCTCGAGCTTTCGCCTTGAGGCTCGTTTCCGTTCTTTTAAACTTTGATGTACGCTATTAACAACTATGGTCTTATACTCTTATCTTCTATACAAATAGTCATGCCCTCATGACATGATCTGATCAGACCAATAATAACATTAGCTTCTTAGCAAATAAAACATTTATCTACACACTGACCTTCAAATTACCAATGTAGCACATCAACCACACAAGTAGAGAACAACAAATGCAAAAAAAAAAAAAAAGAGTCAGCTGATTACATATACAATCAAATGAATCAATTCATTTTTTCTTATTGAACGGCATATACAATTAAAATTTTAAATCTCATATTCCTAAAACACCTAGTCGTTTTCACATTTAAACAAACGCGTAAAACAAGCATTCACAAATAACTTACAGAGCAAGAATATGTTACTCTTTAGCAGAGCAGAACAAATAATTCTAAAATTTATTAATTAGTGTTAAAACTATTAAAATTAAGTAGCATAAACTGTGCAGGTAATCAATTAACCAAAGGATAACGTGCAATCATCAATTAACAAACAGTATAAGGAAACAGTAATAAGAATATGTTTATACGATTAATCCAAAGCAAGAAATTGAAACTTAAACCTCATTGAATAAAGAAACAATACGGAATATGATAAGCAAACCCTAGAAAGAAGGATTGGTGATGAAAACAGAGGATTAAGGTATAAAAAAAAATAAGTGTGTTGACTTAGGGTGTGAATTAGGAATGAATATAATATATATAGAGGGAATGAAGCAGGAAATAAGAAGAAGAGGAAGATAAGAGTAATCAATCAATCAATGAATCGGTGTTATCTTGTTTCGTCTGTGTATGTATATCACTGACTGAATGAATGCAGAGGAGAGACAACCACCACCGCAAAACACAAAACTCGAAAACGTAACAAATTTCACAATTTTGGTTTTTTAAATGTCTTATCTGTGTGGAGAAGCTTGAGAATTTCGATCGGGTCGGAAATCATCGATCACGGGGGTCGAAACCGTATGTACCAAAAAAATTCTATACGGATACTATATAATCGGAACTTCTAAGCGAAAATTTCGGGGGAGGTCGGGCGACCACCCCTTCCCCTTATATGTTGCGCCACTGCGTCTTATATTTTATATCAATCATATAGGGTGTCTGAAAACTGAAAAAACCAAAAACCAAACTGTATTCGTAATCGGGAAAAGCCGTTTGGTCCCTAACCATGTTTGAATTGTGAATTTGGTTTTTGGTTTGGATATCAGTTCACGTATCTTGCTTACTGGGATAATTGAACCGAATAAAACGATTTAATAGGTTGAACTCGGTTCGGTTAGACACGTTTTGAATTTGGATAATTTGGTTTTTGTTAGCGCAAATAAAAAAAACTAAGGGGCTGTTTGGTTGATTAAGTGCTGAATCATTAAGATGGTCTGAATGGTTAAGAGACTATGAATGGTTAAGAGCTGAATTATTCAGCATCCCTTATTAGCTTAATGGTTCAGCACTTAATCATTCCATTCAGATGTTGAAACAAACAGTCTGAATGTTGAATGATTCAGACCTGAATGGTTAAGAGACTGATTAATAGACTACCAAACAGCCCCTAAAAAAATATATAAATGGATATATGAACTGATGAACACCTAGTGATATTGAAGGCACGTATGTTCCACAATAGATAGTATGCCTTGACTATGGAACGATAAAGAAAGATCTCAACAAGCTTTCAAAGAGCGCACAACATCAAATAAGCTAAATCATCCACAATCACAAGATCCTCAAGGCAATATAGACATTGTACAAAATATACACACTCATCAATAAAATTTATTTTAAGAATGTTTAAACCACATAAAAGTTTATACTCCGTACTTAATATTATGTTCTTGTAGGGTCAAGTTATCTTATACAGTGTAACAAAAATGAGATGAGTGAAAATGATTCAAAAAACACAATAGATCACGAAATATGACACAATTAACCACAAAATAAAACACAATGCTGAAAAATATAACACAATTATAAAGAAAAAAGACATAATGAATCGCAAAAATGACACAATTATGAAAGTAAGAAAAAGCGAAAACCTAAAAACTAAGATCGTAGAGTTCGATGAGACGATTCCAGTGCCGCTTGAACGAATTCAGTCGGAGTCCGTTTGATACCCTTCCTACGACTTCCTATTTTTCTTTCACTGTGTATTAGATCCTAACGTTGTTCTTGTAAAGATGGTTTTAAATATTGGATTAGGTAAATGAGGTAATCCTCAACCAAAGACACAGTTATATCAATCCATGTATAATCTCAATATTCAATAGCAAGAAAAATCATGTTTGATAAATTCACTGTAATTTGTAAGGGTAATTACTATCATATTAGTGAGAAACCAAGTGGTGATTACTATCTCATAGTGTGACTATTAAAAGGTGAGCACTACATTGTTTAGTAAGATTGTTCAAAGGTGATCACTTCCTTGTTTGGTGAAACTGTTAGAAGGTGATCACTATCTTGCTTAGTGATATAGTTTGAGCGTGACCATTCAAAGATATACACTTCCCAGCTAAATGCAAAGGTATCCGTATTGTATACAACAACAACCGAACCCAGGAAGTCCCACAAATAGCGACGCTATTAGCAGGGTCTGGAGAGGGTGAGATGTAGACAAACCTTACCCCCATCATTAGAGATAGAGAGGCTGCTTCCAGAGAGACCCCCGGCTCGAGATCAAACACGCACTAAAATATAACTAAGTAGACACACACCAAACAGTAAAAAAGTAGTGATGAATAACATAGAAGAATAAGTACATAAATAACCTCAATAAATAACAAATAAAGTTAAAACACAAAGACCATCTTAAAAGAAAGCAAAATAAAAGACACAAAACTACTCTTCTCTTAAAAATCTTTAACTTTGATCCATATTGTATGCGACAGTCAAAAAGTGATCACTAGCTTGCTTTGTGAGACGCTTGTGCAATGAACCGGGGGTTAGACCGGTGAACCGGCGATCGGACCGGGAACCGAATATTTAAGGTGTTGAACCGGTTTTTTTAATATTTTTTCAAATTTTAGCTTATTATTTTTACGACACCATCTAGTTCTTACATCTGGTCGGATTAGTAAACCAGTAAGGAGGCCAGTTCAACGTCCTATCCCGTTCTGAAAACATTACTCTGGTCGATCCATTTGTTGTCGTGAATTTTAAACAAAGAAATAACAAAAAAAAAAAGAAACACGAATTTAAAAAAAGAAATAAGGATAAAAGAGAAACTGGCTAAATGGATAAACCATGTCCAACCAATAAAAAACAGTGATGGCGGTAGCGAAGCTGCTTCTCTCATCTCTCAATCCTCCATCCAAATTATCAATCACTACACCATCTCCTTCTCTTCATCCTCATCAACAACAACAACAACAACCATGTCGACTAAACAACAAGAAGAAGAACAAACGACACTTAATATCTGCATCGCTTCACGAGACTGCATCAGTCGTTGTTCAATCTCCTCTGTTTGTACTTGCAGATGCTGCTGTTGGTTATTCCACTGCTAGCTACTACACCTCTCTTGGTTTGTTTGTCATCTCTGTACCGGGTCTTTGGTCGCTTATTAAGCGTTCAGTCAAATCCAAGGTTCTTTTCTCTACCGGTTACGATTTCAGTTAAAGTTCTATCTCATGTTAAATTTGAACAAAATTGTGATTCATTTTTAGAACATTTTGGAACTGGTATGTCTAGTTGTTTTGCGCTAATAGTCTAACATGCTTTCGTCCCATTTGCCTTCGATACTTTTGGCTCTTTGGCTCCAGAAGCTGTTAGGTTCCTTGATAGAGTGCAAAGGTCGTACAAAACAATTTCTAGACCTCTAGGGACAAAGGGTTTGTTTCAGTAGGATAGGCTGCTGTAAATTTGCCTTTTTTTTATTATGGAATATAATATTTTTTATTATGGAATATAATATAATGATTATATGTTATAATTGGATCATTATTCCAAGTGTGCATGAAAACAATCGGATGTAACCAGTTTCTTCTGAGTTTCAAATTGTTGTTTCAAAATGACTAGCGGCGGAGCTTGTTGCTTATTTGCCTTCTATTTCGATGTATATTATTAATATGTAGTTTCGATTATTATAGAAAGGATTTGCCAATTGTTTAAAAAAAGTCACAATTTTATATTCCTAAAATATAGAAAATAAAATAATAACCAACAAATGGATGTTTCCAAGTTTCAAACTGTTAAAACCAAACTGCGGACCAGAAAACTGGCAGAACCGACACTCTTCGGTTTGGACAGTTGGTGGTTTTTGTGGTTTATGAATACCCCTAATGAAATGACTTGTTTCAGGTTGTAAAGAAGACGTTCGTGGAAGAAGAAATCGAAGGAAAGAAGAAGACGCCCAACCAGGTCGCTGGAGAAATCCTCTCATTCTTCACGCGTAACAACTTCTCTGTGGTGGACCGAGGAGAGACTATCACGTAAGTCCATCACCATAAATCCATAAAACGAGTAATTTCCTGTTCCAGTTTTACTTAATGTACTTTGCAACAGCTTCGAAGGCGTGATGGTTCCAAGCAGAGGGCAGGCAGCACTCCTTACGTTCTGCACATGCATCAGTTTGGCTAGTGTAGCCCTCGTGCTTACCATCACAGTCCCGGACTTTGGCAACAACTGGTTTGGCCTCACCATTTTGAGCCCACTCGCGTAAGTTGTGTTTCATAAGTGAATTAATATGTTTGTGAATGAAAGTTGAAAAGAGCTGAAATGGAGGTTTGAAACAGAGGGGCGTATTACTGGAAGCGAGCGTCAAGAAAAGAGCAGATCAAGGTGAGGATGATGGTGGAAGATGGGACGCTATCGGAGATAATTGTTCAAGGGGATGACCAACAGGTTGACCAGATGAGAAAGGAGTTGAAGCTGAGTGAGAAAGGCATGGTTTATGTTAAAGGCATCTTTGAGAGATGAGTCATGAGATGAGATTATACCCTATATTCTTTGTGCCAATAGTCAACTCCTTTTGTATTACTACATTTACGGTATCAAATTAACAATTGGGTTGATAGTTAACAGGATAAAGCTAATTTGCCTATTTAAAGTTGAATATAATCATACCCTTTAAAGTTTATTACATGCGAGTATCCGATATCCCCAGTGCTTAGATCGATCCAGACTCCGGGAAAAGAATATGTACCTTGTAAACGTCATGCTTTCCGTAGGATTTAGCTGTGTCGATTTGTAGATAATATTATAATGTGTCGCACAATGACTTTTAACCTGTATGGTAGAATGTGTATCATTTGGAGCAGCATTGGCCTTAGACGTGTTCGAATAGTTTGTGTGCCGGGCTTGATTTGTTCATTGAAATAATCAAACAAAGTTGGCTTCCACACACTCAAAAGGCAAAGCTGCATATTAAGTCCCTCATGAATTACTTGAGATCAGCTTGCTATAAGCTTGAACAAAGCCGAACTTATGCAAGTCTTAGCCTATTTTGGAGTGTTTGATAAATGATATCAAACCAAAACTTCACATACCAAGTCTGATTAGGTTTGCAATGTAGAATTTAAACCAAGCCAAGCTTGAAATATAACTCTATATGAGTCAAACTAAAGAGTAAAGACTGGCTTGACTGGCTCATTTACACCTGTATAATTTTCTAACTAAGATAGGGTTAAGATCTAGTTGCTAAATAAAACATCCACCCCGTCTTCTAGAGACACTTGCCACAATTAATTATTCAAAGAGTTAAAAACACAAATCCAAATATCTTCTCAAGATTGTCTAAATATCATCATCATCATTTCAAATGAAGCAACAAGTCTTATTCACGCAAAACATGAAATGGTTACTCCCATCTTACAAAAACATATAAACTAAACATGGCCAAAGTACCGAACTATTGGCCTGCAAATTAAATAAGCCCAACATCCTTTAGAAATTTTAAAACTCATCCAATCAGCAACTTGTTCTCATCCAAGAAAGCGTAAGTCGGGACCTCCAAATTATAAGGTGCAGGGCCCTTCCGAATTCTGCCAGAAATGTCGTAATGAGAACCGTGACATGGGCAAAACCACCCACCAAAATCGCCAGCATTTGGTAACGGGATGCAACCTAGATGGGTGCACACACCAACAACGATAAGCCATTCAGGGTTCTTCACTCGAGCCGCATCCTCTTGTGGGTCCCGGAGAGATGCAACATCAACACTGTTAGCCAGCTTAATGTCATCATCGGTTCGGCGCCTGATAAACACAGGCTTTCCACGCCACTTAACAGTCACAGTGGTCCCAGGCTCGATGCTAGCCAGATCAACCTCAAGAGAGGCAAGGGCAAGAACATCTTTACTCGCAGACATACTCAAAACGAATTTGAGGACCAGAAGCCGGATCAAAGAGGCGTACACAAACCTGCCACCTGTCAAGACAAAATAGGCAAATGCACGTTTGCTTGGATCGCCAGGTGGATAACGCTCATGATTGTACTCGTCATATACAATCTTTGAAGTAGGATTTGTAATGGCTGCCACTGTTGGTGGGACTTTGTCCTCAAAATTTGGGGTTACCGAGTTTGAAGCAAATCCTGCAATAATCATACAGGAACAAAAATAGTATAGTAACTAACTAACTATAGAGTTAAAAGTAGATGAAACACTAAGGGAAATCTTCTTAACTATGAGAGGCCCTAAAAGAGTAAAAGCCTGTCCTTTAAGCGTATCAAGCAATTTATGCAACGACCCTATATGTATTTGAAGTGATTGCATATTAAAGAAAATACTTTAATTTGCTCAAAAAGCACAAGATGTTACTAACATGGTACATTATTTTCCAGACACTCGTAAAGAGAGCTTGACACAACAAAACTTGATAACAAACTTTATCAAAATATAACAAAATACAAATGTTTTATTCAATCAATATGAAACTGTAGATGTTTGGATCATTTGCTTTATATCATGTATTTCTGTATTTATGTAGGTGAGTAGGCTGATTGCCAGCGTGTGTCGACAAAATTTCCTTATTTTGTCATTAAAAAGAGACCTGAGATAATGTTAACACTAGTTACGAATCAGCTTGCAATTTTGCCGGTATAAAAGGAGCACATCAATAATCTACTACAGCAAATTGTTATATCCCCTTTATGCATCCATTACATACAGTCTAAACTTACTGTAAACTTGCAGCCTGTAGAAACGCTCAAAAAACTAAACTCTCTTTATCGATCCCTTACCTTAATGGCGACAAAGATCCAATAATACAATTGAATTCTATAAGTTATAACCATGAAAATGTTCAAAGGAGACAAATTTGTGGTTCATGTGAGGTTAAATTACTTAAATAAACGTCGAAATGCCGTCGTAAAGTTTTAACAGACACCAATGAACTATTCAACTTAACAGGAACATTAGTTTTTGACCTAAACTTATGTCAATAGCCAAGTAAATATTATGTGATCCGTATTAATAATAAAAGATTAGGATAATTAGGGCAGTATGAGGGTAAAATAACAATAATAATAATAATAATAATAATAATAACGAAAAAAAAGGAAAAAAACAAACCTCTGGTGGAGATGAGATTAAAATAATGGTTAACGGGGGAAGAAAGGTAGGTGGATCGGAGATGGTGGTGGTTGTCGGCGGTGTCGTCGATCTGGGGGTTGTTGGAGATGAGGGAGGCGGAGTGTTTGTGCCTCCATGGAGATGATGTGAGAGAAGATAATCTCCTGGTTCCGGCTCTCAACATCCTGTAGTTGTTGTTTGCTGGATTAGGGTTCGATGGATGGGATGACCCTCTCTCTCTAGAAAGGTTTCGTTTTTTTATTTCACGAGTGACGAACCACCAACGTGGCGTTTATGGGTCTACGCTTTTTTATAAACAAGTTTGGACTCAAATTTCTAAATTTTAAACGGTATATTTCATTGTTGTTAAAACCGGACCGGACAACAGGTCAGCCGGTGACCGGGACCGTGGCCAGTCCGGGTCAGGAGGTTGGACCAGACAGCAATCGAACCGGTATTGGACCGGTGAACCGGCTGGTTGGACCGAAAAAAGGAGGGGTCGGACCGGTTTTTTATAAAATATTCTTGTTTATTGTTGGCTCGTTGACCGGGTCGGACCGTTGACCTGGTGGGGCGTCCAGTCCAGTTCTAAAAACATTGTAAACTATCTGTTTGTTGTAAAAAAAAAAGAAAGGGCATTTCATAGCCAAAAGGTCTTTCATCCAACGTGTGTAACATGGTGTATTTATGTAAAAGGTTGAAAGGTTCGGGTCTCAAAATGGACAATGATATAAAGAGAGAATCACATGGTTAGTCTTTTTGGTTTTCAATATTGTTGTCTTGGTTCTAAGCGTCACTATGTACAATGTTGGTCTTTAGGTTTAGAAAAATTACACTCTTGTGATCCATATCCCAAACTGCCGTCAATTTCCCCGTTAAAACAAGTAAATACATTTTTGCCATTGTGTAGTATTAGGAATTAAGTGGTGCGTTTAGACTCGCCTCTATATCTTTCCATGTTTCAAGCAAACCATCTATTCTTGTGAAAATCCAATGTTATTGTTAAAGATGCTTACAATTTTTTAATATCCATTTTGAAGTTTAAGGTGGGTTTCCTTTTCTTCATGATGGAGTATAAATACACATGAAACCAATTGATATTCTTGCATGTGATTTTAACATGCTGGTGTTCATATCATCACATGCTCCTATAACGTAGAAGGCCACATGGATTTCTTGTAACCATCACGCGCTATAAGCAATGCAGATGATCAAGAGAGGGACATTGGTCCTTGTGTAAGGTCCACATCACACAAGATCGCTCTGGTACAGTTCCTGATCAACCATTCAACCACATCACACAACCAACTCCTCGTTTGGTCCTTAAATAGCCTTCACAATGTGAAGATCTGACCTGCTCTATTAGTTACTAATAATCGCCCTCTTAACAACCACCTCGTTTTAGAGTTCTCTTCTATCCATCAGTAACTAGTTATGTATATCGTTAACGTTGATTCAGTGCATACAATATAACACACTAGGTTCACTTCATGTTTAGATAACCTAGCTTTGAAGGTTTTGAACATTACATGTGCCTGTAGCCATGTACACTTGGGGCAATCTGGAACCATATCTTATCCCAACATCATTGTATAAAATTCCATAAAACACAATTCAACCAATACACAAACAATTGTAGCATACTCTGCAAAAACAATACTTGGTGCAAACGATACCTCACTCAACACTAGTACTGCCTCTTGATCGATATCTGCGACCACTTTTCTGCAAGCTGCTACTTTTATCGGTTGCTATTTCAGGCTCATCTTCATCCATCATGCTAACCTCATCACTCTCTGCAATACTAATGGGGACAGCTTTTTTGCCTTCATGTCCATCTACCTTACTGTTCTTCATTGAAACATCACTTGACTTCTTTCTTGGAGTAAAGACGACTGATGTTATAGAATCAGTGGAAACATCATCCTCAATCTCCATAGCAGCAGACCCCTTCTTCAGTGAATTAAAGAAATCCATATAAGCTTTTCGATTAGATTCTTCATCAACATTATCCATCGAATCAAAGGTATAACGTGTGTATCTTGACGGATTCCGTAAATAATCTGGAACAGTGGACCTTGATACCGGTATGTCACTGATCGCTATCTGTTGATTGGATTCCGTAGCAACTTTATTTAATTCCTGAATGCTGCTCTTAGACGACACCTGCAAACCCAATTGTTGAGATTCGGTAGCAACTTTATTTGATTCTTCATTGTTGCTCTCAGAGACCTGCAAACCCAATTTTCTAGCTGCTTCGTCATCTTCTTTGAGCCGGAGTTTTGCTGCAGTGTGATTTGCTCGGGGATCCCTGGTTACATCAGTGATTGAGCTGGGAAGCTCGTTATTGGAATCTATATCAACGTCATAATCATTAACATCCTTCATGTAAAATCGATCTGCAGGTTCTTCCTTGCCCACAGCCACTTTGTCAAATGCATCTTCCTCTTCCTGCAACAAATTCATTGAAACAAAATCAATCAACCCCTAAACTGAATAGTATGTTATCATGTTAAGCTCCTCCTGATTCAAAATTAATGGAACGAGATCAATCAAAAAGCAACAGAAACCCTATATGAGGAGTATATAGCATGTTAAACTCTTCCTACGTCAAATTTAATGGAATGAAATCCATAAAAAGTACAACAGAAACCTCAAATCAAAGTCAAAGGAGTATGTTATTAAGTTAAATCTCTTCCTGCATCAAATTAATGTAACGAAGTCATCCAAAAAGTAACCGCAGCCCTAAACTGAAGAATATCTTGGAGGCAGGTTAGCGTACAAAGGGATGTTAACGTGTGAAGCGTCAAGCGTAAAACGTAATCTCGCATTAAGAAAAATAACAATCGAAAATTTGGCATTAAGGAATATCAAAATTACTCAAAACATATATCCATTAACGAACTAACAAATAACAATCAAAACTAGGCAACCTATAAAAATCCTCTTTTACACATTAAATTGAAGAACATATAGGTGAAAACAATCAAAAGTTAACAGAAACCCTAAATTGAAGAACATATAGGTGAAAACAATAAAAAGTTAACAGAAACCCTAAATTGAAGAACATCTAAATATACCTCATTGTCGAGAGTGCAATCCATACCGACAGAAGTTCGAATATCCCACTCTTCATTGCTATGATCTTCTGGCTTAGACAGTTTCTGTTGCCTATTTTCATCATCATCATCGTCATCTTCTTCTTCGTCGTCGCCGTCATCAAGCTCTTGAATATCAGCCTCTAGGTCTTTATTAACAGTGTGGGGATTGGAAACAAGGCCTTGGAGAAAAGGGGAATAGGGTTTAGGGTTCTTGAGACGGTGAATGATGTCATCGGTGTCTTTTTGTGGGTCGATTTTGTCTTGGAGCCATTTGTTTCTCTCGATTTCTTCGTCTGTGAGGGACCAGAGAGAGTTTAAAGATGGTTGAGGAGACTGGGTTGATGATGATGAAGAAGCTTGGAGGGATCCGAAGGTTTTGTCTACTCGAACGTTGAAGGTGTCTTCCATGGATGGTGTTTGATTTCTACAGAATAGGGTTTGTGCTGATGATGATGATATGTATTTACAACTCTGCACCGCCTTTTTCTCAAATAAATCTCACGACTAGTTAAAAAAAAGGTAAATAATCTAAAGTTTGGGCCATATGCCAATAATAATCCGAATTTTAACGTTGGATCAGGATAATCTCAAGTGAACATGTGGGTGTCAGAAATGAATCTCCGTTAACTCTGATCTAACTGAGTTAGTTTAAGATGACGTGGCTGTTGATGTGGCAGCGGAGGTGTCATGATGACATAGACCAGATGCTGACATGGCAGCTGGGGTGGCATGCCAAGTCAGTTACCACGTCATCTTGAACTAACTCAGTTAGTTCAGAGTTAACGGATGTTCATTTTTTACACCCACATGTCACTTGGGATTATCCTAGTCCAATGTTAAAGTTCGGATTATTATTGGCATATGGCTCAAACTTTGGATTATTTAAATCCAGTACCCCAATAAAAAAATCATTCGCGTCTATGAGGGTGTTTGGAATTGATTATTCAAAACAGATTATTGCGTTATGGTAGCCTAAAAAATTGATTATCTGCGTTTTTAAAACTCAATCTGAAACACTATAAACTGATTATTTGCGTTTTAAAAACGCAATAATCTAAAAATCAGATTCAAAACGCAATCCCAAACACTTTCTTAGATTACAGATAGCATTAGTGACCTGGCTTGTTACCAATTGGGTAACCCATTGCCTAAAGGCATTGTGATAAAACATTTTGCTCGCATATGACATTTTGTAACAGAGGAAACCATAACCAATAATCTTATTTAGAGAAAGTTCTTTACAGTGGCAAAGCGTGAAGATTAAATCGACTGGGGCCGGACTCAATTTTTTCATATCGGTATGGCCGGAAGATCAAATCGATGGGGGCAGGACTCAATCCATATAAAAATTACCTATGAAAATTGTAAACATCCACCACGGAGCGAAAAAACAGTGGGGCGGGCACCCCTGCCCCTCGCTAACCTTCGCCATTGGTTATCTGTATACTGCTTGAGCACTAGCCGAAATTACTCCAAAGTAAACCACAACAACTAAAAATTACACACAAAGTTTGAAATATCACTTTTTTTTTTATTTTCAATATTAGCCATACATAACTTCTTATTTTGTATGACATAACAATTCCTTAAGAATTCGATCCTATGTAAATAAACTAGTGTTCTTAACCTTCATGCTTTCTGCGAGTGCAACGTTGGTTACAAACCAAAACCCACAATCGAGCGCGAATCTGATCCATCATATCTTGCTTCCCAGCAGCTCTTTAGATTCCTTCCAATCTGAACCAATTCCAGGCGGAGAACTCCTGTGTAGTTTCCATTTCGACCTGCTTTATCCAAAAACCAACATTAATCAACACCATTACATGAGTACCAAAAACAAATAAACCACCCAATTCCGTAGAGTATAATCACAATTAACATCACCATTTGCACGTTAACAAAAACAAATGAACCAACCAGAGCTTCGACAATCCGTAGGCACAACCACTCCATACACTATCATCGCCATTGTTGACCATGACCTGCCTCATCATCCACTCAACCCTTCTCTCTCTCTTTCTAAAAAGCGGGTTAGGGGCGTGGTTTTCAGTTTGTGTGGATAGGAAGGAGAAGGAAAAGGATAATGAACTATACATGGCCAAACGAAAATGCCAATCGAAATTATGAATATTACGAAGATGCCATGAACTATTCATTTGGTCTACTCTATTAATATATATATATATATATATATATAGAGAGAGAGAGAGAATTAAATAATTAACTTTTACGGTTAAAAGATTTAGCTTAGTAACTCATTACTCATGTATTGTTTTATACATAAAATATTGTACGCAGACAATAGGGTCAGTCGACTTCCAAAAACACTAATGGATTGTTCGGGAGAAAGAAAGTGAGTGTTGCAAGTGGAGAGAGACAAAGGGTGACACGAGGCACTATGTATTTTTAAGTTTGTCATAATTTTGCTTAGAATTTATTGAGTGTAGGTGGATGGGGGTCGGTCGGTTGTTGCTGCTCTTATACAGAGAGGCGGCCCTAAAGCAATGCAAAAGAACGCTCTTTAAGCCCTTAATAACTTAAGGCCCCATAAATAAAAACCACTACCAATATCTAGTTTTAAGTTTAGACTTTTTTGAAAGCTCACCATAGTAGTGAAAATACGATTATTTGTTAAATTATAAGGTAGAAAATAATGGACAAGATTTAAGTACTCTTATAATTCATTAAAATGATTATCTTAAGGGAAAGGAGTACATTTAGGGTATGTTTGGCAATGAGCTTTTATGAGCTTTAATCATTTAAGAAAAAAATTTCACTTAATAAAAAGTGTTGTTTGGTTGAATGAGTTTGAAGCTTTTATGTTAGGAGAAAAAACTCATACTAGCTACAAGCTTTTAATGAGTAAATAACACAAATACCCATAGAGTTAATGCCTATTTTGGTCATTTATACATTTTATTAAAAGCTCCAGCTACTCTGCCAAATACCAATATATATTTAAAAAGCTACAGCTACCTACTTCCAGCTTCAAGCCACCAGCTACAGCTTCAAGCCACTAGCTACCAGCTTCGAGCCACCACCTAGTTTTACCAAACATACGCTTAGAATCTTAGATACAGCCATTTGTGTTTTTTTATCGAAAAGTAAAAGCTTGTTTCCGACATGATAAAGATGAAGAAGGGCAACAAACAAAAACAAACAAAAGTAGAGGGGGAATTTATGAAAGTAAGAAAGTCGGTAGGGCGAGAGAGAAGATACCACCACCGTTATTCGGATCCAATCGAAGCACCCAACCCATCATCATCATCATCATAATAATAATCAATCTATCATCTCAAATGCAATTTTTTTGTTAGCGATTGACCCTAACAAAATCACAAAACCCCTTAACGCACAATTTCATGTCCATCTTGCCCTCACAAAATCTTGGTTCATCATCGTCTTCTTCATCTCTTATTCACTGTCAAAACCCTAATAATATTAATCATGGATCCGATCAGCCTCAACTCGACTCTCCTCACCCCCTTCACTCTCTTCATATCTCCGATCCTGCTCCTTTGCAGGACAACTTCACAGGTTCTTTTTTATTATAAATTTATAATTATCTCTGCCTTTTTATTTCTGTTTCTGTTCTCTGTAACCCTAGAAAACGTTATCTTTGACTCGTGTTAGCTCTCTAATTCATTTGTATAATTACGCTAACGACGTCGTTTTTGTGAAAGCTATAATATTTTTTATTTAATTTTATGATTAGAAGCTGTTTTTTACTGTTATAAACAATGTTTTGAATTCTTTGCAGAATCAGTGTCTCCAACACCGGTGGAAACAGGTGGATCTTCCAAAAAGGTACACTTTTGTGGGTCTCTGATTGTTGTAATTAGCCCATTGTTGAATAAATAGTCATGTAACACCGCTGTCGCTAACCATTGGCTAGTTTTTTTTCGAAAGATTATGTTCAAGTAATAATTTTTGTTCTCAAACTAGGCGCAGAACTGCAGGGAAAGTGGCTGGCTTTTAGGTGTTTAGTCACGCTTTCTTGCTAAGTTTTTGTCGTAAATAATCTAAATCTGTTTGAACATGCCTAAAACACCTAAACAAGCCTGCAATCAACCTAAAACAGTCTAAACTAGCCCTAAACAAGCCTATAACATATCTAAAGCTTCTAAAAATGATATCTTTATGCTATGCGACTTCCTTAAAAGTTAAAAGAGCGCTCGCTTTTTTTGCACTTGGCGAGGCCTATGCGCCTTTAGTGAGCCTTACGCCTTTGGCGAGAATTTTCCTTTCGTTGAACCTATGACGTATAATAGTAGTTGTTGCATTGTTATAGGTGAAAGAACTACCTGGCAAGAAGATTCCAGCTCGCCAAAAATCTGGTGCACATTTTCAACACAATGTTTCTGGCCAATCTAGTATTGGATTTTCTGAACACAGAGGCTCATCTGGCATCCATCAAAGATATCGGTCTAATCAAGGGGGGACTCCACCATCATCAGGAAGAAAATCACAGGGAGTTAATGGTAACTACTTGCTGAATTTTCAATATGATCCCATTTCTCGTCCTCAAGCAAGGGCTAACCCTCCAAGAAGATTACCGAAGAGAAAGCCTTACAATAAAGATTTGTTTCTACAAGCAAATTATAAATTCGTCTTGTTAGATTCAGGCAACCGGGGTCCTGAGTCGATGGATCCAGATAAGATGTTGCAATGGGAGGATATCATATGTTTGAAGTATTTCACACCTCACCCTACAACCTGTCCAATATGTTTGGAGGAACTTTTGTGTCCACAGATGACGTCATGTGGCCATATCTTCTGTTTCCCATGTATACTAAGATACTTTTTGATTGGTGAAGATGATGATAAACGTGAGTGTTGGAAAAAATGTCCCTTATGTTTCATGATGATATCGTCAAAAGACTTGTATACTATCTACATTGAGAATGTCAAGCAACATTGTGTTGGTGATGTCATTGAATTTATGCTCCTAACACGTGATAAAGATTCGTTAACTCTTACTGCGAAACAGAAAGAAAGGGTTGATGCACATGAGGAAGTTTATGACGCCTTTTCAAAGTTCACCTTTACAGTAGATGCTGAGCTGGCAGTTAGGAAAGCCATGTCAGAGCTAGATAGTTGGCTTGCTAGAGCAGAATCAGGGCTTGTTGATGACCTGGAAAGGCTTCCATATGTATGTGCTGCAATGGAACAACTTGAAGAAAGAAAGAAACATTGGAATGAAAAAAGAAATATTGATGGGGCCAACCCCCGTAACAACGATTCTTTTCATACTGGTTCTCCATCAAATTCAAATTTTGGTATCGATGTTAATGGTTCTGTTAGGTCTCAAGAAATTTCTGTCAATGATGAATCATTTCTTTCAAGTGGCTTGAAGTCGGTTGATGTTAATGAGCCTTTGGTGAATGAAACGGCTGCTGTGGATGAACTGATTGATGGCCAAGGTGAAATAATGTCGTCTTCTTATGATGATAATAAGGGTATGCAACAGCTCTCTGATAGTTTTGCCGATAAGAAGATGAAAGGATCATATGATTTCTATCAGGTAATTTGGTTTTACAAGCTAACCCCTCTCACTAAAGCATTTGTAGATGGAAAATAATTAATAATTATTTAAGGTGATTGTTATTCATTAATTTACGGTGACACTAATTTCCTACTCTGCTTTTTGGATCTTTTTTTAGGCAGCTGATGGTCAGCACCTTATACTCCATCCATTAAACATGAAGTGTCTTGTGCACCATTATGGAAGCTATGATAGGCTCCCTCAAAGGTAGGCATTTTCATAACTTTTAAGACTCAAATTTCTGAAATTTATATTCTTCTTTCAAAAAATGAATGATCTGTTTATATTTGTAATCTGAAATACATATGTTTTGAAACCTTAAGTTCATGAATTGCAGGATTAGTGGCAAGATTTTGCAATTGGAGACAATCACACAATCAGAAGCCATGAGGAGGCGATATCGCTACTTGAGTCATTTTTCTTTAACAACGACATTTCAGGTATGTTGCCGAACATTAATCAGAAAACAAACTGTTGTGAACTAAGGGGATTGTTAAAGCATATACTTTATCTGACCACTGTTTCTGCAATGATTGTCTTATTGGCGTTGTTACTATTTTCCAGCTTTGTGAAATCGATCTCTCTGAAATATTGCCTGCTAGTTCACTTTCTCCATTTGAGGATGAATTAAAAAATAGGGAAAAACAGAGGAAGCGTGTTGCCAGAAAGGTATGCATGTGTCATGTGCTGCTACTCTAAATGCATAACAATACTCCGTTTATATATTGCTAGCACTGATGCCAGTAAAGGTGGCCACTTTAGCTCATTTTTATACAAATACTTTGATTTGGGTTTATACTTTATACTTTATCTTAATCTTAAATGGGCCAAACGTGCTCACGTAAAAGATCTAACTAAAAGGGGACAATAGAGAAATGCTGAAAACCTTTTAAATAGCTTCATTAGAAAGAAGTTTTAGACTTCTGATTTATTAGTATGGTTTTGTAACTATATATATATACCCAACACATTAGTTATTAATATCAAATGAAAGGTATAAAAACACTTTTGCTTTCACTTAGCTTGAGCCTTGACCTACCCATTTTGCCATCTCTACACAGAGAACATGCTAATATGCAATTTTGTCTCTCTATGAATATGGGAAATGTGCCACTAGGTTTGTTTCATTAAAGGAAACAGTACTTTAAAGTCATGCATTTGTATGTCCAGCTACCATTTTTTATTTTAAAGTGTTGAAGGTTTTTTTTTTTTTTCTACTTTGAAGCACTTGCACAACACTTAATCATACTTTTACTTAATTTAAGGAGCACGCTGAAAAAATCAAAGCAGAAGCTGCTGCTGCACGTTATGAGCCGAAAGTATATGATGCACAATCTTCCTATGATTATTCACCTGCCTTCTCCTTGGACGACTTTGAAGGTAATACCAATGTTACTGCTAATCTTCTTATTATTATTCTTGTTCTCATATATACCTTTTCTAATTATGTTTTAATTTGAAGCTTTGGGAAGTTCATCATCAAGCCCTCCAACAATGGTGGATAGACCGCTGTTTTCAAATGTGACTAGGCTTGGTTTTGCTGCAGCACATGACTCTCCTACTCTAAGAACAGAGGAAGCACATGTATCAAGTGGTTTTTCAACTGGTAATCAATCATGCCATGCTAAAAGTTTTTATTAAAATAATAAAATCATGTATTAAGAAAGACGAGTGTATTTAATGGTGTTATTTGTTTTTGTTTACATATACAGGCTCGCAGACGACATCTTTTGCAAATGTTATATCGCGCGCAAAACCTGTGGTTGAAGCCAACAAGGCAAGTGAGACGGGAAAGAAAGGAAAGAAAGCTAGTAAAGTACTGTTATCAACCTCAGGTGGTCGTCGATATTAATATAATAGGGGACAAGTAAATAAATAGATAATCAGGTTGATTTGTTATTAATTTTGGTTCGTGTGCTATGGACTCGAACTTTCAGCAGGAAAGAAAGACATGTTTGTCCGCCGAACATTCATGAAGTTGTAATAGTTTGTGTTGTCAAGTAAAATACTACAATGCCTGATGTCATGCTTAATGAGCATCATTTGTTTTTTCCTGGATTCTATTGTTATTGACTTAATAAGCTATTGTTGCCAGCTATTGTTTTTGACATCCTTTACACTATATTATCAAATGTAAAACCCATAGTTTCGTTTATCTGAGTTCTTACTAATGTAGGAACAAATGGAAACATCTTTTCTAATCCATCTCTTTGTGCATCAATCCAAACAATAATTGAAAACTCACCAATATCTAACTTAAAGAAGAATCAATGACCTACTTCTTATGGTAAGAGAACATGGTATGGGTAGGGGTAATAACATTCAGATTAGACGTTAATGTGAAGGAGAGAGAGTTGTGGGACGAGAGATGAAATAGATAGATACTTTGTGGCCTTATTGAGCCTCTAGATTTATCATTATCTAGATTGTTATGAGCTTTCACAACATTGACCTTATTGAGTTATCGAGAAGTCACACAAGTTCTCCTAGCCTATGAACCACCGACTTTCCTTTCTCCTCTCACAAACCAACATTGTCGGCATGGACATAACTACGTCAACATGTTATGGCCTCCAGTCCCTCACGAACCAACAGCTTCGCTTTCTCTACCACACAGACCACATGGCTTTCCTCTCTCGTCCCTTCTCATAACCATGACTTTCCCTTCTCATAACCATGGCTTTCTTTTCCTATAGATTAAACAAAAACTCTTTCCCCACTCTCTCTTCCACTTGTGTAGTCCATGAAGCTCAAAAACCCCAACTGTTTGGATGGACTTGGATGTTGGCAAAGCCGAAGGCATCAATCTAGACAACAAACTATGCAAACATATTTGTTAGAAAAAAATATACTAATACAATAAAGAGAGAAAGTATGACAAGTTGGATAACGAGTTACAGAATATACAAGTGGCAATTATATCCACTTGTATTTATTACATTCCTTCTCCTAACATATTGCATACATTGTAACTTAAAGTTTACAAATAAGAAATGTACGATAGTTCCATATATGTAATCTTGTAATCCCCTTTGTTTGCCTAATGTCATTTTCACCCCGTAAGTTGTATTCTCCTATCGTCCTTGTATTTATTTGAAGTTGTGGTTTGTGTGTGTTAACTTATGCTGATAGCTTGTTACAATATTCACATTTTTTATTGTGATTCCAATAACATTTTCTTTCTTCTTAGGGGCTGTTTGGTAAGGTTCTTAATGAGCCTCTGAATCATTCAACATTGAATGATTCAGCATTCAGCTCATCCAGCGCGTTTGTTTCAGTATCTGAATGGAATGGTTAAGGCTGAACTATTAAGACTTGGGATGTTGCTGAACCATTAAGCAATGAATAAATCCATTTTTACTTCCCCTGCCAATGTGGGACAAGAAGACTAACCATTTAAAGGTCCAACAAAACAGTACTTAATGATTCAGCACTTAACCATTCAGATCCTCTTAGGGGCTGTTTGATTGATTAAGTGCTGAATCATTAAGTTGAACCTCTTAATGGTTAGTTTTCTTGTCCCACATTGGTATGAGAGTTTCATTAAGGTTCAGCCTAGTTCAGTGTTTAATGATTCAGTGCTTAATGGTTCAGCAACATCCCAAGTCTTAATGATTCAGCCTTAACCATTCCATTCAGAGGCTGAAACAAACACGTTGAATGCTGAATCATTCAGCACTGAATGGTTAAGAGCCTCATTAAGAGGCTACCAAACAGCCCCTTAGTCATTTAGATTTCTTAATGATTCAGCTCTTTAATCAACCAAACGCCCCTTAATTAACACCTTATTAATTAATAACAGCACAAAACACTTGGAAACTTTAATTTCTTCTTCCCTCATCATCTTGTTGTACAAAAACAAAACAAAACAATGGAGACGACAACAGCAGCAGCATCCATGTCCATGTGCATGATAGAGGAATCAGAGATAGAATACGTTAGCTATGGTGGTGAACATCACTTACCCCTTATCATGCGCCTTGTTGACGAAGAACTCAGCGAACCCTATTCCATCTTCACCTACCGTTACTTCGTCTATCTCTGGCCCAATCTCTCCTTCCTTGTACCCTTCTATTCAGTTTCATTTGTTTTCTTATTAATTGAAATTACATAAATATTTGATCTGTATCTGTCAATATAATTGTGTAGGCTTTTCATAAGGGTAAATGCATTGGAACCGTGATTTCAAAGATGGGAGAGCACCGTAACACTTACAGAGGATATATTGCTATGCTCGTTGTTCTCAAACCCTACCGTCACAAAGGCATTGGTAATTATTATTATTATAATAATAAATTTACTTTTTTTCTGGATGATTTATGTGCATAGTGACATCTAGAGTTGTATTGCAGCTACAGAGCTTGTTACCAGATCTATTAAAGTCATGATGGAATCTGGTTGTGAAGAGGTATTATATGATTATATCTGTTGTTTATGATTTGATTCATATGATGATGTTGTCAAAAGCACAAGGCGCATAGGCCAAGGCTGGAGCCCGGAGCCTAGGCGCGTAAAAAGCGAGGATTTTTTTAAGCTAGGCGCATAGTGTAACATAGCGTATTTAGGGATTTTAGATGTGTTTAGGCTTGTTTAGGGTGATTCCATGCTTATTTAGAGGCTTTTGTATATACCATATATTGCTGGATTTTGGCCAGAAAATACCATGAAGCAGTGCCTGAGAGCCTGAAAGCTCGCCTTTTAGGACGCCGTGTGTTTAGTGTGCTTGGTCCCGGGCTGCGCTTGAGCGCCTAGGGGGCTTTTGACAATATAGATATACTGCAGATGCAGAATAGGGGTTCATTATTGGAATCGGCCTTGAAAAAACACAAAATTTGATTTGAACTAAATTCGAGAATTTGAATCAGGTCCTTATCCGAACCGAGTTTTGAAATCGGTTTTTGAATAGAATTCGAATCTATGATTTTCGAACTGAACAAGCTGATTATTTGAATTTGAATCTGAATCAGATATTCTTTTTTAGTTTTTAAAAAAATACATAATATTTAATTCCTCATAATTTAGGTTCTTTGATTAACCGAATTTGAATCAGTTCTTTAAACTCAGTACCGATTTCAATGACCCTTCAAAACTAAAACCAACGTGATGAAAACCCTATGCAAAGACATCATGTTATGCACCACAATCACATAATTGTTTTTAGTTGTAATTTACAACTTTTATTGATGTACTTGAAGGTAACATTGGAAGCAGAAGTTACTAATAAAGGAGCTCTTGCGTTATACGGCCGACTTGGGTTTATAAGAGCAAAAAGGTTATTTAGATACTACTTGAACGGCGTTGATGCGTTTAGACTGAAGTTGCTATTTCCGCACCCACAATTACCATCTGCAATGTCATCGGTTCTTGAAAGTTACGAGGCAAATGAAGCCAAAAAAGATCATTCACTGACTCAAGTTTAGAGTTAGTTTTATTTACATTGGACCTCTTATTGGTGTAATGAAATGCTTATATGAATGATCATATTGATGTTATTGGCTGCTGCCTTATGTCTTCAAGAGTTTTGTTGTTTATAAGATGGCATATTACAGGTTAAGGAACCGAGTATAAGTTGTTAAAAAGTTGACTAAAAAGTCAAACCTGTTTTGTTTTAGGTACTTGTATCCTATATTTAAACAATTTCATATGGTTCAAAGCTTGTTTTTAATTGTACATGCTTCCATGAATTCAGTAGTAACATGATCACCGTCTGTTTAATGTCAAAATTCTATCTTTGAACACTGTTTGGACTTTATGCAAGTCAAATCATTTGCCCTTACTTGGTTGCAATCCTTCAACATATTTACAACACCCAGCATTACACTTTTGATTACTTGACATATAATAGACTATACAGGTGCAATGTGTGTGTATGTGTAACTTTCTTTTAAAGACACTCAAAATGTTGAACCTTCTTACAAAGTCAAACCTTTTTGTTAAGGATGCTCATGGAGTCGAACCTTCTTATTAAGGACAACCATGACGCTGAACCTTTTTATTAAGGATGCTCAAACCTTTTTATTAAGAACACTCACATAGTCGAACCATTTTATAAGGACACTCAGAAAGTTGAACCTAAAAAGATTGACACATAAGAAAAATAGAAGAACATTTTTATCAAGGACATTCACAAATTCGAATCATTTTATTGAAAACACTAACATAGTCGAACTTCTAGTTAAGGACCCTTGGATTGTCGAACCTATTTACGAAGGACACTCATAAAGTGGAACCTTTTAGTGAAGACGGTCACAAGTCGAATCTTTTGATGCTCACAAATTTTGTGAACCTTTATATCAAAAACAAACTCAGAACATTTTTACAAGGACACTTAAAACGACGTTTGTTTTAGTTAAGAACACTTGGTTACACCTTTGGTCACTTTATTGGTTTCTTTAAACATTGTTTCTTTAAACATTATGAGAAAATATCTGTCCAAAGAGTATTGTCATTTTATAACATTATGATTCGTATTTGCCGTCAACCTTCATACATAAAGAAAATCGAAAAAATAGATGTAAATTTGTAACTTGATGCTTGTCACACACACACTGAACTTGTTCCTCATAATTTTAACCTATTTGGAAAGAAATGAAGAATAATCCTCAATAAATAATTTGCATACCAATTATTTCTAATACATCAATACTGATTCTAATAAGCTTAAAACAGGTGGTTTAAATCTAAGCAAAGCATCAAATTGCATTGCAAATGTAATGTCATGAATCAATCGATGTCGGACATATCACTTTCAAAGAAGGCCGAATGCAGAGCTGTCACGCATCTTTCTGCTTCATCGTCATTTACTATGAGTGATATGTTAACCTTTGATGCTCCTTGGGATATCATCTGAACATTCACTCCATTCTCACGAAGAACATGGAACGCCTAAATTAACATACAAAATGTTCAGTTTCTGAAACCACTGACGCAATCAGATATTTAAAACAAGGCGTACCTTCTCTAATACAAGTGATGACCTCTGAACATTCCCAATTAGTGAAATAATTGATCTGTGTTGAAGGAGATTCACTTTGGCGATTTTTTCAAGTTCTTCTACAACATGATCAAGTTCCTGCACAACAGTTGAATGTTTACATATAGAGATGGTATGATGATGATGAACTTCTAACTTAAAGTCAGATTATTATCTTAACAAAAAGAATTAAAAGGCAAATGAATTTAGACAGGTTAACCCAACCCGACTTGTAATAAAGTTCCCAATTTTGGCATGTTACCCAGCCCGCCCAGTTTGCTACATCGATCAATTGATATGGAGACATTTAATCAAACTGAGAATTGTATCATACGCTTGCCTGCTGAATCAACTCCCTGCTCCAAAGCTTTGAAGGATCTAAAGTTAAAGAAATGCTAACTTCACTGGTAGCAACAACATCCACAGATATTCCCAAATCCTCGAAAATTGAAAAAACCTGATTCATGTATCAATTGCAGATTAAAAAACTGTGGGGAACCTCACAAAAAGCGTAGAACGTTAACTATGAAGTCGTTTTACCTTGGCAAGAAATCCAAACTGACCAAGCATCCGAGTGCTAACAATGTCTAACATGGTTACATTACGTTTCAAAACTATGCTGGTTAGTACTGCCTGAAAATGAGAAAAATAGCCATTATTTATAAAGTTCTGTTTAGTGTTTACTAACTAGTAGCTAGCTTTTACATATTCTTTCAGGGATAGCTACTGACCTTACTCATATCTCTTGATTTAGTTATTAAGGTACCTGGAGCTTTAGGGTTGTATGAATTTTTAACCCTAACAGGTATATCACCCTCTCTTGCAGGCCTCATAGACTGTGGATGCAGAACCTATTGAAAGAGCACAAGAAATAATATGAAATCATCACATTATAATGTGTTTAGTTTTCCTAATGTTTGTCATATATAGCGTATAGATGTGGCAAAACCGGTGGGCGGGTTAAAACAGTTAACTTTTGGTACAAGGAAGGTTGGCCCAAAAACGTTTTGTTCTATTTGGATTTTTCATTTTTCTAGGTAAATTCCGTGTTTAATATAACTACAAAACGTTTATAGTTGCAATATTTTTATTTTTTTTGGAATAAAGCAATTTAGTAGGTTGTTAAGTGCAAGAAAAATGAACTTTTAGGCAACTTTCGACCCGTAATGAATCGTGATTGCCAATTTGCCACCTCTAACTATGCAAGTTCAGCTACCTGGGCACCAAAATATGCAAGTTCAGCTGCCTCATCAAATGTCAAATATGGCACAGGTTCAGCACCCTTGTAAATATTAGGGTCACATGTCAGGACACCATCCACATCTTTCCATACCTGAAATGAATTGAATAAGCAGAATTTGAAAGAAAAAAAAATTGCCTTTGGATATGCGGTTTCAAAGAGATTATGTGATTTTGAATTATTAGAATCATATAATCTGCTGTAATAAAACGGCTGTGTGAGTGTGTTTTTGACTTTTGAAGTTTCAATAATCAGACAATAAGATGCTTTGAGTGTTTGAAAAAGTCTTATTATATGATAAATTAATATAATCCCAAATTAGGTTTAAAAAGTGGCAACTAGCTAGAACAAACTAAATATTTGACCCTTAGGTAATCAAATAATCTTATACAGAACCTCTGTATTCAAACATTCTAAATATTGCAACTACAAAGTCTCAATAATTAAATAATCAGTTCAAGACGCAAATCCAAATAAAATATGATGAAAAAGCATTGACGGTTCTATAGAGAACTTCTAGAGGGTAATTACTAATTACTAGATTAAAAAAAACACATCATTAAAGATCCAATGCATGCAACAGCACATATGAATACTTTTTTTGCATCATTATTTACTTTTTTAGGTCTTCACTAACCTGAATCTCCCTCAACCCAAGTGCTTTACCAATGGTGGTGGCAGTCAAATCACTACCACCTCTGCCAAGTGTAGTCACAGCACAAGTTCTCCAACCCTAAGAAAAAAGTATAAAATTAGCATCGGTAACAACAATTCATTAAAATTTAAATTATAAAAGTTACACAATCCATTCTTGGTGGCCTGTCTATGTAAATAGAAGACCTTTCCAAGGAAGCCAGTGACAATAGGGATTGCAGGATCCCTAATCCAGTCACCATTTAGCGTCTTTGCTACAGCTGGATAAGTTGCTTCCAAAATATCCGCATTAGTAAAGTCATCTGTTGTTATGAAACCAATTTCAAATGCATCATACTGCAGGAAATAAAAAAGAAAAAAAAAGTCAAATTCAAGACAATGTGAATGAGTCAAAGTTCCACCTTTAACAACTACTAACAGTAATTAAGCATTAATCCAGTTGCTTGTTATAATAGTATTAAAATATGAAAGATATTTTAGAAGGTATTTAAATAGAAAATAACAAAAAGAAACCACATACTTGGCGTGCTTTGACACCGATTTTATTCAAATATGCAGCAAAAATCCTTGTGGACATGCACTCCCCAAATGAGACTAGGTAATCTCTTGCACGTGGTGTGAATTCTTTTAGTACAGAAATCCCGTTAAGAAGCCGCTCTAGTTTTTCTAAATGGTCTGCAAAAAAAGACAAATGTGAGTTAAAAAGTTAATATTAGCACAACTAGCACTTGACCAAAGTAAATAAAATAACAGTTTAAACAATAACGCATTCATGACATTAACATCTTCTTGTAAATTTACCTGTAACGAGTGTCCTTTCCAATCCAAGCTCATCCACTGTCCTGAGAATAAAAAATTATCACCCAATCAGTAAAACAAGTTAAAAACTTTAATTTAAACTTATAATCAAGATTTTGACCTATAATGGAGTTCTTTCACAGAGCTCAATTCTTCAATTTCAGACACAACTGCAACACAACTTGCAGCCTTCTCTCCAGCCTGCAACACACAACTCAACCTTAATTTAACATTTAAACTATATAATAAAATTCAGGCGAATTAAATTTTAATAATCCCAACTATGACTCATTGGTCAATAATAATCCATACCGACAATCTGACCAATGACAATCCTAAGTTTCACTTTCGTTGCTAAGAGCAATCCGACTCACATAATTACCGTATATTTACACATTGATTTCCACTCGCTTTCACTAACGTGGATGATTATGAGCGAAATCGAGTGGATTATTATTGACCAAGTCATAGTTCGGATTACTAAAATCCAATTTGCCTAAAATAACACAAATATGAGACTTAAGTAATACACAAAATTACAAACCACTAAAAGCTTGTTGGTGGTCTTGCCCATAGCAGACAACACAATGACAGGACTCTCTTCCGGAAAACTAAGAATTAAATCAGCCACTTCCTTCATTCTTGCCGCAGACGCTACAGACGATCCGCCAAACTTCATCACACACGACAACTTTTTGCTTAATTCATCAAAACCTTGACTGTTTAATTCATTTTCATTTCTTGTCAGCACATCCACCTTCTGTGCATTACAAACAACCCTAAACCCTTTCCCCTTCCTTAAATCCTGACCCCTAACTGTCCTACACGATCCGCGAAACGAAACAACAGATGAACCAGCATTTAACTGCTGATAAGACCACAAGGATCTAGTTTTGGATAAATGATAAGGTGTCTTGGCTCCAGATAGGAATGTCGGTGCCGCCATTGTTGCGATTTTGTCGACTAATAGGTGAAGCGGTTACAGCCTTACAGGATAACCGATTAAACAGAGAGAGCTGATCGAATAATAAATCGAGCTCTCTCTGCTTATTAATTATATCCTGAGGAATTTGATTTTAAGCAGAAGACCTGAAAATTAAGGAATTTATGATTAAATCACAGCAATGCAAAATTTAACGCTAAGGAATTTGATCTAAAGCTAAAGAACAGAAAATTAAGGATTTGTGATTAAATCACTAAAACAAATAAAAATGATATGTGTGTGCAAATAAATGAAAATTTTATAGCAATGCTAATGAATTTGATCTATTAAAGCTTTGAAGACCTGAAAATAAAAAATCTGTGGTTGAATTAGTGCAGAATAATAATGAAATGGAAAATAACAATGATTTGCGTGTGTGAAATGAAATGAAATGAAATGAAATGAATGGATTTATAGTAATGCAAGGAAAATAAAGTGATGGAAAGAAGTAAATAAATAAAAGATGTGCGTATGCGTATGAGTATGAAAATGATACCGTGTGCGTTTAGGGTTGAATGGAGTCAGACAACAATGGCGGCGGCTGAAGCTGAAGAAGATGAAGGAGCTAGTTTTAGTTTAGTTTAGTTGGGGTATGGTATGTTATGTTATTGGTTGGTGGAATTGGAATACCAATAGTTAAAAGGAATGCTTTTTCCGTGTTCTTTGTGACTCCGGGTTTCCACAAAATAATTCAAGCACCTCATATTTTAACCACAGGTTTACAACATTTTGTCTCAATGTTTTTTTTATTTTGTTTTATTTTTTGTTTTTTAGGTCATTACCATGATACATCGTTCCAATTATTTAAACACCCGTCTATACAAAGTGTATATGTGGATGCACACAAATTCTCACTCTTCATTAATACTCATTGGTCACGTGTTTTGTCATATTTATATACCGCGTATAGGTCTGACAAGTGAAGTACAGGACCCACAACATTTATCATTGTCAGACCCCTACACAGTATATAGAGGAGGAGAGTGTGTAGATACAGTTTGGGTGTGTGCCAATATGAGAACTTTTTTTATGGAAAAACCACGAGAGTAGCTTTTGACCGAGCGGATTCACGAAATTAGCCACCTCCCATGACTTTGGAGAGTCGGTTCTCGGATTTCGAGGCGGTGGAATGCAATCGGGAGACGCCACCAATGTTGCCTAATGGAAAGACACCACGTGTCCGAGACTCTGCGACGCGTCTCGTAAATGTTTTCCGGCCGCCGAGACATCTCCGGTGAGGTGGGAGACGGCACCATATGTTTTGTGGCTCGGCTTGAGCCGTCACAAAGAAGACATCTCCGATTTTTTTTTTCAAATTTTGGGTATAGATACTTACACAACTTCCCAAAATTGTGTGTTTCCCCTCATGATGTGTTTCTAAAGATTTTCAATGTTATATTCAATTTTTTATAAAGTTTTCAAACCTTTATTTGGTTTTGATTCCCATGATGTTTTTCTAAGTTTCAGTTCAAGTTGCATCCGACTGGATGCGTTCATGCCACTTTTCAAACCCAAACCTACCGAATGATGTAAACATTTCCCGATATCATTTGGATCGTTGTTACACTTGCATAAAACTACTCAGATCTTTGTTACATCTTCACGTGGTATAACCAGTGTAGAATGCAACTTCGATTTGGTAGTTTATAGTATTGGCGAATGAGTGGACTCCAAAATCTACGTCATGACCTGCTAGAGCATCTTTCTCCCACGTGTGTAAGGACGTCGGTGGTGGCGGTTGGAGTAGTGGAGGCCAACGAGTTCCAAGAACGGGCGTAGGGTAGCGAGCAACCCTTTTATTGTTGTTGATAGGATATTTCCAAGTTCGCTTGCTTTGAACTCCTTTGCCATAATTAAGCTATTTTGGTAAAAGGATATGGGAGAACTCGCATTTTTTCGTTTCAACACCACGTCAAGTGCATTTATTAATTTTGGTCTATGTAAGGATACCGAGTATTTTGTATGTAGATAGGTAACTTGGATATATGTTGTATGCAACCCAGTATTTTACATGTAAATTTGTTGAACCTTATTAAAAATGTAATAATTATAAAGACATAAAACACACATGTAATTTTGGTTTACACTTAGGGTTCGAATCCGGCCCACACCTTTTTATTGTCATTTAATTTCGGTTTACTGTAATTATTAGTTAAAATAATCGTATGTCAACCTTATTTCGTTCTCAGGGTTCAGACCAGCTAGTCTGGGCTTGTGATTCAAGTTATCGAACCGTCCATTGGGCCAGGTTCGAATCGTCCATTGGGCCAGGTTCGAATGAATCTGTCCCACATTGGTTTTTTTTCATTTAAACTCAGTTTAGTGTAGTAAGTAGTTAAAATAATTGTATATTAGCTTTATTTCGTTCTCAGGGTCCAGACCAGCTGGTTTTGGCTTGTGATTCAATATACCGAACCGGCTATAGGCCCAGGTTCGAATCCGTCCCACAATGCTATTTTTTCTTTTAAATTCGGTGTAGTGTATTAATTAGTTGAAATAATTTAACCTCAGTTTTATCTCGTTCTCAGGGTTCAGACCAACTAGTTTGGGCTTGTGATTCAAGTTACCGAACCAGCCATAGGGCCAGGTTCGAATAAAATAATTGAAGCTGATATTGTAGCCACATGTTTACAACATTTTGTCTCCTTTTTTTTTCTTTTCATTCGACGTGCATAAGTGCATTAACTAAAGTTGATTTGACTTGTATATAGTTATATTTTTTATTTATATATATTTTTTTATGTGAGAGTGAGATTGTATAATTTTTAATACTGCTAAAAAAAGTTGAAAACATAAAAGTAACCTAGATAAAAAGTTGATAACAATCACTCTTGGATAGTGGTAGTAGAAATGTGATATTTTCTAAATCTATGTTGGCGAGAATGGCACGAAGATTTAAATGTTACAAATTTTGAAAAGGTGACTTGATTTAAGAGATGATGGTCTGATGATTTGCTTTGGCTAGTTTTAGCGAAAATTTGCAAAAATATAATTCAAATTAGCCGATTTAGCTAGTCAGCTGAAGTGACTGATTTTCATGGTAATAATAAAAAAAATACACTTGTGTATTAATTTTTTAACAAATGGTAAGGATTTTTTATGAATAGTATAAATGCTAAATAGCTTGTTCCTAAGTTTCAGATCGTAAATCGTCAAAACATTAAAACTGAATGGTAAACTAGACTGTACATATTTCAAACCGGCCAAATGAACTAACTTTCATTGGTCTAAACGTTTCGCTTGATTTCGACAGCTTTTGACCACCCGACCCAGCCACCCCTAGATTGCAAAATTATTGCTTAACACTCCAACTTGCACATGGTATTCATCTTTAATCTCACTTTTTTTTTGGGTAATAAATAATAACTTGATATTTCATTTGATATTAAATTACAAACAGTTGTTTCTTTTGACTGAGAAGCATGAGGCCGTTCAAAAAAAAAAAAGCATGAGCTAAGGTATGGTTGTTGGAAAAGCAATAATTCAAATTTAAGAATAATTCATTTCTAGTGTTCTTTAAATGCTCCCTGGGGACCTTGGCCCCTACAAATAATAATAATTGAAAGTGACATTTTTAACCGCTGTCTTGTCCAGAAACAATTCTTAGTGGAACATAAAAAAGTATAGTTGTTGATTTTAAAATACAATGCTATTAACATATGAAGGGACACCATACATGTACTCTCTAATGGTCAACCTATTCTATTCCTAGGGAAAAATCCATTTCATCATGAATTAATTTCATTAGTTCTCAACATTTTATATCAACATATGTAATAAACTATTCATAGTTTTATAAAACTGGTTTGGCGAACACGTTTCAATGGGGTTGATTATGAGCTTTTATCAAAACCTAAATCAACATGTGTGGTTATTATAGTTTCTAAACAGATCGGTTTTGGTTATGGGTGAGAGTTTAACGATAATAGAACCGAAAATATCGGTTATGAGAAAATCACAAAATCAAATCCCCAGTTTCCAATCAGCTCAACTAATTCGGTTCAATACTTTAATTATATCAATCAATTAATTCGGTTAATCGGTTTTTCCGTACATCCCTAGCTATTGTTGAGAAGTTATAATCTTTGAGAGGACGAGGCGCCGCCCGTAAAGGCCACGGGTACCCCACTACCCACATGTTAACACCGCCATCGGTGGCTGGGGTTGGGGCTTGTGGTGTGAATTCTGGTTATAGCCAACGATTACTTTCTTTGAAAGTTTACCTATTTCATTTTCTATATAAACTATTTACCATCTTACTTCAAACCAAAACATCAAATTTATACCATTTCTTACCATTTCATTAAATATCTCGACATTTTATCAAATGGATGGTAGTGATTTGTTTCCGCTTATGTCGTCGATCATCCCGTCACCGTGCAAACCATCCGCCTACAAACAACCTACCAGTTACAAACCCACCGAATATAAACCCAAGTTGGGATGAAGGTTACAAAACTGATATCGGGACCGAATATTATTGGATTCGGATGAGGAAATGTTTGTCCGAAACCCGAAAGTGAAAACGTGACTGTTCGTCGCTCGATTCCCTCTTTGGTTATTGATTTATGTAATTGTGCGTTTAAATGTCTAATTAGTTATTTTTTTAATTTTAGGTATGTATTAATTTTAATTTTAGGTATTTTTAATTGTAATTTTAGTTATGTAGTAATTAAAATTTAAAGAATTATAATTTTAATGTCTTTTTTATTTAATAAAAAAATTCAGTGTAGTGGTTTAGGGTAGTGATATTTTTATAATTATGTACTGTACAAAAGTAATAAAAATCATGATAGTTAAGTGAAGTCTAACTAAGCGCCCCTCCCTCACTTCTGTACAAGTTGCAAGTAGAGGCATGGAGTAAAAAAGGCTCCCACAATTGACATGTTGGAGTCGACATTTCAATGGTGCGTAGGGCCGGACCAGATTCAAGTCATCCCACAGCCGTTCGCCCTATAACACAACCAGAATAAATAAATAAATAAGTAAAATAATAATCATATATAACATCACCAACATTACCGTTTCTATTCATTTACAGCAGAAATCGGACTCAAAACTTTCCCTAAACAAATCCGATCTCTTTCTGTACCTCAATCATGGCGTTATCTAACGAATCTCGACAGTCTCTGATCCCTAATTACCTCTATACGTCGTCGTTTTCAACCACCAACCTCCTAATTGAAAAATTCAGCAACAATTCGAACCCTAAATTGTTTCCATCTGCTTCACCTCCAAAAGATGAGCAAAAGTTAATGATTCCTGCTCCTAGTGAACCGTTTGGAAAGATCGAGATGTACTCGCCTCGATTCTACGCTGCTTGTACAGCTGGTGGGATCCTCAGCTGTGGTCTTACTCATATGACTGTTACTCCTCTTGATCTTGTCAAATGTAACATGCAGGTATATATATTATATATTTGTTTTTGTTGTTTGAATGATAGTTAACGGTTTAGTTGTTGTTTGTGTGGATCTAGATAGATAGATAGATAGATAGATAGATAGATCTATGTTGTTTGCTTGTATTGATGCTGGTGAATAATCTTGTGTTTGGTCTTATGGAATTAGTTATTAGCTATTTAGTTATTAGCATTAGGTGTTGATTGAAGATCATGTGAGATTGTTTGGTTGGTTAATCCGATTTCAATTGGTCTATGTGTGGGCAGTTTGTATTTGTGAAAAGTGCAATATCATCCGGATGTTTTATTCTTACTAAATAGTTGTTGAATCCAAGGGGTGGCCAAGTTGACATAACAACTTGGGAAGTGAATTAGCATCTTGTTGTTATATCATTTATCGTGTTGTGGGACACATTAATTTGGTTAAAATGCATCTTGCCCTTTGAAATTTGAATGTATGTGGTAATGAACTTAGACCTTACGGAGTAAGCCAAAAGTAAGACAATATGGTTACAAGTTACTTCTTTTAGATGGTTGGGAAAATTATAGGCCTTTTGGATTCCATGTATCGGTTAAAAATATATGAGAAAATAATGGTGCTTGCTTTGATGTATACTTGGCTGTTGATTCTTGAGGTAGACATTACTTTACTATAGGATTAAGGAACATGATCATAAGTTTCCATTCATAACTTGTAAGAAGTTAGGCCTGCGGCCTGCCATATATTAGTTGTAATTTGTAAGTAGAGAACTTTGTTTTTATTTTGCTTAAGCAATCACTTATATTCTATTTTAATTTCTATGGGTCTATGCGAGATGATTTATTGAGTATTGGCGATAATATTGCTTTGGTGAAGTGCAATGTTTTGGTTCACCGATTCATGTGCATTTAAAAGAAGTGTACAAATTATTTGTGATTAATATTTTAAAGATATCTCTCACACTAGCTATGATTTAGATGTAAGTCGATTGTGATAAGCATTGTTTTGGCTATCTGATTTATGACATTTCAAATATGTATTCAGAATTTTGGTGATTCATATTTTGTAGCTTCTGATGCCTTTGTCAGAGACATGTTTATCTGCCATGTGTTGTAAATGACTTGTATATAATCATATGAGTATGAATCTATAGATCATGTACAATGTCAATTTCTATGGGGTCGGAGTTGCAAATATGTTGACCATGTATAATCATATGTGTGTTTTGTTTTCATAAATCATTTCAACTGATTCTTTCTAGAATATTCTAATTGAACATTTTCTTTTTGCTTAATCAGATTGACCCAGTTAAGTATAAGGGTATTTCATCTGGTTTTGGCGTATTGCTAAAGGAGCAGGGTGTTAGGGGGTTCTTCAGGGGATGGGTCCCTACTTTGCTTGGTTACAGTGCTCAGGGTGCTTGTAAATTTGGGTTCTATGAGTTCTTCAAGAAATATTACTCTGACATTGCTGGCCCAGAGTATGCTACCAAGTACAAGACTTTGATCTACTTGGCCGGTTCTGCATCTGCTGAGCTGATTGCTGACGTGGCTCTTTGTCCCATGGAGGCCGTGAAGGTTCGTGTCCAGACACAACCTGGTTTTGCTAGGGGCCTGGGTGATGGACTTCCAAAGTTTGTCAGATCTGAAGGCGTACTTGGGTACACATTTTTTTTAAAAACTTTTATCTATATTTAGAGCTGAATAAGAAATTAGAAAGTTAGTGCCTGGAAGTCCTCTTATTGAGTTTTGCCACATTTATATAGTTTGTACAAGGGATTGGTGCCACTTTGGGGACGACAGATACCATGTAAGTTGATGCATCTCAGATCCCTTGTTTATTTATTGTTTCAAAGCATTTTATTCATCCTCTGAATGCAAGTGTATATTGGTTCCTCTTAGATCTTAAATTGTTGATTTTCAGACACTATGATGAAGTTTGCTTCATTTGAGACAATTGTGGAGATGTTTTACAAGTACGCCATCCCTACACCCAAGAATGAATGCAGCAAGTCCTTTCAACTTGGTGTTAGTTTTGCTGGTGGATATGTGGCGGGTGTTCTCTGTGCTATTGTGTCTCATCCTGCTGATAATCTCGTCTCATTTCTTAACAATGCTAAGGGAGCAAGTGTTGGAGACGTGAGTACTTTTGTTTAACCATTGTTAGATTCAAATGCTCAATTTTATCTTAAAAACAACAGTCATTCATTCATTAAGAAATGAAACCTATTTTCCAGGCTGTGAAGAAGCTTGGAGTTTGGGGTCTCTTCACCAGAGGGCTTCCCCTACGAATTGTCATGATTGGTACACTCACCGGAGCTCAATGGGGAATTTATGACGCTTTCAAAGTGTTTGTCGGACTGTAAGTTGTCACATCTATTAAACAGTTTCATCTTTTTCCTCCTCTAACATTGTAAGCTAATTGACTGTATGTTATCTACAGGCCAACCACTGGCGGTGCTGCACCGCCGGCTGCTATTGAAGCTGCAAAAGCCTAGAATCTGTGAACTTTCTGATGGCGGTTGTGGGGACTAAAGCAATCCCTTTTTAAAAGAGATTAATAAACAAAACAACACTTATTTGTTACTGGTTTCATTCTTTTTGGACATCTGGAATAGGTGGCAGTTTTAATCTGTTTTTTTGGTGTTAGAATATTATGTTCTCTCATGTGGAGAGTTTTGGGTAGGATATATGTATCATGAAAATAGAATTATAAGCTATTTTCGGGTTAAACTAAAATAAAGGGCCTATGCGATGGCCAAGATCCTTGAAAAACAGTTTGTGAAAACATGGATTATAATGATTTTGTTTTGTTTGATAAGTTCTTTTCAATTGTAATATAACCTTCTATTCGCAGAGTAATTTCTAAACTTTTGTGTGCGGCTTTTAGACTAATGCCAAGATCATCCTTTTCACATATGGCAGCAACGATTCATATTAACATCGAAGTAAGTTCAATGACTAGTGTGCAAAGTTGATATATTGAATTGAAATAAATTTAACATAGAGATGCGCATCTAGCTAACCTGAAAATACATAATTATGTAATTCTTGGAAGTTTGTAGAGATGTTTGAAGAAAAATACACTGCTATGCATGCATAAATTATACAACCATATGCTCAATTGTGTACAAGACTAATAAACCTATTGGTTTAGGGGGGTTTATGTCGATTAGCTTGGGTTAGTTTTAGTATAAAATCGCTACATTAATATTTATCATGATTATTTACACTAAAATTTATTTGGATTATGTAACATATTTGAATAGATATGTACCCGTGCGTGCACACGGCCCCACATCTCCACAACACGTCAGCAGAAGCGCTGACTAAGCCTTCTAGAAGTCTGCGCATGTAAACCTAGTACATGCCAGTTGTGACCCGACAGAGAAAGGGGACGTGCAGCCAATCAGAGGCCGTTATTCCATGCTCCATGATCACCTGCAGGTACGAGGTACAGAAAATGACGGAAATGACGATTACAGGACACGTGGACCTATCACAGGAGGACAACGCCCAAGCTCCAACGGTTGACAAACTCGTGGGACCCGCGCAGGACAGCTGTCATTCCTAGCTCAACCAATCATAGGACGCCTCTAAGGCCTATGCATACCCCTTTTCCAAGAGGAGAAAGATTCATTCACTCTCTCACATATTCATACTTAGAGAATTTTGTATTAGTTGAGAAAGATAGATTATAGTCGAAACGTTGTAACGATTTACGTTCGAGTATTGTAATCGTCCAGTCCAGCAATAATAAATTATCTCTTGACTGTGCTCGTTCATTATTGATTGTTATATTGGTGTTTCTTCAATATTTAAAAAAAATACCAATGTTATTTATATCATGTTTCAAATAAAAAAGCTTTTTTATTTATAGAAATTCTAATTCGAAAACTAGTACCTAACTAAAAACGAATAAAGAATAGTAAGAATAAATAAATCGCTTGAGCCAATGATCTCCAGCCCAGCTGGTTTGAGGTGGGAAGGTTTACCTCCTTGGAGGGTTCCTGCCCGGGTTTGGTCTCAGGTTCGATTCCCACGTTCCACCAAAAAAATAACCATTGGGTTTGAAAGGAGAAACCCGTGTGGTTCTTATGGGATTCGATCCTGGGCAGTGGTCGCTTTGCAATACGAGATTTACCGCTGAAACACTACTCTCCAAAAAAAAAAATCGCTTGAATATGTCCTTACAAAATTAATAAAAAAAATATTTAAAGTGATGTGAAAGCTGTATGTGTCTTGAAATGAAGCCTATACACACATTAAAAAAAGAATTGAGACATACGTGGAATAATCAATTAGCGTTGAATATTTAAGCCAATGAAAAAGTAATCCAAGTTGGCATCTGGAAAAACACGCAGAAGCAACCATCTCATCTATTTGGCATCGGCATCACCACCCCCACCACCCTCCTTTCCCCCACCCATCCCTTAAATAATAATATCCCGTTCATTCTAATTTTTCCTAAACTAAAAGGTTTGCGAATCAGATTTCATCAAAAACATTTTCTCTTCTCCCTATTAATATTAATCTCCGGTACAATGAACCCACAGCAACAACCACCACCACCACCTCCTTATCCTTCTTCTTCATCTTCATCTGATCCGGGTTGGGGGACTCACGTTATGGGCACACCGGTTCCCCCCGGTTCGGCTAACCCCTATGTCCAATACGGTGCCCCTCAACCTCCTCCTCCCCCACCTCGTCCTTCCAATAATCATAATAATAATATGGATAACGTCCGTAAGAAGCTTAATACATGGGGCAATAAGGCCGAGACCGCTGCAGCCAACATCTGGACCAACCGTAAGTCGTTTTTTTTTTGTTTTTTGAATATAGATGTAACGTTTTGCTAGCGTCTTGTTAGTTTTTATTATTATATTATGTTATTGTCCCCGTTGTGAAAAAAAAAATATGGATGATTATGAGAATAGGTATGTTGATCGAACATATTAGCAAAATTAGGCATTGAATTTCTCACTTTGTAAAATAGGCGAATTTAAAAGGAACCAATAAGAATTAGCCAAACACCGGATAAGCAGTGGCGCGAAGCTTGGTTCTCGAATCGGTGGGGCCGAAATGATTTTTTTCGATCGGTAGTGGTCAGAAAAACAAATCGGTTACGAAAATTGCAAAATTCAACCGGGGCCAGGCCCTCAAGAAGCTATGCCCCTGCGGCTAAGGAGGCTTAAGATAGTGTTGGCTTCTTTAGCCCGTCTGCTAAAATAGAGCCGACACTTTACAAATAAATATATAATTATTGGAGCATCCCCACTGATACAAAGCGGACTTGAGCCGCGTTGGAGGAAATTGTGGAAGGTGGTCTGGCCCGGCGCAGCGGACTTGTCCCATTCCAAGGGGTGGGACCTGTTGTACAATATATTTGTTTATACAAAGTGAAGTGTGAGGTGGAGGTCTAAGTTAGTTTAATGTTAAGAGGAAAAATGATTTTTTTTTTCTAGGTAGAGGTTTGGAATGATGTGTCGTGCTGAGGTTATGGACTTGGGTTAGGTCGGTGTGTTGTGGACATGTACGTTTTTTGGGTTTAGCGCCGGCTCTATAGGTGCCACCTTTGCTGGCTCTGTTTACATGTCTATTTCTAATTGGTTCTTTTTGGAAAATTAAAAACATTGTATATGAATATATTATCTAATCTGGCTATCTGATTCATGACCTTATGATTTATTTAGTGAAAGCGGGTCAATCTGTGACTGGATCGGCATGGGGGAAGATGAACTTGACGGCAAAAGCGTTAACAGAAGGCGGATTTGAAGCTTTATACAAGCAGAACTTCACTACGTATCCACACGAGAAGCTTAACCGCACTTTTGCATGTTACTTGTCTACTTCCACTGGACCTGTTGCAGGAACCTTGTATCTTTCCAATATTCATGTCGCCTTCTGTAGCGATCGCCCTTTGTCTTCTGTCCAACCCAACGGCATGGAGTCTTGGATCTATTATAAGGTAGTTTTGACTTTAAGTTTGTTTGTTAGTTATTATTCTGTCTGGTAGTTTGAATATCATATAGTTATTAAATAGTTTATTCAGGTTTTATCATTATCATGAGAAGGTTAGCCTTATTATTAACCTTTTCATTGTAAGTCTCTATATAAAGAGATTTGGTTTTCAGTTATCTTATACACAAAAATATTATTCACCAATGCACAAAAAATATTATTCTGAAACGATTGCTGCCATGCAGGTTATTATCCCGCTTGAGAAGATAGCGACGGTGAACCCAGTTACGATACCTGGTAAAAAACAAACAGACAAGTATATCCAGGTCTCCACAATCGACGGTCAAGATTTCTGGTTCATGGGTTTCGTGAATCATGATAAAGCTTCGAAGCATCTCCTCAATGGTGTGGCCACTTGTGTTAAATCTGTCCCAATTATTCCATGAAGTATGTTATTGTGTTCCATAGACAAATTAAAAAGCTTTGTGTGTCATATTATTCTTTGGTTTCATTGACATTCAACACTATGAGATGTTTTGATATTGTACAAGATAATGTCTGGTGTTTGAATATAGTTCTAGGTTGTCATATTCTATTCTATTTCTATCGATAACATCCAAACCACTCACCAACCAAATTTTGTCGTTTGTGCACGACGAGTCTCATAAATTTGTTTTTGTTTGCCTGGGTGAAACTTCTCATAAGGTTATCCCCATCATAGATTGCTCCAACTCAAACACACTTCAGTTGAAGTTCTTTTATTATCTACAATGAAATTCATGAGTTCCTTGTGTACAAACCAGCCAATATTGGTTGGTTGGTACGAGAGATCGGATGTTACACAAAAAACAAAAATATGTTATCAAGTTTTTTCTTCAAAATATGTAACAATATGGTTTATGTGGTCTGGTTTTATTTCTCAACGGTTTGGTTTTAGCTTGGCTCATGGTTTTACCTAAAAAGTAAAAAACCATCAAAACCAGATGACCGGTAAGTATAAACCATGCCTTTTACAATGTCAAGACTATCTCAAAAAAAAAAAAAAAACAATGTCAAAACCCAAAGGCGGGATCCAGATGCCTAACGCAGAGGATGATCTCATCAACGTTTCTTCTTGCTTCCGTTTGTAGAAGTGGACTTTGATGGAGTTGCCACCAGGTACACAAATAAAGAGTATAAGACCACAATGGAGATCACAGATACAAGGACCCATAATTACCCAACAATCTGTGCAGAGTTTAAATAAAATGTTAAGAGAAGAGAATATATTATGATTCAAATCAAATGTATGAAAGAAATGTGCCACGAAACAGTATCTCATACCTTAGCTGGAAAGGGTAGCAGCCTGCAGCCATCAAGCACAACTTTATACACAAAAACACAGCAACGCATTATCAGTTAAATGAGTAAAAAATATCAAAAAAAGTCTTTGAATTATAAGTTGGTAAACGAAGTTGCTTCTAATGATAAAATAAACTTACAAGAGGCTTATCTGATAGGATTTCAAGAGGCAGGAGTGACGTCGAATATGCTTCCTGACGTCAAAAGTATTTTAACTCACTAAACGCATACAATACCAGCAAACAATGCAATACTAAACTAGATTACTTCGTAAACCAACCTGCAGTGCGGTCTTTGTGGGGACGCATAATTTAATAACAGATGGTGTGCAGTAGTCTTTTCTTTTTCTGTAAATGCTTTGTTAAAACTCAAAAGATCTGTTTTACAGAAGAAATAAATTGAACTTCATATTTACATAATTATGAAAATTATTACTCCACACATATTAGAAAGTTAAGTATTCAATAAGGACTAATGTGAGATAAAGGGCTCTTGATAATGCACCATCCTGTGTCTGGTTACATACTTACATAGCAGCCATAAGCACTACTATACAGAAATAGACTGTAGAAAAACAACTAAACACTTGGCGTATGATTACGAAAATCAGAATTAATTATAAAATTTGAAACGCATATCAATTCCAAATCCAAATCTCATGTTGGGTATTTTAGAAATATATATAGCATCTAGTGATTGATAGAAGTAAACAAGGCTACTATCACAGCTCGTAAGACAGATATAATACTCCCTCCGTCCCATTTTAGATGTCATGGGCCCACAAACACACTGATTAAGAAATCTTTGATTGTATATTCTCTGAGTTGTAAAATGACAATAATATCATCAAGTTATTATTTCAAATCTTTGATTGTCTTTTACGGGCAAAACTGGAAATTGCTTAGAAATGGACATTTAATTTGGGACAACAAAAAGTAGAAAAATGAACGTTTAAAATGGGACGGAGGGAGTAAGAAACAGTGTATAGAGGACACACGGTGCCAAAAAAACCAATTTTTATTTTTAAAGTACCAGAGCATTGTTTTAGTGATCTTTACCGAAGAATTCAAAACGTCAAATGAATCATACATCCAACAAGTTGTAAATTTGCCTAATCTTAACCGATATCTAATACGCAAAGATCGTTACTGTTGCATGACTTAAGAAAGAATTTTCCAAAAAAAAAAGGCTAAGCTGCATTCATGACAGTTTTTGACCCGATCACCTTACTCTCTAGAATCAGGTTGAAACAGAAAATTTCTTAACAAGGCCAACTGTAAACCTAGTAATCCGTCAACGTTAAGATTGGTGATGACAAATTTATAAAATTACAACTTATGTAATCAGCATACAAGATCCTCAACCAGGCCCACCGACACATATCAGATCGAATCTTAGTTGAAACTTGGAATCCAAGAGATTTACAATGGTTTCAGTGCAGATTATTTTGACACATGCAGACATAACAACCACATCATGCCACCTGGTTTATCATGTCCAGTTGTAAGCTTTATTGTCACAGGGATGATTTCACAGGATCTTAATTAAGAGAGAATTGGATAACAATGTGAAATGCATACATTACAAATGAATCGGTTTGGAGTTTCTATGCACACGATAGGTATGACGGTTACAAGGGTAGTTATGTCAGTTGACATATTAACCGACTTGACTTATGTTATAACTTATTACACAACACAATCTAATAATAATAATACTTTAGACTAAATCTAAATTATGTACTAACAAGTCAAGCTTTAAGAAAACAACTACACATGAAAGAAATTAATGCCATGTGACATGTCTACACAGCCAATTCTGTGATGAAACTTAAAAAGCAGTTGTCGTAAATAATATATTGAACTTTATCATTTACAAAGTGAATGCATTCTTTTTATTCCAAACAAAAGTATGCACTTAACTCTAGTTTACTGCAACTAGTTTGTAAAAGATCTTCTTTTCAATAAACTATGGTTGTCTGGTTACAGAACAGATTTTGTCCATAAAATTTTTAAAACAGAAACGTATTTCATTCTAAAAACACCTACTTAATGAACAGAGGCCGCCTTCGTTCGTTTATGTTCGTGAACATTCGGTAACGTGTTCGTTTATGTTCATTTGTGTTCAATAGTTTAATCAAGTTTTTAATTTTTATAATTTGTTTTGAGATTTTTTTTTATTTTACCCAAATAAATAATTTATATGAGGTAAATATACGTATGTAGATTCGATCTTATTGAAAATTAATATATGTCCGTTTGTGTTTATTTTCGTACATGAACACTTCTTTGTGTTCGTGAACACTTGTTTGTCTTCATGAATGCCCGTTTGTGTTCGTGTGCGTTCTTGAACAAAATCAATCAACGAACACAAATGAATACGGATAGAAAACTTCGTTCAGCAAACGTTTATAATTGTTCGTAAACACATATATTTACTTAACAAACTAACACAAACAAAAACAAGACCTTATTCGTGTTCGTTTGGTTTGTTTGTAGTGTTAGAGTCCTCCTTGTATACTAAACGTATCCATATAAACGAGAAAAATAATTTTAAATGGGATGATGACCCATCAAAGCAGTGAGAGATGGGTAATAACACCGAGAAACATCTCATACCCTATTTTCAAATTAACTATGCATTTTTATCTTTTACAACAAAAAGCTACCAAAAAGGCAAAAAAGTAAAAGCGAAAAGGGGCCATGTTAATGATGTGACGATGTGATCAGTGGCGAAGCTTGGAAAATTGGTCGGGGGGGTCGGAAATCACCGGTCATGGGACGGGACCAAAATTTTTTTCTATTATATGTTCGGGTCGGATTATATATTCGGGTCGGTGATTCGATTCGGGTCGAGTCAAACATTAAATACAATAATATTAGAGTTTTAACCATCGTTTAACCAACGAACTACATCAATTGTGGTTTTTAATCTTAAACGGTTCTTCCTTATTTGCTCTTCACTTAGTTTTTCTATGAGATATAAGCAAGTCTTACTTTCTCCCTTATATTAACCGGATATTTCCACATTGCAAGTCGTTTAGCAGGATCTCTTTCTAAACGACTAACATCCACTTCATTCATGTTTGCTTCTGGATTTTGAGGAATATCATGCCCTTCTTGATTGTTTTTATCCGCTTGTTGAAGCTTTTTGACGTTTACTTGTATTTTCATTATTTGTTCCCTCTACTTGTTCCTCATTCACTCTTTTAAAAAAAGATGTTATGCTTTTATTTTTTCCCATTGTATAATCTAATAACATAAATAATGAAAAATTAAATCAAGTCATAATAACATAAATATAATCTAATAACATAAATATAATCTAATAGTCATAAAATATTAACTAATTGCCAATTGCCAATTGCCAAATGCCCAAATCCCATCTAACAGTCATACAATTTGTATCAACGTGGCAACATTCATGAGTCATGACTCAACAAAACAATTACATATATTATATTCAATGTGAAATTAGCCAATTAGGAATTATGAAAACTAAAAGTAAAAAGTGGATATTTAAAGTACCTGTGGATGGACGGAGACAATCAACTTTGAATCTTTGATTGATTTTTCAATGAAGACAACTAGACAAGATCACAAGAAGCCAAACAAACAGACAACAGAGGTGCAAGAGCTGAGAAAGGGACGAGGTCTTTTTTTTTTGTTAACAGTTATTTTGGGTTTAGGTTTTTCAAGTGGGCTTTGAAGTTGGGTTTTTCTAAAGAATAATAAATGGGTTAAATCAAACACTTGGGTTTTACCTCTTAAAATGGGCTAACAGGGGGTCGAAACCGTATATACCTAAACTTTTTTTTCAAAATAAACGAGGGGTCGAAACCGTATATACCGATTTTTTTTTTCATAATATACATATTTTTTTTTCAAAAAAACCGGGGGGGTCGAAAACGTATATACCTAAAAATTTCTACACGGATCCTATATAATCGGAACTTCTGAACGAAAATTCGGGGGGGTCGGTCGCCCCCTCCCGCCCCATCTATCCTGCGCCCCTGGATGTGATCCATGTGCTCCTTATCCTCAAAACTCTTAGCATTATCGGATTATCTATAATATTTGAATGATAGTTTTGAATTAATTGTATAGATATAGAGATATTATTAGTTTCATAGTTATAGTAGAATTGTTCTCCCTATATAAAGGGGATTATTATGTATGTTTAATTCATTCAAGAAATAATACCATAGACCACTTTTATGGTATCAGAGCTTCGGTTATGACTACCAGTTTTTTTTTTTTCGATCAGAGCTTCGGTTCTGCAACCAGACCCTGCTTTCTTTTCAGCAAGACCCTGCTTTCTTTTCAGCAAGACCCTGCTCTCTTTGCAACCAGACCCTGCTTTCTTTTCAGCAAGACCCTGCTTTCTTTTCAGCAAGACCCTGCTCTCTTTTCAACCAGACCCTGTTCGATCATGGCAAAAGACGACGCAGCAGCTGAAGCTTCTTCCCCAACTGCCAAACCCATTCCCTTGCACCCGGCCTATTCCGTCTCCAATATCCAGTCCAAGGTCCGCACTTTGGATGGAAAACAAGTCACCTATACAGCCTGGACCCGGCTGTTTCGAATGCACGCCACTGCGTACAAGGTTTTGAACCATATTGATGGTTCGCCAGCCCCTGCAGAGACTGATCCCGATTACGCAGCATGGTTGGAGATCGACGCGTTGGTTCTACAATGGATATGCAGTACCGTAGCAGATAGTATTCTCCCCAAGATTCTCGGCAAGGTTGACACCGCAAGGGCTGCTTGGGAGAAGTTAGAGAAGACGTATCTCAGCAATAAGAAAGCACGGGCCGCCGCACTCGAAACTCAATTCTGTAACTTAACTTTAGCTAACTGTTCTTCTGTTGACAGCTATTGCCAGCGCTTACAGGAACTCGCAAGCCAACTTGAAGATGTTGATCAACCAGTCACGGAGTCTCGACTCGTCCTCCAACTCGTACGCGGCCTCCCAGCGGAATACGACACAACCGCATCTTTAATTAATCAACAAAACGCGGACTGGGATACCGCGTGCACCATGCTGAATGAAGAAGTAATTCGTCTTGAAGCCCGACAGTCCTCAACTTCGTCTGTCCTTGTCGCACAACAACCGCCGCCGCCGCAACAATCTTCTCAGCAACAATCGCCTCAGCACCCTAGTCCGAACCCTAACCCTTATCAGTCTTCATCACGGGGAAGGGGCCGGGGTAGGGGACGCTTCAACAGCCGCGGCGGCAGGGGTCGTGGTCAGCCTCGAACTCCAGCACCATGGTTCCAGCAAATGTCAGCTTACCCGAATTGGGCTTGGTGGTCTCCCCCACCTTGCCCTTACCCGACGGCACCATGGCAGCCCAACCCCAACTCCAAACAGCCTTCGGGCAGCGGACAGACACAGGCCGAAAACAATGTAAGGGCTGTATGGTAAAACTTTTAATAAGCCTATGAATCATTCCTGAATGTATGATTCAGCATTCAGTGGGTTTTGTTAGACTGTTTTAGCATCTGAATAGAATGACTAAGGCTGAATCGTTAAGACTTGGAATCTTACTGAACTATTAAACACTGAATGAATCCATAAGGTGGGACAAGAATACTAACCATTTAGAGATCCAATAAAACAACATTTAATCATAGAGATCCTCTTTAACCATTCAAACTTTTTAATAATTAAGCACTTAATCAACTAAGCAGCCCCTAACTTGTCACAACAAGCTAAGTAAGAAGTCAAAAGTATTTCGCAAGTTTTTCTAGCAGATTATGGATACAAACACGATTGATTTGTTTGCTAGTATAATATACCCTACATTATTATTAGTATTTATTTTGTCATGTTTTTAACAGTAAAATTATTATATATACTACAAGTAAACTTAATCATGCTATAGAAACATCATATCATGAATGATTTGTCAAATATGTCCTTTATTAACCAACTATTAATTCGAAAAAGGTCCGTTTCAAATGTGTCATTATTAACCGGTACAGGTCACCTTTCTATATTTATTAATAATATCTTTAATATTATCATACAGCCCATGAGCTATGTTTTATGAGTAAATTAAAATATGAAATTACTCTATATATTAAAGCAGAACATGTTACGCAACAGTGTTTTAACGGTGACGGTAACGGCCGCTGACGCCGTTATGAAGGTCAAGATCGGCGGCGCGCAACAACGTTTTAACGGTGACGGTAACTGCCACGGACGCCGTTAGGAAGGGTTGTTGATGACTCCCCATCGCATCGTGTTTCCATCTGTTCTCTTACCACCCGCCTCATCCACTTCCTGTCATGCTTCCATCATCGTCATCACGGATTCAACCGGAATCCAGGTAAATGACGTCATCACTTTCTCTTTCTGGTCATTGGTTGATACTATCTTGCTTTCCGCTTGTGGCTAGAAGATATTGCTTTACTGTGTCCCGGCGGCTATCTGTAATGGCTGACGACAGATCTGGAAGAGGGTAGGCTTGAGGGAGATGAAATGGTTGTTTGGGAGGAGGTAGTCTGCCAGGTAAAGTAATTTGTTTCTCTGGTTAAACGAAAACCATGTGCGACAATTGTTTTATTTTGTTTACCAACAAATGTTTTGGACACGTGGGAACTCTGAAGTCTGAACATTGTCAACACAAAATATCAAATATACAATAGGGTATGGTACAAAGTTTATACGGAGTAAAAGATAGCCATGTTTAATACCTTTTCGCTATAAAAAATGGAAATAAATAATGGCTTTGTGCCATCCAGCTTCTTCAAGTATTAATCTACTGTATTTTTTTACCTTCCAATTACGAAATACAAATTTTTCATCCATTTCTTTTAATGTCTAATTTTATGTGGGTTAAACTAATACAACCCATTTTGGTGCGCATTGTAATCTACGTTGTACTTAATGTACATTTGGCGTAATTTCTGTTCGGAAACAAAAATTCGAGTCGCCTAAGTTTGAAGGACGACATAAATTCAAGTTACTTAAGTTTGGACGCTGCACACGTAGCTAAGGAAATCGCCCGGCGCAACGCGCCGCTTATTATACTAGTTCTTATATAATGTGAAAAGAAAATTTTTATTTAGCACGAGTTTGATTTTTTATTTATTGTCTCCGATCAAATCTTATAGGTTCACATATGTTAGTACGTGTTAAAGAGGTTGAGTTATTCTACAAAGGATACAAAAAATAAGAATGATGAGAAACCACTAGAAAATAACATGTGTCAAAGAATTAAACAAGTGGGAGAGATAGCACATGCAAGTCACAAGCCATTTCCACCTTCATTTTTAAATGTCCGTAACTTTTTTATACGTCATCATTTTTTGAAAAAAAAATTATACCATAAAATTGAGTGTCTTTTTATCTATAATATGAGTACCATATTGTTATACTTTTGAAAAAAAAGTCAAAAACCCCCTTGCGTAAGACACAATGGAGTGTAAAACACAATAAGCACCAATTAAATATAAGTTATAAAACATAATCAACAATCTAATAAAACACAATGGACGACATACTAAAGACACAATGAATAGAAGACTAAAACACAATGAATATTTTTGAAAAAAAAATTGAAAACCCAATTGCGTAAGACACAATGGACGACATACTAAAGACATAATGAGCTGAAGACTAAAACACAACGAATACTTTTGAAAAAAAAGTCAAAACCCAGTTGTGTAAAACACAAAGGATGACATAATAAGGACACAATGAATAGAAGACTAAAACACAATGAATACTTTTGAAAAAAATGTTGAAAATCTAGTTGCGTAAGACACAATGGAGATAACGTAAAACACAATGAGTACCAATTAAATATGCAATGAACAATAGGGTATAAAACACAATGAACAGTCTAATAAAACACAATGGACGACATACTAAAGACATAATGAATAATAGACTTAAACGCAATGAACAACATAATAAAACACAATGTACACCTAAATACAAAACTCATCTGCGTAAAACACAATGAAAAGCATACTAAAAACACAATGGACAAAGTTAAATCATGTGTAGACTAAAAAAAACATAAATAACATATTTATAAAGCATACGTGCATACTATAACACAATGAACAAGCAGAAGACACAACGGAGAAGAAAACCCATTTAACATGAATTTTTTTTTCAATTTTAATGTAGCAATGTGGTACTCATATTAAAGATAAAAAAACGCTCGTTAATATGGTGAAATGTTTTTGAAAAAATGAAAAAGTTATAGACGTTTTAAAATGATGGGGGGAATTGACATGTGCATTGCATGTGGAGAGAGATAGTCAACAAATGTGTTTTTTCTTTTATGCTCTTCCTCTAATTTATTATTTATTTTTTTCAAACAAACTAATTTCAACCCTTCAAATATATGATCAATGGATCAAAATCCTTTTCACCCTTTTTAGAAAAAAGGGTCTTATGTATTTGATCCTAACCCCGTGTTAAAGACTGTTTTTATTTAAGAACACTAAAATATTATTGCAAAAATAAAAACAACAAATCTAAACCGTTAATGTTTTTTTATCAACAAGTCATATATTTAAAATTTGTTTCCATATTATGTTATGGACATAAAAAAAACTATTGAGGTAATTTGTTCATATGTTTTTTAAAATATTAAGCGTTTACCAATATAGAGAAAGTATAGGATACAAAGTATCCTTAACCTACAAAGTATAAGAAGCCACCACATTTTGACACGTGTAAACCCTAGTTAACTCTAACTAACCCAATCTTGGTTGATTAAAAAGGGGTAAAAGGTAATGTTCCTTCAAATCATTAATCGTTCATTAACCACCACCACCACCATCATCACCACCACCACCACCACCACCACCATCTCTGTATCTCTGGCTAATCACAAAACAAAGGAAAAAGAAGAAAAAAAGAAAAAAAACAACTAATCCATAAAAACCTTACCTCAAGTGTATGTGAATATAGTTGTTTGTTTGTTGGAGGAAAACAGAGGAAAATAGGGGAAAAAGTGAGGAAAATGTGAGTTTTATTTATACTAAAAGCGTTTTACAAAAACCAAGTGCGTTTTACAAAAAACAAGTGCGTTTTACAAAAACCAAGTGCGTTTTACAAAAACCAAGTGCATTTTATAAAAAACTAAGTGTGTTTTGTAAAAAACCAGTTTAAATAGTGTTTAAAAAACCAAATGCGTTTTATAAAAAAACCAAGTGCGTTTTATGTTTTTCTGATCTTCATCGTCTGAAACTTTTTTGAAAGCCATTTTTTTCTTTAATTCTTCTTCTATTATCAACATCGTTCGTTTCTGTGAATAATACATGCGTTGATAGTGATTTTTGAATATGATTCGACTAATTTTATCAATTGAATTATCATACTCTGTTTTTTTTTTCTATTTTTGCAAATACGTTTTGATTTTGTTTGTAATCGAATTGTTTAATCATTTTGAACGTTTAATCGAGTTGAAAACGATGAAAAATCAGGTTCAATCGTTGAAAATTTTTACATCGATTATGTCTGTTATGATTTCACAGAAATTTAAACGTGTTTTTTCCAGTTTACCCCTGGTTAGATTAACCCAAATATGATTAGGATTGTTAATTACTATCTTGCCACCACCTAAATCTAATGGCTGAGAATGCTTCTTACACTTTGTATGTTAAGAAACTTTGTACGTTAGCCTCTCTCTACCAATATATATGTGCAGGTCACTTCGGGCCTAATTGACTTAGCAAGCTAGACAAAGTTTTATGCCCCAAAAGATAAAGGCCTTCGGTTTTTTTATTTTCTAAATTACATAGTGTGTGTATATATATAGGGTTGGAATTCGAGAACCAATTCATATTTAAGAACTGAGAGAACCATTCTGGACCACATATTTCTTATAAAGGCAATTTTTATTTTTTATTTTTTTGCTTTAATCGTACGTTTTTATGCAGAATTTTTTTTTCCATTTATACATATGTGTATATAACAATCATACATACGTGTATATTACATTTTCAGCTATACATGTGTGTATATTGGATTATACATATGTGTATATTGCAATTATATACATGTGTATATTGAAAAAAAAATAAAAAAAAATCATACATAAAAAGCAGCGACTAAAGCACAAAAAAAAATTACCTTGAAAAGTTAATGGCTGGATCTCTTTTTCTTGGCCAAAGGTTCTCATTTGAACCAAATTCTATATATATATTTCAAATGAACAAACAAATAAGTAAATACATCATAGTCCAAACAAGTAAAATGTCTATGCCTAAAACTTGAAAAATTAATGGCCTAGATCTCTTTTTTTTGAACTATGCCATCTACCTTTAACGTATCCTCTACTCCTAACTTCATTCCTCACAACCTCGCTAACTGTCAATGATATGAATGGTTTAAATATTTTGATCATTTTAAAACATTTTTTTAGAAGAACTGACTATGATGTTTTCATTAGAAAAATCTGTATCAATTAAAGCTAGAAAAAATAAATCATCTCCACCATAAGGAGAGGGTATGGGGACCGTGAGAGGCCGGTGAAGAGCGTGAGGCCACGCTAACACCACTCCCGCTCCGTCACGGCGTGACAACCGTGAAGGAGCCCACGTATGCCACGAACCACATTTTCGACCGTTACTTTTGACCGTCTGTTTTTTTTTTGAAAAACGAACTTATTCAATATATAAACCAAATAACTTTACACCATTTTATACACCAAACAAATATACTCTATACAAAACAAAAAAAACAACCGCCATGGATCCAAGCGACTTGAACAACCCGCCACTAACCTACATCACCCGACTACTCACCCCCATAGATTCGTTTTGGTCATCTCCACAATATCATTTTTCAAGATTAAATCAAGTTCCAAATGCAATAGTCAACTTCAAAGTACACCTACAAATTCATTCACCCTATTCCAACAAAAATAATGCCCAAATTTGTTCTTTCAACTTCAACAAATGCAATTCCAACAATAATATAAAAAAATGCAAATGCAAGAACAACAAAAAAGCCAGAGTCGACCAAAAAAACTCGTCAACCTTGTGAAATACAAAACCAACCAACACCCTAAAGCGGATTGATAGAAATTATGAAGATGTTGAAGTTGTTCCCGAAACACAACCCGAAAGTTCGAAAAAAAAGGCACAAAGAAGCGATCAGATCGGCCGGAAAATGTAGCTACCAACAAAATGGGTCAAGCTTGGACAACGATCGAAGAGGAGGCGTTAGCACGGGCGTGGTTCAATGCTTATATGTGTTCAATAGTAGGTAACAATCAAAATATGGATAGCTTTTGAAATGAAGTCTCTAAGATTTTTTTTCTTTAATGCAAAGGGAGCCGCACTGGGGAATCAATTCAATAGGTTCAAAGTATTGAGAAATGAACAAGAAGCTTGAGTGGTTTTGTGTTCATTGCAAAAATGCTTATGTTAACTGGCCTAGTGGATCAAGTGATGAAGCCGTTTTTCATTAGCTATGTCAAGATATAAGTTCAAACATAAGCGTATATTTCCATAAGTAAATGTGTGGCAAATTTTAAGAAAATGTTCCAAGTGGACGCCAACTCGAAACGAAGCGTAAAAGGCAAAAAGGTTGAAAACATCCAAGAAGGGAGATTGTAGTGGTAGTGGTTCGGATGTTCGTTGCCATATTAATATTAACGATGAACCCAAGTATTAAGATGATTTCTTGGATGTTTCCGAACCCGAAAGTCAACGTCCCATCGGTAGGACAAAGCTAAAAAGGAGGCAAAGATGAAACAAAGTGAAAAATGAAGCATCGGTGAATCGAAGGTGGATAAGTTAATGAGTGTGTTCGCCGAATTTAACTCAATTTAATCGAAGAGGCTTAAAATGAAACAACAAAAGAAAGAACAAGCGACCCAGATTGAAAAAAGAGAAATTTAGGTTGCAAAAAGAAGAGGCCGATCGTGAAGAGTTCAAGATAGTGACAACCAACATCGAGTTACTTTCATCGAGAAAAACAAGTATTGGCATAAATAAAGGAAAAAAATTGCTTAAAAATTGGGTGTTTAATTTTTGGAGTAATGGAAATAAATAATCCCAACTATTGACTATTGGCCAATAACAGTCCCAACTACGAAAAAAACCACTAGCGGTCCCAACTTTCGACATATTGGCCACCAATGGTCCCAGTTAGTCTGATCACTAACTCTGTTAGTGTGACACTGACGTGGCATGCCACGTAGGATCATTTTTGCCACCTAGGATGCCACGTCAGCATCACACCAACGGAGTTAGCCTCAATTAGTTTGGGACCATTGGTGGCTAATATGTCGAAAGTTGGGATCGCTAATGGTTATTTTCGTAGTTGGGACTGTTATTGGCCAATAGTCAATAGTTGGGATTATTTATTTCTATTACTCCTTAATTTTTTATATAAAGTTTCGTATTAAAATGATTTAATTTTCTTTTTATATTATGTACTTTTATTTTCAAATTAATGAAATGTCAATTTGTTTTTTACAAAGGTAAATTAAGAAAAACAAGTTTTAGAAACGGGTTAAGCACAGTGACCGTAACATAGTGGGTACTGGGTAGTATGGGTGCAAATGAGCCGAGCTAAGCCTGAGTAGCTCGAGCTTGATTAATTTATAAGAGCTCGAGCTCGGCTCGGTTCGTTGGTAGTTTCTCAAGCTTGGGGTCCACTCGTTTAGTGTTTATTAATTAATATATTAAATTATATAATATATATAATAGGCTCGTTTAAGCTCGATAGATCGATAAGTCAAAAACTCGGCTCGTTTATTAAACAACTTTAAATGTGAGGTAAATAGTATAAAATATTAATAATTCTAATATTATACCAAGGTTCGATAAGGTTCAACAAGCCTGGCGAACTTCATATGTCAGGCTCAAGCTTGATAAGTAAACGAGCATTGTTTTAGGCTTAAGCTCGGCTCAAGCTTAATAAGCCTCAGCTCGTTTTGAGCTTTTTATCGAGCTGATCTAAGTACTTTGCGAGATAGTTGGCTCATTTGCACTCCTAATGATTTGATAATGACTAGAGGATAGTGTAACTGACGGGTTAACACTAGTTACAAATACAACGTCAACGTGGATAAACTCAATAAATATCACAACCAAACTAACTCCTTCCAGGCAGGAAAAAGCCCTTTTTGTCGTCTTCCAAAATCCCCCACCATTTTTATTCCCACACTTTCCTTCCTTCCATCATCATCACACCATAATCTTCAACCTCAAAACCCTAAAAACCCATCACAAACCATGTCCTCCTTATGCGACTTCTGCAACCTTAAACCCGCAGTACTATACTGCAAAGCTGATTCAGCTAAGCTCTGTTTATTCTGCGACAACGCCGTACACTCTGCAAACGCTCTCTCCTTAAAACATCTCCGTTCCCAGATCTGCGACAACTGCTCTTCCGATGCCGCCTCTGTCTCCTGTTCCACCGACAACCTCCTACTCTGCACCTCTTGTGATCATGATTTCCATGCTGACGCCTCCGTTTCCTCCTACCATAACCGTTTTCCGGTTGCTGACGTCACTGGTTGTCCTACTGTTCATGAACTTGCTTCTGTTTGGGGATTTGATCTGAAACGTTCTGCTTTTGATGGTAATTCGTGTGAAAGTAAGTATGCTTTATAGGTGTGTATGGTACGGTTTGGTTATTAAGTTATTGGTTAATCTGTTTTATTAACTATTTGGTTTTTGGTTAATCGGTTCGGTTTATTCTGTTAGTTTTTTGGTTTGGTTATGTTAATTACTATAAATACATGAAATATAAAAACAGGAAATGAAAGGTAGGAAAGATAGAAATATATGAAAATATGAAAGGTAAGGTTCGGTTTGGTTCGGTTTATTTCAGTTTAACTGAGGGTTAAAAAACCGATAACAGATACTCGGTTAATCGATTTTCGGTTGGGTTTTGGTTACGTGGCAAAACGGGCTCTATTGTGCTTACCATGTTAGAGACGACACGATTAACACAAGTATCAAATATACATACGACTCGTTTAACTTAGGGCTGACAATTTAGACACGAACACGATAACCTGACACGAAACTACACGGTTTTAGCAAGTTTCGTGTTTGGCCTTAACAGGTTTCGTGTCTATAACAGGTTGACACGTTAAGACCTGTTTATTTTCGTGTTCGTGTCTTATCGTGTATGTGTCTTAACAGGTCTTATCGTGTTTCTTATCACGTCTTGTCGTGTCTTATCGTGTCTTTGCGTGTTAACTTATTTTACTAGGTGTTCCTTATCGTGTCGTATCGTATCGTGTTAACCTGTTATACACAGGTTCGTGTCATGTTCGTGTTTACAGGTTTCGTGTTCGTGTCTTAACAGGTTCGTGTAACCTGTTATGCCAGCCCTAGTTTAACTATATCTAGTGTGTTTTATGTACCAAGAAGGAGAAATGATGGGGGCATAGCTTCATAATTTTAATTCTTTCATAGTGTACTTTTTGTTAAACAGGTTTTATCGTGTATTAAACAGGTCAGGAATTGTCAGCTCTAGCTTCTACGAATTTGCAGGATTTAACGATGATACGTGAGGAAAGTTGTTATGATGAGGTTCCTTGTGTTGAGTTGGGATCACGAGGTTTGAGAGGTGGAGTGAATAAGAAGGTGTTGTATAAGCAGTTACTGGAGCTTGCGAAGGAACGGTTTGATGATGGAGGTGAATTAGGGCCTCAAACGCCTAGCGGATGTGGTAGGAGGGAGGTTGAAGAAGGTTTTGAGCTTGAGGAGCAAGAGGAGAAGGATTTGTTGCATCAACACACTCCGTTGACATATTTGTTGTTGCCGCCTCAGGATGGATCAAATTCGAAAGCTAGCCATGGCACTGAGTTTAGTAATATTTGGAATTATAGTCCTAAACGCCAAACAAGTCAGGTTAGAATTGAAATACTTCATTACTGAATTTGGATTTTGGAACACTTTATGCATACTTGTTGATAACTTTTGGATCGCGTTTAGGACAGATCTTGTTAGTTGTCGAATGCTGATTAATATATCTAGTAGATATGACTTTTGCTACTTGAATTGTCTAGACACTCCCTTTAGTGATCGTATCATAATCCGACTGTATTCACTAATTACAACATAAAGATCAATCACCATGTTTGCGAACAGTTCTCTGTGTATTGTTTTAATAGAAATAAGCTTCTATAACCTATCTTATTTATATTTTCTTGCCTTTATCTTGAACAAATATTAAATAATTCAAAGCCCAAATAATCAGCATGATCTTTAGCATTTAAAATGAGAAGTCTTGTATTAGGCTTACTGGTTTAGACAACAACATGATGTGTATGGATGTCTTATTATTGCTACTGTGTTAACGGTAAGCCTTGTACTAAAGACGCTTCTTTCTTACCATTTTGACAATGCAGATATGGGATTTCAATCTAGGAAGATCAAGAGTTTCGGAGGCAGGATGTGATAATCTTGGATTTGGAATAAACAACTGTACAGACCTTGTTGAGGATGCTTCTTTCACAACAATGGAAGTGTTAAAAGAAATGGATGCCATAAACATATCTTTTGCCACTAATCCATCACAAAATGTAAGAATTTTGCACTATATGTTTATACATGTACATACATGTGTGTGTATCAATGTACTATATATGGGAAGCTTCCTGTAAGAATTATAATTTTGGTGACAACCGTAAGAACTAACAAGAATTTTAAGTATGACTCGATGGCTTATTAAATCGGCCAGTTCAGAATTATCTATCCCCGTCCAATTGTTTGATAAGCTTTTGAAGCATTCTTCAATGAAAAAGTTCACAAATTCAGGTTTTCATTTTTTTTTTTGTATCTATGAATCTATGAATCTGTGATGCGCATCTAGATTCACAAAAACTAAGTTGAGTTTTTGTCGACTTTAATGTTTAAAAGCGTCAGCAAACACTCAAGTAGAGATACAAAAGTCGAATTTTGTGAGTTGACCGTCTTATATGAGTCATTATCAAACATCGGTTTTGTGACTTACATCCATCTATCCCTGTGCATATCAGTCATTTTGGTCTATGCACAACTGAAAAAAGGTTTGAAAATTAACTAACTAGATAAACACAATTGTAGCGTTATCCACAAGTGCTAAAGCGGTTGTTAACATATTTATAGCTCTTAATTTAGCGTATCCCTATATATGGATATTGTATGTGCATTACAGTAAGGTGAAAAGCAGGTCAGTTGAACACTTAAAAGGCTTGGCCGTCTATTGTTATTACTGTTTTCCCATGATGGGTTGGATTTTCTATATTTGGATTTCTGTTCATGTATAGGCTTGTATCTAATTATTAGATTTTATTTTTAAATTAATTTTAACATTTTTAATGGAATTATGATATTCTTTTGTTTTTACAAGTATCATCGCCTTTTCATTTGTTTACCGGCATTTAGATTTTCACAAGCCTGTTAATGACATGTGCAGAAGCAGAACTTGCCGACATCTGCATGCAGATCAACAATGGAGAGTGACAACAGACAAATTACTGGGCAATCATCACGTACACAAATGATGGATATCAATAGTAGTAATTTAATTGAGGATGGCCAAGGAATCGAAATACCAGCAACAAACAAAGTTGATGCCCAGCAGCTTGCACAGAACAGATGCAATGCAATGTTACGTTACAAGGAGAAGAAGAAAACCCGAAGGTATTGTTAACCTAATTTAATACATGTGAAGATGGTAATTTCGATCCTCGGTTCAGGTTATACTTTGTTAGTAGCATGTCAAATGGTTAGAAATTTTAAGAACGGCTAAATTCTAATAAGGTTAAACGCGTCCAAAGTCACCCGGTGGAACATTGTAAAATAATGAGTGTTTCATAACTTACAAAAATGTTGATACCTTTTCCTCTTAGAAAAGAAAAGAAAACTTGCACAGTATGATACACTCAGATTTCGTTTTGTGGAATGCAATGGAATTGGAGTTCGCGCGGAACTTGAATATAATTTCGAATGTAGGTGTGTTCGTTTCACAAAAAGAAATGGAATGGAATTTGGATGGAGTTGGAATGTAGATTTCCTTCCGTATGTTGTTCAATTCCAATTCCATCCAGATTCCATTGCATTCCATGAAACACACGCCACCTAAATGGTTAATTTTTTTGGGGCCTTTGTGTTATCCGACATGTGTTTGTTTGAATTAGCTTAAAATGAAACCAGTTCGATACTCTCGATTGTAACGTTGTTTTGCTATTTGACTATAAACATCTCGTTTTCTAATCATATCGAACATATGAATTGGTCCAATATTGGCCTGTGCTAATCTTTTAATGTTAACAGGTATGAGAAATGCATCCGTTACGAGTCACGAAAGGCACGAGCTGATACTAGAAAACGAGTAAAGGGCCGATTTGTGAAGACAAACGAGTGAGTGAAAGATTTAAGTGTTATTTTCATGTTCTAGTAAGGTTGATTAAATGTTTGCACGTGCCTGGTATTACGGTTACATACGACTATGTGATAAAAAAGGTGGCTTGTAATATATGGCAGTCGATAAGGTGTGACAGAGGAAAATAAGTTAGGAGTGGTGGTGGTTAGTTGGGAAAGACAGTGGCCAATGTAATAGTTAGAGTTATTAAAATCCAATAACCCGCCTGTAAAACGGTATCCGACCAACTATACGTAATAAGACCTGGGATCATCGTCCTATCAACACCTGACACGAAGCAAATATACCTCGTATTTTGGAAACAACCTTGAACGCAGCGACAAAGAAAGTGAAGGAAAGAAATAGGTGATGTATTTGTACATTAGAATACTTGATAACCAATATACAACTGTGTTTATGTAATTTCTCTACAAGTGTTCAATAATGTAGAAAGTAATAATGTGCAACAGTTGTTTTTGTTGATTTCATTGCTGTTTATTAATTATTTTATTTATATAATTTTTACATCCAATAACTATTATTTTTATGTGTAATAGTATGTATTATTTGATTATTTTTATCTTCATATTATATATTTTAATAATAATAATTTTATTTATGTATTTAATATACTAAATAAAATTTTATATCATTAAAAAACTCGTTAGACTTGCGAGCCTACTCGAGCTTTGATATGTGAAACTTGGGCTTGAGCTCGTCTATTTAATGAGCATCAACAAAAGTTTGAGCTTAGATCAAGCTCGTTTAAGCTCAACGGTTTGTGTTTTTAGCAAGCCAAACTTGAGTAGCTTACAAGCGGCTTGGCTTGGCTTGTTTACACTCACTACTCACAACAATTTTAATACTTCTTAGATGGTTGAGAATTAGAACAATCTTTCATAACAATACCTCCTTTTAAATTATTTTTATTGTTTTATACAAATCGTACTGATACCAACCAAAAGCACCTTGAGAAGGTGTGATTTTTTCAATTCCGGCATAAATTTAACTGAAAACGGAGTCGTATTCAATACAAAATATTCTTTTGTATCGTAAGTTATATGACCTGTCGTACTGGTACCGTGACTAACAAAACCAATTCCAACGGAACATCGGTTGGTATCGGTTTTATTTTCAGAGAACTGATACCGGTATTTGTGTGCGTAAGAACTAAAATAATTGTGAAAGTGGCGCCAATAATTGATATACTTTTTTTTTGAACGGCCAACTAAAAATATTATTGAACACCAATGCTAGCGGGATACTAGCCGAAAATCCCCAATACAACAGTCACCAAGCAATAATTGATATACTGGTGTGACCAAGTTGCTATAATATTAAGATTTTACATAATACATCACATTAACCCACGTACATGCACATGCCAATTCTCATTGACATCAACAAACAGATCTCACCTCTTCATTACACCTTGTTAATTTCCACGTCACTCACCATTTCAATCTTCTTCTCTTCTTCTTTTATCACCATCACTTGTTTCTTAATTCTTCATAACAAAAAGCCCGACCACCCAGTACACCCATAGGTAAAAGACCATCTATGTCGGAGATCACAAACAACGCTGTACATTAAAAAAAATATATTAACATTAACGGTATATATTTAATCCTAACAAGTTGATAGCAAAATGGGATGTGCAGTTTCTTCTGTCAATAAGAAGCCATTAAACATTCCTCTAGTCACCATTTTTGCACCTTCAGTTCGTGTTCCCATCAACTCTAGTTTTCAAAAACCTCTTAAAGGCCTTGTCCCTAACGATCTCATTCATCGTCTCACCTGTTCTCGTAACCAAATCGCTCTTCTTTCCGACCAAACTGGTTTGTTTTCCACTTCGTTTACACTTATATGTTATATCAGTATGTTTGTTGTATTTTAATGATCTGAGTTTATGATATTGTTGATGCAGATGTATCAGGTGTCCCTGAATTACTACTTGCATTGGAGGATTACTTGCCGTTATTAGTCGGCCTCACTGATCAAGGTTTTGTACTTTTGTTAAATGAACCTTTGATGTTACATGTTTAAGTTAATAAGTGTATTGATTTGACTGATTTTGTTGCTTGCTTTGTTTATCAGAACTCGGTTTTAGAGAACTGGTTGAGTTTAAATGGAGAAGTATAGATGATGGAGGACAAGTGAGGATCCAATTTACGCTTGACGATTAGTGTTAATATTAAATGGAAATTGATTTTGTAAATTGTAATATGAGTGTATTTTGATGAGCAGGAAGTATGTGTTGCGGATTCGTGGTTTGAATTACTATGTGTTGTTCATATGATGGCTATGCTGACATTAATAGAGGCAAATTCAAAGTTGATTCCTGATCAAACTGTTTCTAGTGAAACAGTTGAATCAACAGGTGTGACACCGTCTTATATTTTGCAAAATATTATTATAAATGTAACGATCGCTTACTGATCTATGGTTTTTCTTTGTACCACAGATAAAATCCGGTGTGCTGTTGACTTGTTGGTGAAGGCAGCTGGGTACCTGCAATTCTGTCTTCCTGAAATACTTGCGAAAATTCCACACGATATAAAGTAAGTTGATTTTGTCATAGACCATAGTTTCTTGCATATTCTGATTAGTGGACATAATTATGTAGTTTTACCTCTAAACTTGGTGATTAGGATGGAGCTGCCTCTAGATTTGCAGGAGAACGTAATCGAGGCTGCTTATATTCAAGCACTAGGGCAGGTATGTTTATCTCAAAATCTTATGGAGGATAGCAGTTCATTCATTTATCATAGATCAACAAATTAAGTAAATTTAGGCATTTATCCTTCGTATTAAGCGCCTGAGATCCGTCCTAGCTTTCTGTCTTGAAAGCTCTTGAAGAGTTGAAGGCCAACAGCCTAGCGCAAGTTGTGTATTAGCCGATCACATTGGTTAGCAGGGTATTGGTGGGTCCCGTAAAGTAATAGGCATTATCTTGAAATCACTATTTTTTGTATCAATCTTAAATTGAGAAAGCTCGAAAGGTCAAATCGTGCAAAAATATCAAATTCCATGTGAAAAAGAGGCATAATAACGAAAAAAAAGGTTTTAGAATGTTTAGTTTTGTCGTCTGCCCTTGCTAATACCACCCAAACTTGTTCTAGAATGACCATGTACTCAAAACTCGAGTTTGGAAAGATCCGAATAGTTTTACAACTTTATTATAGCTTCGGGGGACTTTTTTTATTAAATTAATGATTTTATACCATTTTATAAACATCTTAGTAACTGCAAATATTTTACGACTTTCAGGGAACAGAAATGCAGCTTGCTTCAGCTGTTGAAAGTAAAAACGCCACTTTATCAGTTAAAAGACGATTGGCTTGTGAGCAATTAAGTTATTTCAGCCAGGTACATTGTTTATTTATTTTATACTACAGTTAACATATAAATCTACTAAGACAAAACAACTAATCATTCGTTTTCTCAATCAGGCTCACTTCTGCTTGTCAACCTGTGACAACCTTAATGGATACGGAAAGAAACATCTGTCATTTATTAAATGGAAATACCTCGAAGCAAAGGTTTGCGTTTCTATACTTATTGTACCCATAAAAACCATTTTCGCACTCCAACAAGTTTAAGTCAAGATATTGAGGTTTGAGACGTGTGATCAGGCTGCAGCGTATTACTACCATGGTCTGATCACAGACAAAGGTACTGAACCGTCTTGCCACATCAGTGCGGTGTGTTGTTTTCTTGCTGCCGAAGAAATCCTAACAGAGAGCAAGAAAGCATGCTTAAACTTTTGCTTAATAGTTCCCATAACAAGGTTAGATTATAGACATTTTTTTTGAACTTTTTAGGATATAGTGATTAAAATTTAGATTATAGGCTAATCGTTCACTTATATCATATGTAGGGCTCCGGCTGCATGGGGTACTATGAAACATTTGAACAAGAAAATTCCTGAAATTGCAGCTAAAAGATCTCAGATGTACGCATACCTTATAGAGGAAGAAAAGTAAGCAATCAAAGCTAGTTCTTAGGCCATAGTTTTGAGTTTTGACGACCCTTGACCCGTTTACCTCTAAATGGGTCGAATGGGTTGAGTTTTAACCACAAGCCAAATAAATAACTAACAAAGAAAGGGTTTAATGGGTCAAACGGGTTGCAAGTCACCCCAAGTGTTTTTAATACATAGAACCTAAATAATTTTATCCAAAACATCCAAGAAGATCATCGAATTAATGTGATTTTTGTTACCGTATTTTGCACACTAGTTGTTTGTTAAATTATAATATATTGTGCTGATGAGGCGGGAACTGATGCAGGAGTCTGGAAGTGTTGCCGGAGCTCCCAGAGTTTGAGTTGTCATTAAAAGCAGAGGAGTATGAAATGGCAGATAAAGATGGGGCATGGGATCGTGCAAATTGGAAGATACCTAACCAGACACTTAAAAGGCACTTAACAGATGATGATGAAGATGATTAGTGAAGCTATGTGCAATTGAAATGGTAGTACTTAATGGGTTTTCCTTCCACAAAGTGTGTATAAAAAGAGAATGTTGTAATTTTCATGAGTTTTAATGTAACAGGCTTGGAACTAAATGATGAAATACATATAAACAACAATACAAAGTTGAAAAATTGGGGTATATTAAGCAAGTCTAACTCATTAACTAATTTAGTAGACATGTTTTAACTCATATGAAGTTTCAGTTTTTGTTTTAAAAATGTTTATAGATCGACATAATGGCAACACAATACTCCGTTTGATATTTAGTGGGAAGAATTTTGACAATGAGCGTTAGTCTAACATATGCTAATTTCAGCATGTGTATAGAGAGATTGTAATGTATATGTCATTTGTTAATGAATACGGTGATCCAAGCAAATCCAAAGTCTTTAAAGTGCTATGATCAATCGATGCCTGTGGTGCCTTCATAATGTACCACCTGAGCTACTCATGCAACTGTTATGTGACATTATTAACTTATCATCAGTGCATGTGTTTTGATAGCTGCAGGTCATGACACCTGAAAGAAAAGGGTGATGCCAACACTCAATTTAGAGCTCATTTTAGGACTTTTATGTTTGCATGAGCCTCTTTGATGACTTTAACTACAGAACTTCCATCTTATGACGCTCATGTCATTAGTTACAACTATTCTTAATATTAACAAATACCGGAAATTTCGTTGTTACATGTTTCTGTTAGACAGACACCAGATATAGAAAACGAAACAACATTTCTCTGCTTTATGCTTGCATCAATCAAATACGACAATTGTATTTACAGGCTTATATTGAAAGAAGAAGCAAAAAACAAAATATTTTAAGATAAAACTTCAACTTCAAATAGGGTAGTTGAAACAGTTGAATCATCATCTAAACCAGAATACACTCTTCATCTTCAGGTCTCACTGTTACTCGATTTCACTTTCAGAACAGAGGGTGGAAGTGGAAGAGTCGATGTCAGCATAGCTCGTTTATTAGGTGGAGAGATTTCTTGACCTTTTAAAACTAAAGGTGCAGAATGTCCAATCAAACCACCAACTGGTTTGGGGATAGCTAAGTTACTACTAGAAGGAGGTCTAGGAAGCTCGTGAAGCTCGCTTATTTTAGGTGAAGATAACGGAGGAGGTGAAGCACTACGCGCTAAATTTGGATGAGAAAACCGGACCTGAGAAGGCGGTTGAGGAAGCTCGGTACGAGGGATGGGCCCACTGTTGTTAGACGCAAATTTAAAAGAAAACTGCTTGCTTGGTGGTAATGGGCCAGAGAAAGATTGTCGTTTGGCTGTTTTACTACTATCGGTTCTGTTGTAATTATCCTGTTGCGAGAATGAAAATCTTCCGGTAGGGGTGGGTAGCTGGGTGGAAGAATTCATAGCGTTACCGTCTTTTATAGTTGACTGGACTTTTGAGGTCAAAGCAGATGTTGATGTGTTACCATGTTGCAAATGCTGAAATGAGGTGGAATGAGCAACAGACGTAGCAGCTTTCGATATTGGATTGCGGGTATCAGTAACAGGTGGAGGTAGTACATAAGAGTAAAATTTCCGTGTCGGTTGGGTTTCTTTAAGCTTTTCAGATGTAATAGAAGTGTATGGGTATAGTGGGGCCGAATAGCTACTAACTCTTCTTTGCCTTGCTAAGAGCTGATCCCCTTTATGTTTATTGAGATTTGGCTGCCAAAAGCAAAGGCAGTACAATATTATACAGAAGCAAAATAAATAGTTAAGCATGTCGAGGTGGCAATTCCGACCCATGCACATACAAATAAGTCAATTCAGGTTATGTTTTCTCTAGCTGGTAAATTAACAACATAGCTCTTAAAAGAAAGGGTCGAACAGGTTGAAAGTAGCTCAAGGCGTGTTTTCAATACACAAAACCTCGTCAGTTGTATGATTCAAAAAATTAGACCATTGTTGGAATAATATCAATTTATAAAGCATAAATAGAACACTAAATATTCATGAAAAGATTTAAAGCTTTGGACAAAAAGGGTTTGAGGCTGGCCTCAAACCAACCCGTACCAATATCACCGATTTGACCCGTTATCCAACCTGCCCGTTTTGCCACCTCTACGTATAACTAAGTAAACAACAGACACTAAATGCTTCTAAAAATTAAATGCTTCATGGGACCTAGAATGAAGTTGATCATTGTCTTACATCTGAATCTTCTGAATTTGAAGCTTGAAAATATGGGACGTCTACATGGTCTAGCTGAAAAACATTGTAAATGAGTTGGCTATGTTAAACATGCAACAATTATAAATAGCAACTTGTTTAACAGATATCAAGAACATATACTAACAAGTGTACAAGTATACATTTTATATTACATTTAAATCACAAATGTATAAGTTACCTCCATTGGATTTGGTGAGGTGCCATCATCATCATCTAGTCCGTGTTTCTTCTGTTTATAATCAAAACTCAATTCTCCATCACCAGCGCTTTCATAGCCACCCATAGGGTCAACTTCCTGGGTCCCAAGCTCATATAATCCACTGAGTTGGCAATCAATACGATGCTTTTCTGCAGCATTTCTTATTAAAGGTTCAACTGCTTCAACAGCTTTTAGTCCCTTGCGAAAGAAGTTCAACTGCTTCCAAGGATTAGAAAAGGTAACAGATTAAACTTCTTGTTCTCAACACATACAGTAAATGCACCTAAATCCCGGCCAAATATGGTTAGGTGTGGTCTTGAAATTCTAGAAGCCCAGTCCTGCCTTTAGCAAACAGGCCTAATGGTTCTAAACCCGGTCTGTACAGGGCATAATCACTTAAATTCATTTGGGTAGTGTTTTTTATTTTTTGCCTTTGGTTTGACATTTTGGGCATCAATACCTTCTAACATCATATTCTCGTTATATTTAAATTCTCGTTAAAATTAATTTAATATCCATTTCATTTTGAAATTTGAGACAGGTAAATGGATAGCAGATATACATTTACGAAGTGAATAGAGTTACAGATAGGTGATGTGACATGACGTGGCATGTTGATAAACCTTTTTGGTAGAAGCTCTGACAATTTTATTTACAAAATGGGTTAAAAAAACGAAGCCATCTTAAGTTAGCTTAAAAGCCAGTCCAAATTATGCTTGGTAGGACTTGGACCTAAACCAAGCTTTAAGCCTAACCGTCCAGGTCCTAAGGGGGCACTGAAAAGAATTTTAGGACCATCAGGCTTAGAACCAGTCCTATCAATCTGGAACTTTTCACCCAGTGTTAAACCAGTTTGGGACTAATAAAAGGCCTAAGCCCATTTGTGCATGGGGTCAGATATATTATTGACATATAAACTTGTCAATAGGAGAAAAGATAGAACCTGTGCAGCATGATGGCGAGCAGCTTGTGTTAAAAGACTTCGCCATTGTCCTTCCTTAAGTGATTTTACCCGAAATACACATAGTCTAGTCACTTCATCATATTCATCTTGAGCTTCTCGCAGTTTTTGTGCAATTGAAGTTCTCGATTTTCCTTTTTCTTTGTGTTGTGCCATCATATATTCATATACGTCCCTGGATATTTATACTCATTTAATATTTTTTTACTTCAATAGTCAGGTATATAATGGATAAAACACAGTTTACCTCTTTTCATCACATTGAAGTTTCATCTCCTGTCCAAGTAGCAGAGAAACAATATTAGTACACATAATTATGCAACTAAACGTAAAATTTGTATAACTGCAAATACAAGTAAACAGAAAGACAAACCTCAACTTTCCGTAGCTCACTGAGGAGAGACTCTGCTGGGTTGCTAATTGTCGCAATTACATAAGAACGCTGGCAATGAGAGAAAAATGAATCACTGCCTCTAATTACATGAATGCAGCTACGCTAAGTTAAAAAAAAATGGCTTACGTAAGTATCAGCAATTTTCTGAAGTTCCAATTGCATATTTCCCAAAGTTGATAGCACTTTCCCTGCATGGAATGAAGATGTATCGTTCATGTTTGTACTAAAAGATTTTCAAAAGCCTGAAAAGTAATTGCTGAATATCATAAAGGCGATGCCAAAATGATGCGCACATGAATTAACATCCGCGCATAGCAATAGATATATATAAAACAAGAATCAAATAATTCTTATTACCACTTTCAGAATCAGCTTCCGCAGCTGTTTTCCCCTGCAAACAGTTCCCCATTTCATTTAGCGACTCCGAAAATTCTGAGAAACAACATATTTTATTCAAACTTATGCATCCAAAAGAGAGAAATAAGTTACTGATAGCTATTCATGTTAGACCTAACTTCATGAAAGATTATGATAAAACATGATATAAATAATTGTATATATCGGGAATATTGTCATTGTTGACATGAAAGCATCCAATGTTGGATTCTGTAAGATACTAAGATGCATGGCAAACGAACATAAATCATGTTCATAACTTCATATTCGTCAATAACAATTCTATTTCTCTGCAGATTCTGTAAACTGTATTTCTGAAAGAGTGAAAGGTTAGCATGTTATATGGTACACTTCTCATAAAAGACAGGGTCCAAAGTCCAAACTTAGAAAAACGATAGCACATATTTTTTCTATTTAAGTTTAAGCCTTATTTACACCTAGGTCACTGGGAGATAAATTTTCCTCTTTTATGTTTAATGAATCCTACTACGGTCAATTACATCCACTCTAGATGGAGAATTGACATTCTAGTAACGTCACTAAACTCGCTTTCTTGCAAAATCAATAATGATCTCATTAAAACACACAAATGCAAGCATAATCACAACATGAATCTAAACGCTTACTTTCTACAACATACTGTTACCAAAACCATGCTGGACGACTTATAAATCAAAAGCCGATCAACTAGATACCACCACACCACATTTTACAAGGACAATTACAAGTTAACGCCAATAACGCTGAGCAACCTTCTTTCACTTAATTAAACCTAATTTGAAACTTTTAACGCAGCAAAGCCAAAATATCACACAGATTAAGTCCAACTCTTACCATATATACTATTAGCCGTTGCAGCAGCTGCAGATAATAATCCATCATAACAGTCTCTCATATCTTGCATATCCTGGAAAAAGTATAAAATAAAACATAAAGGTATATCCAATATAGGCTTGTTACTAGTAGCATTGCACAGGTATAGTTAATAATCAAAGCAGAAATAACCGTACTGCAATATTAATCAATAGCAAACCCTAACTCGATTACGGTTAACAACAGAAAACATTAATAGGTTACAGAAACCCTACCTTCGAAGCAAGAGCAAGCTCATCTATAAGAGCAGAAGGCTGATGATCTCTCATCTCCTTCACGTCGCTCTTCTGCATCGTTAATTTGCGTCCAAGCTTTCCAAGTGATGACTTCATGATTGTATATGTGATTAAATTAAACAGTTAACCGATGATGTGTGTATATATACACATACGTCGAGTGTGTGTGTGTTTGTTTATAGAGGATTCAAGTGAGGGGGAAGCGAAGTTGAACATTTGGTAAAGAAAGTGGCTATTAATATCCTAATAATAATTTAATAATAATTAATAAAATAAATTTGTGAGTTGAACTTTGACCGTGCTCAAGTTCAACGCAAATCAAATCTTGTTCAATCATGATTTGATGATCTAGATACATTTGATTTTGACTAAAGTATAATATTACTAGCTTTTTACCCCGGAAGGGTCCCGAGGTTGAAAAATCTAATGTGACTTAATAAAAATGATAAAAGAAGAAAACATAACAATCGTAAATTTAAAAATTAATAATAATAGTATTGACTCTTGATGTTTAATTAATAACAGTATTCATTAGAAATAAGTTAGCTGTGTTCTTCTGTTTACTTTTTACATGATATATATTACTTAAAAACTCATTATACATCCAGTTGGGACTTCAAATCTGCAAGCTCCTTTTCAATAGCTTGTATGTGATCTCGGGCCTCCCTTTGAAGCAATGGCACCAAGATCACTATTAATTGCTTGTTGTTGTAGTGAATTTAATTCTGCTCTTAGTGAAGTTGCATCTTCTTCAGCCTGTTTTAAGTGGTTTATAGACATATAAACATATAGATAAAAAATATACATGTATGTAGAATATGATGTTGAAATTGATCATTTACTCGATATTGCTCTTCTTCAGCTTCCTTTAGATGCTTTTTAAGTGCTCGAACCTATGCTGAGAAATCCTCCTAAACAAAAAACATATTTGTTAAATTTATTATTTCAAGTCAATAAACCTTACTGCAATAAACAGAAAATCAAAGATCATTTACCCTTACACAATTGCTGAAACCAATAATATGTCACCTAATTACTTTATAGCAAGCTGTATTATATGATTTCATCATAGATCTTTCCGTAAGTAATACTATCTCCTGTATAGTTGTACTCGCAAAACTACAAAATCATAGATGATTGAACAGAGAGACTCACAGAGTAACTAAAGAATCCACTGGGATCAATGAGAGCAACATAAAACGTTGATATCACCCTCCTGTATACTTTAAAATAATCTTCTCATCCACAGACTCACCTCTTTTATTAATCTAAAACCAAGTTCTTAAACTAATCAATATCCATTTCAATATCAATTCAATTAAACAAAAACAATAACTAATATCATAATAATAACCCCCAAATCAATCAATTGATGAGATTAAAGAATAAACCCAGAAATATTAGTAATCCTTGATCGTTCTCAAATATCCGTACACTTGAATCTTTGACTTCAATCATAGTCTGATCTTCATGACAATAGAACAAAAAACTGTTAGGACATTTTCATATGAATACGAACTATCACATCATAGTCATCCAGATACGGCTATTATACAACCACAAGTAAAATGAGAATATTTACCGATAACAATAAAGCAATTTCAAGAGCCTTGGGATCTTTAAACGTCACAAATGCGATAACATTCAAAATCAGTACATCCTTTATAACAACATCAATAATAACATTAAAAACTAAAATCAATTTGTCAATAATAACAGATCTCAACGTGGTCGATATCACCATAAAGGAGAAAAACTCTTGAATTTCTCTTTCAGTAGCTAGATCGGAAAGATGTGCCACGTGTACTGTTCTTGTCTGTAACAAATTCAATCAAAAAACATTAATTCCTAAAAATCGAGACAAATTCTAATGGGATAATATATGAATTGAAAAGTGATTCAAACTCACCTGCATTATAGTTAACACGAAATAAATTGATGATAATAAATGATTATTAAGCAGTTAACAGATAACTTGTTAAGTTGTGAATAAGAATAATATTATGATGATTGCGAAACCTATGGCGAAGACTCGGTGGGAAAAAATGAGGTCCAGCTGTCACTGTCTCTTTTGTCAATTCGTTGGTGAAATTGATGATGGAGATGAACGGAAAAAAATAGGGTTTGGGGTGAGAAAATGAGATCATATATATGATGATAGGTAGATATTATGTGATTTAATAAAAAACTAAAAAAAATAAAAAGAATGCACCACATGATGCCACATGGGACATTCAAATGGTGGGGGTTGCCCCATTGAATGTCATGGTATCATAGTGCTATTCCTTTATATTTAATTAATTGATACGCATCTCATTCTCATACTTCACTTTTTATAAGCTAGAGACTACTAAATTAATAATGATAATAATAATAATAATAACAATAATAATAATAATAATAATAAGAAGAAATAAAAAATAATTTCTCATCTTCAGAACTCAAACTCAGAAGCCTAATCAAAGCAGACCTTAATTGAAAAAACTAAAATATCATTCAAAGGCTATAAAAATTATGAGATACCATTTTCACCTTAATATCCTCATTAGTAACCTTATAGTCCAAATATGAGATATAAAGCTTAGTCCCTGCTTCAGAATCGGACTCACCTCCAACCACCATATTTTGCACATGAAAAACTTGCAATCAAAACCGTTACCTATAAAATAATAATAAGTTATCAAATACACAACAAAAAAAAAACACACCTAAAACACGACCTGTGGGATGTAGTAGGGTTTGGTATGGGCAGAAGGCAGTGGCGGACCCAGGAAAAATTTTCATGTGGAGCAAAAAAATTTAATGGGTCGCTTGTTTATTGATATGTGACACTTTTTTTTGGTATGGTTCGGGTCATAATTTTCTTAGTCTGGGTCAAGTCAAACAATAGAAAGATATAACACCAAATTAAATTTCAAATTTATTATAAAGTATAAACTTATAAATATTTATCAAAATCAATGGAAATAAATATTATTAATATATCAATAAGAGTAATCTTTTGAAAATGAATCTAAAACGCTTGTGACATAAAAATAAATAAACATTACAAAATTCACATTTAAACTTGGTAGAAATTAAAGGAATGAAAAGTATCCTGACAACTACTTGCTTGTTCTTTTACTTAAAAGTATAACTAAAATTGAAATGGAGAGGTAATGTAAGTTATGTAAAGTGTTGGGTTAAAATAGTCAAATCATTAAAAGATAAGCTCCTTAAGTGTTACCTTCTTCACTTTTCTGCACCATCTTCCTGCAACATATTATTTGGTGTACCTACTACCATCTCCCACCATTGTTGGCCTAAAATAAGTTTCGATAAAAAATTTCTTCATATCTTACTTCCATTCAAACCAGTTAAGCCATTACCACAAGTTCATGGAGGGCGGTTGCAACATCATATGGCAGTAGGTCTGCCAATGATAGAAGGTCGGTTGTCGAAGCGTCGGGTGGGACCATGAGGTGGTTCGGAGTCGCGATAATAATAATAATAATAATAATAATAATAATAATAATAATAATAATAATAATAATAATAATAATAATAATAATAATAATAATAATAATAAAGATCGAAACTTGCGAAGAGCCCTGAATCAACATTTATCACTTACAACTCTTGATATAATATAAAACTACGAAGTTATCATTCAAATAACGAAAGAAGGCAACAAAGAGTTCTACTGTAATCCCAAAGTTAAATACTTTTGTATCAATTTAATATTCCTAACTACAAAAACATAATTCTCACCTAAACAATCAAATCACATTCAGTAACATAAAACACATACTGCTAATAACAACTTCAATTATTAACCTTTTACAATGCATTCATCAAGATTTTAACCTATAAAGCTAATAAACAGAAAAATATCGCTAACAATAACATTAATATTAATAACCCATCAAAACAAACAAAAAACAAAGCAAAGTGGGTGTAATAAGGGAAGAAAAGAATACGTGAGAGAGAGAGGGGGGGTGTACAATATTGGTGAAGAAGGCAGGAGGATTAGGGTTTTGATATAAGAGGATTTCAATTTTGCAAAATAATTTCCTTGCTTCACACCACAACAAACCAAGGTCACCAGATTTAATTTTAATGCCGTTTGCTCTATACCTGTAGAAATACAAATAATAAATTCAAGAAATTAAATACTGCTAATAGTTATCATATATTTTTAAAGTATATACACTTTTAAAAATCTTACCCCAAATCATTTAATGCCAGAGCAACAGCACAAAAGTTAGGGATTCCACTTGTAATCACCTATATATTGCATTGGGTAAAATATTATAATACCTTGTAAAACATAAATAGAAATAAAATTATATTTATGTGCATATGATAAACCAAAGGTCATACATCATGTGTGTCAACAACGCCAGTAAAGTTATTTGGAAACGCCAAAGCAGATGAAACTAATCTTTTCAACTCACTTCTACTTGTATCGGAAGAAATAGTATTTGTTGACATTATACTCTGTAATAGAAACAAATAATATATATTAAAAAAGTGTTTTACAAAATACACATTTATTGGTAATTTGAGCTGTTTATAGTTGTTCTTTTATAAATATTGGATTGGGTGTCACCATTTATGTTATATTTGAAAAATGGTCAACTTCAGTTTGTCTTCCACACTAAATTAATAACAAAAATACTATATAATCTTTCTTTTAGGCTTGTAGATCAAAATATTTCATAAACATACCTTCACTTTATTTAACCACTTCTGTGTTAGCTGATTGAAATCATTGCAAACTTTTGTGCCATTCTCACTTTTCAGAGACCGATGTGTAAACACATCACTTCCCTATTTAAAAAAAAAAAATAATACATGTAATACACAGAATATACTTTCCATTTTACAATATGACATATTAACTGAAACTTTTATAATAATATGAACTTACCTTCAGATTCATTTGACTAACATCTGATCCACAAATAGTATCATCAATTACCTATAACAAAAGGCAAATACTTACAATGACATTTACTTTTTATTAAAATTATAAGAATGACTAACAATTTATTTATATTTAATAATGAAAGTAATTACCTCATTTTTCTCTTTTATGATAGGCTCTACTTCTAAACCAGTGTAAACAAAAAGACGAACATTGAATGCATCTTTCCCATTATGTTCAAAAGTTAACACATCGCCTATATGCAAACATAGATCTTTGAAGACATTATTCCATCCATAGGTAAAATAGAATCCTTTACTTTTCTTTTCTAAAACAACTTTCCATTCATTTTCACTCCCAAATTGCATTTTATAAACCATTTGTTTGTCATCTTCTTCTTTCAAGTGATGTTTAACATAGTCAACTGGCAGTTTCTGAAATTTATAAAACAAACTATGTAAATATTAAATCTATACAATTGTAAGTACTTTAACAAATAAACAATCATAATTCATACCATTTTTTCTGTAGCTGCGGTAATCAACCAGTAATGAAAACGATCAGATACATCTTTATCAGTTAAATGTATCAAGTTGAATGTACTCTTTGCAGTTAATTCAAATATCAAAAAATCGTGTTCTTCAATATTTAAATCATCTACAATTTTTTTCCACCCATTACATATGGTATATGTTTCACCTTCCTCAATGATTTCTGCATGCCATATCATATCATTCTTGCTTCTTAAGATAACAGAACCAATTGGGAAGTTTTCTTTCTTATATAATATGTCGTAACAACTTGGAAGTTCCTACATATTGTTAAATAATGACGTTCAAATTATACATTTTCCCACAATAAGAAACAAAGAATTACAATAACATATTCTTATAGGTTATTTCATACCTGTTTCCTGTAGTCATAGTGAATTATGAGTTTAACAAATGATTTCACCATAATTCTGTTTCTGTAAAAAAGTAACAGACCACCAAATTAGCAACTCACATCAATTCACCTTAAACAGATGTATAAATAATAGATCAAATGTTTAACAAATCTAAATATGACCTCCATTCAACATTCATCAAATGTATAACACCAAAAAGCTTTAACAAACCTATAACAAAACTAAATATGCCCTAAATCTAACGTACATTCAACTTAACGAAAATCAGGTTAAACCATAGTTGTCAAAAGCGATCGCCTAGGGCGCCTAGGCGATGAAATTCCTAGAAGCGACCCTAGGCCGCCTTTCTCTCCTAGATAAATAAAGCAATGACAGTCAAATTGATATTACTTTGAAACTACAATAATTATTTCATGTTGCAGTTTTACTATTGTTTTCTGTTGGTGAAAGTTCAGGTTTTACAGTTTTACTATTGTTTTCTGATCATATGAGTAATTACTTCATGTTGCAGTTTCATGTTTTCATGTTTTATTAACTATTGTTTTCTGATCATATGAGTAATTACTTCATGTTGCAGTTTCATGTTTTCATGTTTTATTATTGTCTTCTGATCAGATGCTTCAGTATTACAGTTATCTGATCATATGCTTCAGTTTTATTATTGTTTTCTGATCATATGAGTGTTACTGTTTTGTTATATTGATCTTTAGGTGATTTTCACCTTTTTTTTTATTTGCCCTTTTTTTTTCTCAGTCCCGCGCTTTTTTTGCGCTTCTCGCCTAGGCCATGGGCGGTACCAAAGCGCCTTGAGTGCGCTTTAAGCATTTGACAACTATGGGTTAAACAAACACCTCAATCCTCAAACTTAGATCAAATCTTTAACAAATGTAAATATGACCTCCATTCAACATTCATCAAATTTTTAACACCGAAAAGCTTTAACAAACCTATAACAAAACTAATTATGCCCTAAATCTAACCTACATTCAACTTAACGAAAATCAGGTTAAACAAACACCTCAATCCTCAAACTTAGATCAAATCTTTAACAAATCTACATATGACCTCCATTCAACATTCATCAAATGTAATCCTCAAACGTAGATCAAGTCTTTAACAAATCTACATATGACCTCCATTCAACATTCATCAAATGTATAACACCAAAAAGCTTAATCTACATATGACCTCCATTCAACATTCATCAAATGTAATCCTCAAACGTAGATCAAATCTTTAACAAATCTACATATGACCTCCATTCAACATTCATCAAATGTATAACACCAAAAAGCTTTAACAAACCTATAACAAAACTAAATATGGCCTAAATCTAACCTACATTCAACTTAAATATCTATTTTAAATATATTACAAATACATTCAACTTAACGAAAATCAGGTTAAACAAACACCTCAATCCTCAAAGTTAGATCAAATGTTTAACAAATACATACAACTTAACGAAAATCAGGTTAAACAAAGACCTCAATCCTCAAACTTAGATTAAATCAATATGCCCTAAATCTAACCTACATTAAACTTAATGAAAATCAGGTTAAACAAACACCTCAATCCTCAAACTTAGATCAAATGTTTAACAAATACATTCAACTTAACGAAAATCAGGTTAAACAAAGACCTCAATCCTCAAACTTATATTAAATCAATATACCCTAAATCTAACCTACATTCAACTTATTGAAAATCAGGTTAAACAAACACCTCAATCAGGTTAACACAAACTATATTATAGATCTGAACGATTCAAGAAAACTTACAGAAGCCTCAAGCATATCAAACATAAATCTATTAACATATACCTCAAACCTTGATTAAATTAAATATATAAATAACAAATCTTGAAATCAATATGCCCTAAATCTAACCTAATAAATAACAAATCTTGAAGAAATAGACATTGAAAACATATAAAACATAAATTAAATATCTATTTTAAATATATTATAGATCTGAACAATTGAAGAAAACTTACAGAAGCCTCAAGAAGGATTCGATGGTAGTATTGGAGATTCGATTATGTAGTTCGGGTTCAATAAACAAAAACAAAAAACAACAAAAACATTAAGTCAAAAAAAAAAGGGCGAAATAACCAAACAATCGGATGACAACTTACATAAGATTGAAGAATGATTCGATTGTACGATTCGATGGGAGATTATCGATGGAAGATTATGATTATTGAGAGTGAAGGAATATATTGAACGGAAATTGACAGGTGAGAGAGAGACGTAAACGTTAAAGAGTAGGTGTGAGGTGAGAGAGAGGCTTTTGATTATTGGAATGAGATTGGAAAAGGTATAATACGGGATTAGGGTTTCCGTATGTTTTTTTTATTTTTATGTATTATTAATTAAAACAAAAAAAAACACAATAATTAAAAAACACTCAAAACATTCATTTACAATGCCATGTGGCACTAAAAAGGGGAGATTGAAGGCACCATTCAATGACACGTCAGCAACATGCTTTTCTTTTATATATATAGATAGATTATTATATTATTACCTAAAAATTCCAAACCTTCGTCCTATATGGCTATATGCATTCAATGTTACGGAGTGTTTTGATTGTGTTTGATTTGTCTTCAAAGTATCGAAGGTTAGGGGACCCGGAAAAATATCTGTACTGACTTGTAACTAGCACGATGTAATCATAGTTGGTGCGGTTTTAAACTGGTTTGGTTCAAATGTAAGAAAGGCTTGATTGAGCTTGAGTTTTCTTGGTATAAATAAATTGTTCGTCATCATTGTGTTTGTAATCATCCCTTCGTTGAGTTTTCTGTAATTTCCTATGAAACATGAGGCTTGATTATGTTTGAATGTGAACTTGAAGTATAGTTTATTGAATACATTCGGTTGATTGTGATGTAGTTATGCTTGATTAGTTAGTCTACTATACACAATATGATTTCTAACTTGTTTGATTATGCTTGCGTGTTTTTTTATGTATAGTTATTGAATACATTTTGGCTCACTGTCTTTACAATTTGGCCCGTTACTTTAGTTCTTGTAGAACCTAAGTAATTTAAAACAGAATACCTTTAGTGGTAAGGTTGTCTACTTTGCTTTTATGGAATTTTCAGTGTTTGAATCCGGTCCGGTTTGGTGATTAAACTTTCTTTATTCATTTGTGTTTTTTAAGTGCAAATATTAAGCATTAAACAAACAAAGATGATTATTATTCATAAATATAAAATGTACTCTCAACTTAAGGAATGGCAAATTTTATAAACAACAAATTATAAAAAAGATTAATAATAACATCAACTCATTTTCATAAGTTATTTAATTAATATATTATCAGACAAACCGACAAAAAAACCTATGATATACATTTAGTTCTTTTTGTCTCAAAAGAAACAAAAGAAGAAAAAAAATAAAGCTTAAACTAACAACCTTTTGTTTGAAGATTATGTATGCCAAAACCTTTTTACATAAATAATAATATATTTAAGTGATGTCCACTGAAAAAACCCATGCATTTTGTATGTTGATAATGATGTTATGCATTTTAGGTTATAGTATGGTATCACATTCTGGCCAAACTAATTGTGATTACTATGATTTGACATAAGCTAAAATGGACGCTGCTTAAAATTTGTTGTCGATAACAACGTCTGAAATAAGAACAGGAACTTGTCAGAAAAATGTGCATTGCATTTAACTCATAATCCTTATGGCTGTATTTCTTTCTTTTTTATTTAAAAATATCAAGTATTCTATTAATATACTTATAAGTAAATTGTTTTATTCTAATATTTAGCTATTTAACAAAGTTAATGTTTACTTAGAGGGTGTTTGGGATTGATTTTTCAAAACAGCTTCAGGGTTTTGGAAAAGCAGAGATGGAGCTGCTTTTAGATTATTACGTTTTGGTAGCTAAAAATTCATATCAAAACTCAACCCCAAACACTAAAAACTGATTATTTGTGTTTTTAAAACGCAATAATATAAAAATCCGTTTTAAAACGCAACTCCAAACACCCCCTTAACTTAATAACAACAATAACAAGTGATAAAAAAATATATCATGTGTGAATATAATTAGTGAGTAATAATTTAAAAAAATAAGTCATATGTGAAAAAAGATATACATCTATGTATTTTTTTATCTAGATAACTTAATAATCAAATGATTCTATTAATATACTTATAAGTAAATTGTTTTATTCTAATATTTAGCTATTTAACAAAGTTAATTGTTTTAACTTATGGTATGTTGAAGATATAAGGAAGAAGACGAAGATTGGTTAAGAAATTCCCCCTCATTATTCCCTGCCCAACAGGCGAACCTTCTCACATAATTGGTTTGTAGACACGGACTTTGGTCGCAAAAACCACACCATCAGTGAAGATCATTGCCACCTAGAGGATCCGTTGGCGTCTGCGAGACCAAAATCTTTTGCATTGCGGATGCAATAAACAAACCAATCCGATACCAACCCGATACCAAAGCTGCAGTTAAAAATATTATACGTCGTATAAAAAATCTCTGATCAATATGATTCCAACATGTAATTAAATTTTAGGTTTTTTCATTCCTTTTTTAAGGGCAAAAGCTGCTTGTACAACACAATCCTTATCAATCAGGAATCATGATGATCAATCAACCTTTTTCCTGCTACTGTTGGAGATCCAAGAGGAACTCCACTCATTAACCCTAACAAACTCAATTCCCCCACAGTACACAAATTATTAACAAATGGACTACCATGACCAGACCGGACTTGACCCGACCCGAACCCAATGTAAATACACTCATTGCTGAATCACTTGTGAAACCAAGTTCAGCAAAAATGACAATTCAATCTTATCTGTCTTCTCTTTCCCCTGCACTCCTTCCAATCCTGTTTTTAAGTCTGCAACAGCATTTGTAATTTCTTCTACTAAATCAACAATCACACCCTCCACACCCATCAGGTACTGAACATGAACAGCTTCAGGGATGTTACTGCATAGACAACAACGATGATTCAGATTCCTATAATGGCGAAATTGACAGGGAAGAAAGACAGAAAGAAAACTCATACTCACTTTAATTTTCCATAAGTAAGGAGGGACAAATTTGATTCTTTAATATCTCTTACTACTGACGGGTTTCTAAATATACCCTTTACTTCTGAAACAACTCCGTCTAATCCGCCCGACATGGCCAGCTTCTTTGCTTCTTCTAACGAGTTCATTCTAACATCTTCGTATGTCTCGTTTCCTCCGTTTGTCAGGAAGTACACCTGTCCATTCATTCTCAGTCAAATTCATATTTGGACCGGCTAGATAAAGAGAAACATGACATAAAAGACCCAAAACATAAAAAGCGGATAACTTGCGGGCCCTTAAGCAGCGGACAGAAAGATCTCGAGGAGCTTTATCATGTGCCAAATTGCCATAGGCGGTTTGGCCAAGTTGTCGTGCCCTAATAACCGATTGCCTTAATTTACACGTCTATTTATGTTTATAATTTCAGTATTTTTTTGACAGTTCGTAATTTTCAGTCTTCTGTTTTGCGTCATCAGAATCCAACTCACTCGACTCGACCAGATCATAGATCAGTAACAAAACAGAGAATAGTCAAATACTAACCGGATATTTATGTTGTAGCTTCTTCATCAACAAGGCTACATCAGGCTGGAAGCTAGAGAAAAGTACAGGTCTTTCTTGGGCGTTTTCATACACCACCTAAACAATACATAACAAAAGATTAATCAACACAAATTGGTAACGATTAAGACGAGAGATTGCTGCTTTAAGTTGCATACCTTCAAGATCACTTCAAGAACATGAACAAGATACTCTTGTTCATAAACAACATAATCATCAAATTTCAACTCAATGTTGAATCCCAAACTAGGGTTTACTTTTTGGAAAGCTTCTGCCAATGTGCAAGAATGATCATCAATCTCAACGTCCCAACGCACAATCTTCCCGTTAGATTTCCTCATCAAAGACTTGCCCACCTCATCTGTTGCTCTCTGAGGACCATAACTGAAGAACTCATCCAAAGTCAGATCGGTGACTCTTTTTTCGACTACATTACCCTGAAAATACCAGATTAAATACGTAAATTTCAAAGATATGAAATTCATCAAATATGCTTAAATGATGAAAACTTAAAGGAACTGCAAAACTATATTGGTTTATAATATTTTGTGTTTTGAAGAAACCGAATATATCTCAGATTACAACAAAAAAGGACAATAAAAAAGCTAACCGACTAATGATAATGCTTAAACATTAATCACTATCCTGATATTAGACAAACTTGTGTAACATAAATTATAATTTTTTTTACATTCCTAAGTTTTTTTTTTTTTTGTCAAAAGTCTAATATTCATTAAAAATAAAAGGATAAACTCGTGTAACAAATTAAACAAGCTTACATTCTCTTCAGAGATGATGAAATTGTCATGGAAAATAATCGGTGTGTCGTCTTTCGTCACCTACAAAACGATCAGATTTTCTTGTAATCTTGTTTCACATCCAAATGTGATTTGTATGCTAGATGTTTAACATAACAAAGAAACATATACACATAATCAGATCTATTGTAAAATCTTTCATTTCATCAAACTCAAAATTTAATTAAAAAAAAATCAAAAAGGTATACGCGGCGAACAGAAAACGAAATTGTTAAAAAATTATATACCTGAACATCGAATTCAATGAAATCCAATGGATGATTAGCAGCTTTATTAAACGAAAGAATAGAATTCTCTTTAAAAGTCTTCATTCTCTTATCCGTTGACTGCAACATATTCATACCATGACCACGGTGACCGACAACCGTGAATTTAGGTAAACCTTTCCGTACATTACTCACATCCAATTCTGTTCAATAAACACAATCATCCAAATTGTTCAACAACACTATTAACCAATGTTTTCAGGACCAAACCGAACATCAAACTATTTAACAACCAGATGACAAAACAAATATTGCAAAAATAAATACGGTAAAATGAGATGAATTTAATTATTTTTATTATCAATTCTCTAGTTAGATAGCCGGTCCGATTTTCAAAACACGAATAATAATAATAATAACCATACCGTTGGGAAGACGGGTGGTGTAAATTGAGGTGTCGTGGACCTGATCAAGATAAGGAACATCAGAGAAATGAATAGCAGCTTTGACAGCCATTGTAGAAACAATATATTATATTTCAGGAATGAGGATTATTATTATTATTATTATTAATATTATTATGTATGTATGTAGTTTAGAGGGTTTGTTTAGGGTAGAAATAATTGGTGGGAAGAAAAGGGTTTTGAAGAGGGTATTTAAGGGATGGGATTGTGTGATATGATTAACGATCCCCGTCACCGTCACCGTCACCGTGACAGTGACGAGGAGGTGAGGATCTTATGGAATATTCGCACAGATTGAACCTCCTTGTCATTGTCTTTATGTGATAAAGTGTGTGGATTATTTTAAGGAAAGGTTTAGTTTGGTTTGACCCGATTATATCGTTTCTTTATTTACGCTTTATTGCACATGATGATTAGTAGTTTATAGAAGATACCCTTGCAGAATTCTTCATTTGTATTTACAAATATGAATGTTGTATATAATCTTTTGATGAAAATGTATAGTTATACCTGGTTATTCTTTTTAGAGCATTCACAATAGGTTTTCTATATTTATGTGAGAGAAACTTTCATATTTTGATAAGTGATAGTAAATGGTTATGAGTGGAGGAAAGAGAAAAATTACTATTCATCAGTAAATTTGGAGGAGACACTGTTCGTCCTCTATAATTTTTTAATATTTTTGAAAGTGATTGTGAGTAGAGAAGAGATAAAAGGTAATGATAAAAGTATAGAATAAATATTATTAAATAAAAAAGGAGAGAGAAAGGTAGTGATTTTTAGTGTAATTATAGAGATGGAGCATCTACTATGAATGCTCTTAACGGCTTAAATTACATCAAATCCGCTTTTGCAAAGCTCGAATCCTTGACCTTAAGAGGAGTAAGCAACAACACCTTAATTTCAAAGGGAGTTGTAACTGAATTACGTATAGTTATACGCTAGTGTTGTATAGAAAGCAAAGAAACGTGGGTTGTAACCGACTTATGTTTAATGCTTCTATATGCTAAAAGCATCAAGCCATCCACAAGGGGGATTTGCGAGGCATTTATGAGCCAAAGTGACATCTACCAACACGGGTTAGGGCGGAACATTTGTTAGACGCCCGTGATGAAGAACATACGTTCGTAGAAGTTTTTTTATGTATCTAACAAGAATGGAAGGCTAACTGGAGAATTGTAACACTAGCTGGTCGAGATGGAGAAGAAAGAGATCAATCAAATTAGTTTTTAAAATTTCATGTTCGCTTTTTTTATTCTATATATCTTATTTCTTTGTATTTTATTTTCTGTTGCTAAGTTTTTGAGTTTAATTTTGTTAATTAGTTTTAACTAAAAAATAAAATGATTATGAAAAATAAATGTAAAATGTGACTATATGAGTAAATTTGATAAGAAACAAGTGTCTTATTATAGTAGGATGAATACTCTACACATATGACATCTAACATGATGTGTTTGTAAGCGTTTTTAGCATCTAATTTGAGATGCCCAAAGTAGTAGAATTCTAAACGAGGAGGGTGTGTAGGGAGTTGGTAGAGTTGTGTAGGGGCTTGAAGTGTAAATTAAAGAAAAATGGATAAGGGTTGTCGTACACATACACATGATGTGTAGACACGACTGTTCCACACATTTTGTGAAACAAATGAGACCACCTATTACCTAACACCTAGGGATATTTTCACTTCCACCCTTTCTATTATCCCTTCTTCAATTTGAAAAGAAAAAAAATCATCTGATACTTGAATAGACAAATCAATCTCATAAAAAAATAATAAAGGTTGTCCAGTTTTTGTTTAATTTTTCATTGACCTATGGTAATAAGGTAACGTTCATTTTAAGAAATGGAATAAAATTCGGATAGAATTAAAATGTATATTTTGTTCCTTAGATTGTTAATTAAACAATAACATACGGAAGGTAATCTATATTCCAATTTCATTCAGACACACCTAAATTCCAAAACAAATTATAGTTCTCGCGCAAATTCCAATTCCATTACAATCCATGAAATGAACGTCACCCTAAGTGTTTTGGAATTCGATTCTGGTTGATATGTGTAGTAACCAGAAGCCGGAAGGTGCCACCAATGGGGTTGATGGATTATTTGTAAAGGCAAATTCTTATATAATTATTTTGGTTTGAAGATCTTGGGTTGAACTTTCACATATGACAGAGTTAAAGAAATTTACCGTTCTAAGGCTATATGGTGTGGTAACCAACTCCCCTAACTCCTCTAAATGCCACATCAACGCCACATCATTTTACCCATTTCTTCCCCCCAAACCAAGAAATTGGTTTCCCCCCATTCCCCCATCCACCTTCCTTAAAAAAAGAAGAAGAGATAGCCAATCAAATAACTCGGTGAAGACGGTGAAAATCCACCAAATGCACTGATCAATTCTCAGAGGGGGTGGTGTTCTTGAGTCCACCGATGTTCAACTCACCTCACCGACTCTTCTTCTCAAAACCACACCAAAGAGCCTAATAAAAACTAGAATGGGGTTGTTTGATGAATTTGCAATAGTTGAAGGGTAAAACTATAAATAATGGAAACATTATTGACAAAATGTCAACGGTCATAGACGGCGAACAAACCGCAAACACGTTATCCTACTTTTCTAGAATTATTATTTGGACAATGAGAACCCATGTCATGCTGATGTGGATCCACAACGAGAAATTGGTTGTCATCTGACAAGTTATATGAGTAATGTATACTCAATGTATATATCGTGTAAAGCATAGTGTATATTTTTCTATTGTTCATTATTGAATAAAAACATATATCGTGTAAAGCATTTATTGTTCATTATTGAATAAAACAAATGAGAATTGGGACAACTGTATTGGTTGTTCACTTGTTTGAAAATATCTATCCAGACGGATAAAAAAGGCTTATGTTAGATTGTGTGTTGTGGCCTGCGAGCGATCAGATGTGAGCGAGTCAATGGGTCACGTGGCTTGCAAATACGACTCTCACGCGTTAACAGTCCCGTAAGCAAGGAAATTAAAGGAAGAGTTGCAGGTGGGAACGACGACGTGAGAAAGTAGGCTCATCTTGAGTCACAACGGGTCAAGTGAGTGAACTCAAACTTTATCCATTGTTATGTCAGTGTCCAGGTGGCTTGAAGTGATAGGATAATATTTGTGCCACCTTAAGCCAAAACACATAGCCTTATTGGGTAAACTTGTTTAAGTTCAAAATGACTTATTAAATTATGACTTTTCAAAAAGGAATTTTTAAGAGTGAAGGGAGTGGAGTGTGGGTTTGAGCGTCGAAAGCTCACCCAGGCCCTAAACACCATCCCACCCAAGCCTCTAACTCCTTTTAGTCTAAAAGTGTGCCATATGGCAACTCATGCCCCCAACCCAAGCCTCTAACTCCTTTTAGTCTAAAAGTGTTTGGATTAGCTTATGTGGTGAGAAAGTCAATAAGTTGTTATTGGTGGGGCATTTTGAGGGCTTGAGTTTTGGACTTCACTTATGCCATATGGCAACTCATGCCCCCAACCCAAGCCTCTAACTCCTCTTAGTCTAAAAGTGTTTGGATTAGTTTATGTGGTGAGAAAGTCAATAAGTTGTTTTGTAAAAAGTGTTTGACTTAACTTATTAAAGTTATAAGGAGAATTAAAAAGTCATAAGGGCATGTTGGATAATTTTCCCCAATAAATTATAAGGAGTTTCAAAATTCGCAACTCTCTTACTTTTTCAAAACAACTTATCAAAGACAAATAAAAAGTTAAAAGGTTAAGCACTTATAAGTTGCAAAACACTTTTTGTTAACTTATTAACTTCTTGGAGAAGTTATAAGTTATAAAGAGGATAAAAAATATAGAGTCAAACATGCTCTAAGATACATGGAGTGGAGTGTAACAATGTTAACCCCTTAAAAAATGGTCCTAAAATTGATTAATCTGAGCGAGAAATGTGCACAATTATTACGTCCGCGTCTCTTTGAAAATTTTCGGTAAATTGGTTTCAAGTCGCGGGAGTACTAATGTGCACGAGCAAATTTTACTCGAATGTTGAATACATAAACAAGACACAAAAAAAAGTATCATATACTATGCAGGGCCGGCCTAAATGCAAGTAAAAACAAGCTAGGGCTTTGGGCCCCCAAATTTTTAAGGACTCATTTAAAGAAAAAATTATGTATAATTTGAATATTAGGTTTACTTTGAACAATAATTCTAAAAATGACTGCAGTCAGGTGGGATAGATTCCTTGCTTTTTTTCAAACAAGGCTAGGTTCGAATCTTAGCAGTGTAGAGCTTTAGCATTTTTTAGTTACTTTCCAGTTACCATATAACGCGCAATCTTCTATTTTCTTTTTTCTTATTTTATGCACTCATGTAATTTGGGGTACCTAACCTAGAAATATGGAATAGCTTAAACTCAAACAACGAAACCAAAAGCATTCTGTCATCTATACAAGTCTCGAAGAAACCTCATATTTTGCAAGTTTGAAGTATAATGTTATTTAAATTTTTGTTGTGGTTTGTTTAATTTGCTTGGCATTTTTTACGCAGCTAAGTTTTAACAGTAAAAATATAAAAAAAAAAGGAATTAAATTGTATCGAATATTAAAGAATACTACCGTTTTTTTGAAAGAATTTTCATAAAGGCCCCATATTTTTATTTCGCTTTGGGCCTCCAAAATGGTTGAGCCGGCCCTGATACTATGTAACACCTAAGAAGGTTATATGTCGTCCTTACTACTTGATGGTAAACATGTGACAATTATTTTCAATAGGATTGATCAAAAACTACAAAACAAGTTTATGCGGCATGTGAAAGTAATGCACATCTTATCATCTCTATGTTTTGAAAATCAGGTATGTCGATCTGGTTGATTAAATTGAAAACCGTTAATAGCATTGGTTTGGCCACGAGCTAAGCAACTGTTGGTTTTAATTTTAGCTATAGACAAAACCAATGAATAATTTTAAGTTTTACATTAGAGTAACCAAGTGGAAAGGGTTGAAAAACAGGAAACTAAGAATGTGTAGTTTAAATAATTAATAAATTTTTTTGATAGAAAGAGGAAAAAATCAAATTAAAATGTCAAATTTCATTACACTTTCAACAACTCTCTAAAATATTAGTAACTTTTAAAACCCATTAAACATAATAGGATCAAAACACACGAAACAGTAAACAAAACAAGACACAAGATTTTACCTGTTTCGGTCTAAACTGACCTACATCCATAAAGGGGCAACTAAGTTTTTCTTTATTATTAATTAATTGATACAAAATTATAAATACGTAAGGTATATTTATAGATCACCTAATTAGGGTTTAATCATTTGCTAATCTTGCTCAACAAGTTTAGTTAAACTGGGCTATGGGCTAGGGCCAGCCAGTCCCTTTACTCCTCTTCTTCTAATTCGGTTGGGTCTATGAGTGGGCTGAAAGCAACTTATTAAACCAACTGTGTTTGGATTTGTTTAACAAAGAAGTTATATTAGTCAAACAAAAACCTTACTATTTATGCCATGTTTGTCTGTTTCATGTCGTATCATAAAGTGGCGCCTCCTAATTTTTTTTTTGAACGGCCAAATGTTGTCACCAATATGATCACGACGATTAAAAGATAACTACTAAGCAGTTATGTAACCGTCCCCTATAAACATGGAATAACTACCAATGCAACCAGTTATGGCTTGCGACCCAAATACATAATTATAAACCATTGTTTTAAGGAAGCCCAAACACTAATAAACATAATACTAATAAACTACTAGGCCCAATTGCGACTTGGATTAATAACCAGGCTACATCTCCCCCTTAATCCAAGTCCAATTGCCTTCCGAACTTCTTACTTGTTGCCATCTTGAGTTTCGCCACTTGAAATGACGAAGTGATCTTCACCCTCCTCGGGCTTGCTTTCTTCAACTTTAACAGGATCATCTTTTTCAGTCACAGGTCCTCCAATCGGTCCGCAATTCACGCAGAAGTCTCTAACCGCACACGTACTTCTTTTCTTCCACTTTGCTTCAACCTTGGCATGATTCCAACCTTCAAACATATCTAATTGCTTTTGCTCATCCTCGCTCAATTTGACCCGCTCCTTCATGATATTGTAGTACCATTTGATTAGGTCTAAGAACCTAATGTAGATTATTTTCACATCCATCCAATAACACCATATATAACTGAGTTTCATTGCGTTTACACCCCACTTTCCTTCCTTGGTAACTTCTTGATAACCACCTTCGCTTAACACCTCATTGCATAACTCCAACAAGTCCACCTCTTGACCAGTTGGTAGCCGTGGTTTCTCATTTGGCTTGATGTACCCCAAGTATTCTTTAGAGAACCAATTCACCAATCTCTCAAATTCTAACTTAAAAATCACCTTGTTTTTCATGAGCCTCTCCTGTATTTTGACGAGTTCAAAGAAGTCAATGCAACTTTCCAAGGTAAGTTCATGATTCATGGGATTTATAGAAAGTGGTGAATCCATAGTAACGTGAGACCAAATGAGGTTTCTAAGTTCATCGTGAGACTTGGTGGGATCCGATTCAAGTGCTTCCACATAGCACATTAGGGCCGATTTTTCCTTCACGAAATCCTCGGGTTCCATTTCATGGGTTATTGTGGAGTTGTGGTTTAATCTTAATTCCTTCAAGATCCTTTGAAATTCATTCTCATACACTTCCTCAATTGATTCCTTCAATTGCCACTTTTTCTTATCATACGATGGCAAATCTCCTAGATGATCATAAAATTTGTCTAGGTACTCTTGTTCAAGTTTAACCTTGGTCCTATTACCGAATATGTCAACACACTTATCCCTCACCTCAAACATCTTCCTAAGTGTACAATGTTCCCCTTCAACTATGGTTTCAATTCCTTGGTATAAAATTTGCCTCATACTAAGGATATGTTTCTTAAGACTCGGTACATAAGGAATAGTTTTCAACTTTCTTCCAACCAGCACCCTAACTTCTCCCAAACCATGAACAAAGGAGACTTCCCTAGTGTCCTTGTGTGTTTCAATACCAAAGTTTCGTTTAAAAACTTGAAACATGTTTTGGTTTCCCGTCACATGATGTTTAGCACTAGGACTTGCAAACCACACATCCCTAGAATCACTCCCTTGGGTACCCATGATAACGTAATCACTTTCATAGATTGAAAACTTCTCTAAGTCAATAAACTTACGTGGGCAATAAGTGTCGATGTGACCAGACTCACCACATACGAAACATTATGGCGCCTTCTTCTTTCGCCTACCAATCGCTCTCTTTCCTTTCTCCCCCGATTTCCATGACAAATCCTTCCAGGCTTCTTGATTTATTTGCGACTAACTTTCAAACCAGAGGACTCTCCAAACACATGATCTTTGATACTTGACGACGACTTACCCCATGCAATGACACTTTCTTTTCCTTTTCCCGGTCCTTCAATTTGGCCTCTTCCCACATGTCACCCTGCGGTTCTTCAATCCTTATTCCTTTTGCTCGTCATGCACCCTTTGAACCAACTTCAACCGCTTCTCTTGCTTTCACCGAGAATCCTCCATCATCCGAATCACTACTACTCCTTGGATCAGAAAGTGTGGCTCTGATACCACCGTTGGCCCTTTGATCTTGCATATCTGATCCCCAAACTTGAATTTGATCTTTGGCACCATAAGTTTGTGTAATAACCGAATGGAAGTTACAAACACACATACACATCTATATCTATAATACATTATAAAGGAGGAGTGATGTACAACATGGTAATTTGCATTCCCGTACAACTTAACAAGCAACATGTACAACACATTTAAGCAAGAAATGTAAGGGTATTATAGGCATAGTTGTGACAATTAAGACACTTAAGAGGGTAATATAGACATTTCATTCACCTCCTCCTTTACACTATCAAAACAAATTTCCAATACTACCCTTCATTTCCCATCTTACCCCCAAAATGGTGGTTTGCCTTCTTCATGTCTTACCAATGAATGATTTTCATTGATGATAATTAACTCGACATTCAAATCTCTATTCAATGGAATGCCAGTTTCATATCCCTAGTGATCCCTCTTTAATTGAAAGTTGGTCTATTTCTCTTCACCCTTCACCAATACAATAACAATAATCCCATCATTTTTCACATATGACATGCAGTGTAGCTTTGGTAGCTACATTGCTCGTGAAGCAATATTAATTGAAGAATATTGGGTTGGTTTTTTTTACACTCGTTATTACCTATTATAGTCTCTTTCTTTTGAGTTGATTACTAAAAAGCTTCATGTGATAGATGGCAGCATGGCTACGCGCAGAAGCCCATTGGAAAGCCTCGGCCTACAAGCCTTCAGTTAGTATACATACCTTAATCTTCTTGGAAAATTTTATGTGTTTCACTTTTTGTATTACTTCTTCCAAGTATAGCAGACATATTAAATTTTAAAAATCAATTTATACTGTAGATCATGCCTTGTTCAATTTGTAATTTCAGGCATGGTGAGATTTTTAAAATGAAGTATGCTGATCAGGTAACAAATATTCAAGATGATCATTTCCCCCTTTAGGAAAACCATCAAGCTAATAAGTGCTTATGCTATTGTTTTTTATTATTATAAACATTTAAATAATAAGGATAGCTCTATTAAACAATATGTGGATCTTATTTAAAAAAAAAAAAAAAAATTAAAAATCGCGAGGTGCAAGGCAAAAGTACGTGAGGTGTTCTATTTTCAACAATACCTTTTCATCAAGTAAACCATTCATAATTCTTGCCTCATCCGGAACCTAATTTTGATCCACATGTACATGAAGCAGTACCTCAAGGCTCTGAGACGTTTTACTACCGGACACCACATGTGTCTCAGGTTGCGAGCGCAGTTTTTAAAATCCAAAGTCTTTTTTTTTTAGTTTTTTAAATCAGTATGTGAGTCATAGATTCCAGTGATCATGGGTCAGAGACTATATGAGTGCCTTACTATTGAAGATGTTTAGTTTAAAGTCTTATTCATAAGGTTCTACAGTAATGCTACATAACTTTGACCTAATCTTTTAATTCTTTATTTTTTGTTTTTCTTCATGAAAAATGGTAAATAGGCAGTCATGTGTTTTGTCAATTAAACAACCTTTTGTAGTACACAAGTGTGCTTATGTTAAAACGACGTAGCACGCTCGGGATTATGTAATTGCATAATCATGTTAAGCCTGGTCACTCTATTCCAACCCATATAGATTAGTTTTGCAACTTTGTTTTAATTAAAGATGGTAATTTTGACTCATTTGTTTATACATGGGTCAATTCGTCTTATGCTTTATGACTATATCTCTAACCCAAAAGAGTTGGACTTTGGGTCAACCCAACCCAACCTATACTACAACAGTAACCCGTTTCAACCTGTTAACCAAACCGCCCCACCACTTACTTTGCAGCCTCTAAGTTTAAACTTTAACTTACTACATGAGAACACATTAGCAGTCCTTTATTTTTATTATATGAATAGTTATGAATCAAGTAACCTATGAAGTTTGGAATATAACTTGCCAGACTTCAACATATTTGCAGGAATTCCATGATGTTAAATGTATTGTGCTTCAACAGCATTTAATATTTAATCATACTTGTGTACATCTAAAGGTCCAACCGACCCATCTTGCCACATGTACTGTGATGTAATAATTTCTGACATGTGACTAACGAATATGGTAGGGTTCCTGGATAGTAAGGCAGAGTGTTGAAAGCACCCCTTGTCTTTTGGGAAAAGCAGTTGACTGCAACTATATTCGTGGTGCCAATTACTTAGAAGTAATCTTCTTACATATCTCTTCGTTTATGCTTATACATACATTCGACAAATTTGCGTACAATTGGTTGAAAATTATGTCTTATTATTAGCTTTTTTTTATACACAAACGTTTAAGATGTCACTTACTATACATTATGTATGGGTGCAAACATGCCGAGCCGAACTCGATCTCCACCATGCTCGAGCTTGATTAATTTATGAGCTCTTGAATTGGAGCTCGGCTCATTGGTAGTTTCTCAAGCTCAAGATAGGTTCGGGCTTAGCTCGTGTATTATTTATTAGTTAATACATTAAATAAAAATATAACATAAATAATAGGCTCCATTATGCTTGTGAGATCGATAAGTGACGCTCAGACTCGTTTACTAAACAAACTTATTTTTAGGTTGGGGCTCGGCTCATTTAGTAAATGTGGGTTAAATATTATTAAATACTAATAAAATATCCGTCACATCAAGATAGTGTTCATAGTAGTTTACATATTAATAGATAGAGTGATCAATTTTTACAAGAATGCTTGACGAGCCTGCTGATTTTTATATGCTAGGTTTGAGCTTCCACTTGATAAATAAACGGCTTCACATATATTGATTATTAATGCATTTATTGCTCAACTTAATATGATGTTTACTGGATTAATATAATTTAAAGCCAACACTCAAATTTATGCATACATTCATATTTAATTCCGATTAAAAACCATTTTTCCTTCGTCATGTTAAGGATTTAAACTTAGGGGTAATACTATATAAACAAACATATATTCAGTTTTGAAAAAAAAAAAGAAGTTTACAATTCAAACCGAATATATTAAACTCATTAAACTTGTTTAAAATTAACATATATGAAATCAACTATAAATGTGCTAATAACACATTCATTACATATGGGAGGCTAGGTGGTACACTTTCTCTTGATATGACTATCATATTAACACTTTACTATCTTCAAACATCAAATACCATTTGAACCTATTAATATGAGAACGGGTCAATTCGAATCGTATTATATTTGGAATCACTAAAGCATATAGTGTTTGAAATGGGATTGAATTAGAGTATACGGACGTGTACAAAATTACGCCCGTATATAAACTGATACATTTAACATATGATGTCATTATTGTTATTAAGGTTGTAGATTAACCTACATTTGGTGTTTTTAATGAATAATTCTTTTGGTTTAATAAAATTTGCTCTTCTCGTTGAATAATTCAATTATGGAAATTCTAGACTTTTTTTGATATGGAAATTCTAGACTTTCTTTGCATGTTTACGGCTATTTCTTGTTGAATGGAATAAAATTTTAGAAATCCGGAGTACTAGGTTGTGATTCGTAATAGACATCATAATTGAATCTATATCAGTATGAGCTGGGACACCCGCTGCAACGCGCGGGCATTCCCACTAGTGTAAATAAGAGAGAATGAAGTTGCAAGAAAATAGGAAATTTGAGGGGCTGTTTGTTTACCTCTGAATGGTTTCATTCAGAGGTAACCTCTGAATCGGTCAGAGGTGAGTGCTGTTTGGTTACAAAAAACGCAACCTCTGAATGGGTTCCATTCAGACTGAATGGTTCAGCAAGAAATTGATGCTGAATGAAAAAGTAAACATTTTGTTCCTTATTTGCCCCAACCTTCTCCTCTGCTACTCATCTCCTTCAAGCTCTCAACTGCTGTCCGATCTCCGACCAACCCTCCACGCCGTCCGACCTCCGAATGAAAACAAAAGACTCTTGAGCCCTCACCTTACCTCTCTCATTCCTCTTTCTCTGCACAGCACCCACCGCCCTCGTCTCCTCCTCTGCACCCTCCGACCTTCTCTCCTTCTCTCTTCCCTTTCCTTTTCTCTCTCCTCCGTTCCCTTCCTTCTCGGCACCCCTGCACCCACCTCCCCTTCTTGCTCCGACAAAAATCCGACCTTCTGCGTCCTCCTTCTGCTCCGATGTGTGTGTCTTTGATTGAAGAAAAAGAAAAGGATATAAAAGAAAGCAGATGATGTTAATGAGGAATGTGTGTGTGTGTGGCTTTGATTGAAGAAAAAGATAGAAAATAAAGCAGACATGTGAACGTGGAGTGTGTGTGTGTGTCTTTGGTTGAAGGAAAAGAAAATAGGGTGAGGGGTAAAATAGTAATTTTATAAAGCTATTCAGTGGTTTAACCAAACACCAGTTTACTGGTTCAGCACTTATTGGTTCAGACCCTCTTATCCATTCAGACCTCTTACCGGTTCAGCACTTACTGGTTCAGCACTTGCCAAACAGCCCCTGAAACTTGATAGATAATGCTCAACAACCAACCCCTTCTTATACTAATCCAACCGGTGCGACTAACTATACATATGATCACGATGATTAAAAGATACTGTCCCCTACAAACATGGAATAACTACCCATGCAACCGGTTATGACCTACAGCCCAAATACATAATTACAAATCATTGTTTTAAGCAAGCCAAAACACTAATAAACATAATACTAAAAAACTACTAGGCCGAATTGCGACTTTGATTAATAATCAGGCTACAACATCATCATCACCACCATCATGTATAGTTTTATACATGATATAAATATTAAGAATTGAATTTATAACGAATCAAATACCAAATACCCTCGTGTCCTCTCTTAGCTAATAACTACTGATTATAATATTATATGTATAGTTTTATATGAGTGTAATGAACTTCCCAACTTCTTTTCTTGAGCTACAGAAAGAAGCAAGCTGATCTTCATCAACTGTACCCAATCCTGATAATTGAATACCATAACTTTCCATCCTGTGAATATCTCGCTGAGTTGGCGATTGCCACATGCCGTCCCACCAAGCTGGCGGTAACAAGGGCGTGTAAGCACACTGACTCGTTTGGTTGCCACAACTTAACGGACCTGAAAATCGGTTCCAAACATGCCCCCATCCAACCTGACTACTCAATCCTTCTGAAACTAGACTACTCTGAAAGCTACTGAAGAATGAAAAGCTTGAATTAACACCTGCAATCTCTGTTACACAAAACTCTCGTAAGATATCCGAAGGATGTGATTTCTAAAAAGTATTTTTGGATGTGTATATCCAATTCCAAACTGCCCTTAAAAATGGTAAAAGAAAGGAAATACCAGCTGAATTTGCAGCAGCCAATGCTGCGATCAACTGCACATAGGTTGTTCCGACACGCCTGTGGGCCCCAGAAACAACTGCATGCTTTGCACGTGAAGCGAGAAAAAAGTCAACAAATGCAACCCATCTAGGTGCTGGACCCCAATCTTTTGTTCTAAAATCCAAACTATGCAAACCATTTTGGCTAGATAATTCTCCTTCAAAGCTTTCATAGTTGAAATGAACAACCTACAAATAACCATAAATAACTTAGCGCAGAGGCCAAATAGTCCATCCAAGGGGACTTCACATACTCCCCACTTTTTTTTTTTTTGTAAAATCTTGTCTTGTTTGTTAGTATAAACTATAAAGAGAAAAAAGAACTCCATATACCTCCGCAAATCTGTCGAAATTTGATTTCACATCCTCCACGAGTGACGGGGTGTCTGAAACTAAAACCAACCTAGGTCTGGAACCCAATTCTGTATTCTGCATGACTTTCTTTGTACAATCTAGTGCTGCCTGCAATGCCCTCACTGATCTGAATAACAAATTATAAATGTCAAACCAATAGCAAATTGCTTGTTACTAGAGTCTATAGAGGTGGTCATTTTGACCCATTTACTTATAAATGGGTCGATATGGGCTATGGTTTATCCTTTACGCGTCATAGGAGTCAGACTGGTATAACGGGCCAAAAGTTTCTTGTTATTGTAATAACATAGTTTTGTAACCGTATTTAAAGCATTACTGCTACATAAAATTGACAAAAAATGTTTGTGGGTCAACCCGACCTGGCTTGACCAGTTCTTAAAAAAACCCGTTACCTGACCCGCCCATTATGCTATCTCTACTAAATCTGTATGGTGTCAAAAAGCTGCATATAAAACACCTGTTCATAAGCATCCGCATGTGCAAAGTAATATCAGGATCTGACCCTCCACTGAGAACTGAATTTACCGCCTGTTTTACTTTCTCTGTAGGAGATACGAGAATTCTCATTAGCTCTCCAAATACGTTGGGCCTATTGTGGTTTTGGGGTGGCCCAAAGAGTTCAGACGCAGCTTTTCTCATCTCAGCATGAACATTTTTTAGAAAGAATTGAGCTGCCACAGCATCTGTAGTATTCTGGAACCTGCCGACACGCTAAGATTGGATTCCGATTTAACGAATTGAATGGACAAGGGCAGTATTTTAATTTTACCATATTATTGGCTCTTGCCACTCAATCCAATTGCTACAGAGAACATTCGTCTTCAACGGCTTTTGAAAATCATCAATCCTTATGACCAGATGCCTGCCGTAGGTGGTCAAACATCCATTTTGCCTCCACAAATGTTTGACTTCATTCAGGGAAAAAGCGGTATTGGTATATGATATATACTCCCCAAAAGGATATTTGCCCCTGCAAAGACATATTATTAGTAATCGCACCAAAACCTCACATTATATCATGTTAATATAGATCTTAGATTCATCCACAAGCAACCATTTAAGAGTGTAATAAATTCATCCAAAGTACTATGCTTCCTGGCCAAAGTGGCTACGATAGGTGGTCAACAGGATTGGGTAACAGGAGGTTCAGGTTGAAATGGGTCGTTTGCACCACAGTAGAAACGAGCCAGGTGGATTGATCCGAAAAACGTTTTGTCCATATAATATAAAATTCCTACGATAGTACTATATGGTTACAAAAACAACATTATTACACTAATAATCTAGATCTTTTAATAAATCGCTTAGGAGGTTATATGCACTAGAAATACTTTAGTGGGCAAGTTTTAACTCATTCCACTTTTAGCTAATTATTATTATAGAACACAACCCAAAATGATTCGATCATTAGTCATTTTATCAGAATTGCCGCCTCTGCAATTTGGTTTAGCAGTGCAAAATCTATGCATTTAACTAAAAGTGATAGTACTCAAATCCAAAGATATAAAGCAAGGATTGAAATAGAACCAATATGCCTGGTTTGTCCGATTATCAGTGACCGGTTCAACATTACACTCAACGCTGCTGCGGTTAGGATCTTGTACATTTCGTTTCCAAAACCTGCTTCTGATGCTTTTGCTATCACAAAACTTTGTCTGCAGAACTCCTCTGGAGGAAGACTTCTAACTCTAGCAGCACCTGTAACGGAAGTTAGTTTCACCATCTTTGATTTCACATAAGACAAATATAAATCACCTAAACATTACATATACACCTTTAGCGATAAATAAAGTTTGCAGTGTACTCTCCCGAAAACATAAAAATATAAAATATCATGCTGCAAGTTTTATACATGTAAAGCAATAGTTTGATTTCCTTGAAAAACATGAATCATTTAGTATATTCCAAAACCTAAAGCCATTCTGTCAGCATAACTATGGGCTATAACAAAATATTATGTGCTAGTCTCTTAATTTACTTTTAAAAATCATACCGAAATTGATTTACAACTTTTCAATAACGAATCTACAATTACAATTACAACATACAAACAACTAAGCTATGACCTCAACAACATATTCAAATGCAAACAAATTAAACCAAATTCAAACAAACAGGGCCGGCAAAACATGTCTTATCGTGTTACACAACAGAGACGACATGATTAACACAAATATCAAACACGAATACAACTCGTCTAACTACTTTATATCTCATGTCCATAAAACTATAACATAACAAAGTTTAATGTTTTATTTTTTTACTTTTTATTAAACAAGTTTAATCGTGTTTCAAAATTTGCAGCGAATAACATAAAAATTCCGATAAAATTAAATTAAATACCGTTAAAATCAAAGTGTCGTCGAATAATATCTCTAACTCGAAGACTCTGCTCAACGAATCCACCTCGAAACTCATCTCCCATCTCTTCCACCGTGGCACATCGTTTGCCAGCTGTCATTGTTCGAGAATCTTCCACCTGTTTCTTAACAGTTTCCATAACGTGTTGGGATGTTGACGGATCATCGAGTGAACGGAGAGTGAGGAATAATATTCCAATACCGGTGAAAGTTGCAGATGCGATTAGAAGACAGTGTAACGACATCGTTTTTCTCCTTGATCTACCGAATAATATTAACCTCATCTTCGGTTCACCGGCAGATGGTGGCGATGATGTTGGTTGGTTGTCGATTTAATGACGCAGTGTGAAGTGGGTGTGGTTCAAAGGTCTACAAGACATTTCTATGTTCCAAACAAGGCACGTTTCCCTAGTTAATATGATTGTATTAACTGTCGGTGGGATTAAAGTTAGTTAATTGTTTTTAGAATTTTTGGTTTTCTGTAGTGTCGGTGATTATTTTAAGTAATATTGGTTTTAAACTAGGATGGGAACATGTGTTCGGTTTGGTGTGTGATTGAGTTCGGTTCATCACGAGATTTATGTTTCTAGTGTGAGTTTACCTTGTTTTTTTTTTTGAACGAAGTTTACCTTGTGATTACTTTGGTTTTAGTTTGTGTTTGTTTATTATTTATTTTATTTATATTTTTGGTTAGTCGATTTTTTTTTTTGTGTTTGGTTACCGCACTTTTTAAATTGGAGAGACTTGTTGCCCCACCTTGGCCAGACTATTTGTGTTAACCGGACACACGATGGCTTCAAAGTTTGGCTTTGGCGTTTCCCCGAAAACCATACCGTCAGCTGGCATTTGATAGTCGTTGTGCCGCCACAAGAGCAAAACTCTCTAGCGTAACACACGGTGGGATGAAAACATAGTTTGGTCATTAAATGAGCTCAAGATATGCTTGAGCTTGTTTAACCTCAGCCCCGTTTAAGTTTTTAACGAATCAATCTCTAGCAGGGGCGTAGCCAAGTACAACTCAAGGTGTGCGGTCGCACACCTTAAAAAAACAAAATCTAGTCTATTTTATTGACAAAAATCCCAATCGCACTCCTTGAAAGTTTGGAAAAAGCCCCTAATCGCACCCAAAGCCCCCAGATCGCACCTCTTAAAAAACAATCCTGGATCCGCCACTGATCTCTAGTGTTTCATGACAACCGAGGATCACTTTTCTCTTAAATTCATCATCTCTTCATCTATAAAGCTCATCGCAAGTAGTTAGTTGGTCACTAGAGTTGTTGTGGAGTTGATAGAAGTTGTTATTCATTTATCGTTTTTTTTTCTTTCAAAACGTAGGCAATGTGTATTATTAAAGCATAAAAAATCTTCCAACAAGAAGCTAGCATAGATTACAATGTTCAAACACCTTTACAACACACTTTCAATATTGATATTACACAACCATTCCACTTTATAGCTTGAATCTTCTATCTATATTTCACCCAAAGAGACAAAATGTATTTAATATCTTCCACAACGTTGTGTATCAAAGTGTATTTGTTGTTGAACACTAAATCATTTCTGTTTTTCCATGTCCTCCAATATGCTGACATCAAGGTACTCTAGATTTAAACAACATAATCCATTGCTATTCAACGGATTACAATTCAATGCATTTGATCCTTGCCTCATGAAAAAAATTTGTCAAGTTGAAACTACATTCATGAGGCAAACACAACAAAAATCTTGATGGTTGATATATAAAAATTATACATGCTTTTAATATTATTTTATTATCATTTTTAATAGTTTTCATGAAAATATAAATGAAATGGCCTTAATTTAGTTTATTTTTTATTTTTAGGATAAATCGGGGCCAAAACAGGCAAAAAAATTAAAGTTCTATCACGAAGTTGGCCAGCACGAGACGTGCCCGCCCACCAGGAACACCTCGTGCCTCATCCTAGATGCGATAAAAAGATCCTATTTAACATTTGAAGATTTTTTGAGGCCCACAATAGTTGAACATACCCCATGCCTCAGTACCAGACACGGGTCGTGACCAACCACCTAGTTTAGCCTATAAATTTAGAGCTACCCCAACCATTTCCATGGGTCAATTCTTTCCTTTCCCTAGATTAAACTCCTATTCTACCACGTTTCTACTTTGGATTTGTGATCCTATAATTGTAAGAACAAGTTTAATTAAGTTCCAATCTTATGATTGTTGATATAATCCACTCAAGTTTGTTAATGAATATCTTTGTAGCCATGGGTGGCTAAAGACAAGTGGCATGTGTGTGGGAATGACTTTAAGTACTAAGTACTAACTAGTGGGTTTACCCGCGCGTTGCAGCGGGATCCACAAATGGGTTGCAATACAACATTATGATACTTAGGTGTTTTGCCGTATGTTACGTAAAAAAGAATAGAAATGTGCACACTATGTTTTAACAAGTATTCGTAGAAAGAAAAGAAAAGAAATGTGCACGTACCGCCACTTACAACTGATTGCAGTTCACCACAAAAATCATGTACTCATTATTGAACAAATCTTAATAAACCAAAGGTACGTTACTATAACATACCAATATGAACATAAACATCACTCTTGTGTAAGCTGTCCGGTCATTGCATATCTACATAACCGTTTCATTGAAGATACCTTGCTAAATGATAAAGTTTATTTACATGACAAAAACATATAGTAATAATATGATATACTTGTACCTTTTCAAATGTCATCTTAACTTTGACATTTTGAACATATTTGCCCATGTCTAAACCGCACCACAAAAATAAATGATACAAGAATTGTTCTCGTAAACACCGAATGAAACATACATAAAGCAATAGTGTTATCCATCCATTGTATATCCTTATACATACCGAATTAGGTGGACGACATACATAGCTATCATTGTGTACCCTTATGTGTATTTATAAAAAATACATGTGATTGTAGAATATAGATATAGATAATGGCTTGGTTAATCTTTTTAAGGTGCATTAATGACTTATATAATTGGCTTTGGAGTTTATGAGTAGGGGTATAAAGGGAAGAAAGTGGGTAAAATTTAGTGATTTATACTTGTGACTTTTCATATGCCATCTTAACTTTGACATTTTGGACATATTTACCCATGTCTCTCCCTTTATAATGTAGTATAGATTAACATATTGAAAGTGAGTTTTCAAATTTTTAAAAAAAGTCACCAACCTTGTGTTTATTAAGTCAAACATTCATGGTTTTTATGTCTTTGTAGTAATAACATGTTAACTGCTTGAAAGTGGGTTACACGTTATGGTGGACTTAGGGTTTAGTAAACTCTTGCCTTAGCATGGTGGCAAAATCTAAGCGATAAGAAGTTGATTTATTCCATCCTCACTAGAGATAGGATGAAACCCAAGAAGTCCATAAATCGGTGTAATAAATCCCTTGTGACTATTTTTAATTAATAATAAACACCAATGAAGGATAGTCACCTTGCTGTTTCTGCTTCTGTCATTGTTGCTTCTTTCCAGTATGGTTGAGATGTGATGATACCCACAAAATGAGGTCCCACGACTTTGTGCATTTACAAACACAAATTTACTTGGTTTTAAAAGAACTTTGTATGGTTGTCTCACATAGTACTCAAAACAACTTTCCAAGGGCGTATGGTATATGCTAAAGCAACCTTTCAGGAAACCATAACCAGTTTAGTTACCAGTACATCAAGAGGAAGTGAAAGCCCAAGTGTTCCTTTCTTAATGTGATTTCAAAACCATTTATCTTTTATTTATTTGTTTTTATGTTTTATTATAAAAATCTATAAAACAACTCTTTATGGCTTGACTAGACGTTAATGACATTCCGGTTATAGATAAAAAAAAGATCTTGTATCCTTGGATGACCTCGGCATCTTACGATCACTATATTACTACAACGATGGGTTCATTTGCCCCAACGTGATGTTTTAAATGATAGTATCTTATCGTGTTTTACAAATAAAAGACCTGATCTCGTGCAAAACCCGGCTAAAATAATCAATATTTATATATGCTCCACAACATCTTAATATTTCTATGTTGTTGATGACTCCAATACCTCAAATGTCCCATTCTGGCATTCCCACCTCTACTGACATAAAATTGTTGAGGTCGGAAAGAAGATGAGCCATTATGTCGTATAGACCTATCGAGAATTCTCTTTTGCAAATAATATTATGCACAAGTTGGAAGATTACACATTATATGATAAAGCATCATAGCATTATTGAAGAAGTTATGAACAAAGGAAAGGTAGTTTACATAGAGCTCCAAATGCATTCTACACTCTAAACTTGGAGTGAACGATGACAAGTTTAAAAATAAAACTTGGCATAGTGATGGGACTACAAAAGTAAGGGTTCCTTTTAATAGATTTAAAATTTAATCAAGGAGTTGAAACATTGAAGTTCAAATCAAACAATCAAACATACAATCGATAAGCTTCGGTACATGTAATACAAGATCAAGTTAGGACTTAGGACTACATACTTTGCGAGTTTGCGTGGTGTATACACATGTTCATCATAAGGTATATATTTAATAGTGTAAAGTGTTAAAATTTTAAACATATAAGTTAAGTGATATCCAAAGATACCTGAAGGGATAGGGAGCCTAATCCAGGCGGAAAAGGCATCCCTATCCCCATAACTCAGTTTCCCCGCGCCAATCAGTGGCGCGAGGAACCAACGGCGCGCAACGACCAGCACATGCAGGGAGGCGCGCAAGAACAACAACTGATAAGCAATAGCATCACCTGATAAGCGCGTACCATCACACGCGGAATCTTCCCTTGACAACCATCGTACAAAGTACAGAAGGCAACAAAAGGAAGATTCACAAAGATTGCTGACAGTGTACGCACCAATAGGAAAGCTACAGGTGGCAAAGTGGTCCAACAACTACAAGACAAGGACAGCAGCATGGCTGCAGCCATGCTTCCACCATACCAGCGTCTACAGTAAACAGCAGACATACCTTGCTGCTGTCAGGAGCATGGTCAACGACTGACAGGGGCGCCGTCCGCCAATCACAGAGCGCCACGTGTCTGCCTCGAGCAACAACCATGCTGCTTGAATGACGTCATGAACAGTACACCTGTTCTCCCGCCAATTCCAGGGGGAACATTGGACTTGGGCCCAGACCAAGCCCAATAAAGAATGGTTACTCGTGGGCCTTTCGATCAAGCCCACGAATTCTCCTATAAATACAAGGATACCTCTCCTTGCCAAAGGATCCGAAAATAGTCATTGCTGGCCTAGTATATTCACTTGTAATCTTTGTATTCGATCATCAATAATACTATCGGCCATTCACAGTGGACGTAGGTCATTACTTGACCGAACCACTTATATCTTGTGTTCTCACTTACTTTCACCACACACACACTTGCATCATTATCAAACGGGTTTGACCTTGTGGTTTGGGTAAAGGATTAACCCTGACGGACTTAGGTATTAACCCCACGTAGATTATACGTAATCTCCGTGATACCTATTGTTTCTTCATTGGCGCCATCCAACGGTTAGAACTGCTCTTTTACTCATCTTTTCAACCCACCCATGGCTGAACCCAACCCTAATACTGCTGCCGTAAATCGTTCCGGGGAAGGGGACACCCAACTCCCGGAAAACCAAATAACACCACCCACAGTCGTCAAGAAACCCACTTCCAGGCTTCAAAGCCAAGAAGTTGAGGTTCGGGACGCTAACTCTGACGACGACAGCAGTGCTAGCTCTGAGGAGGACCTTGACCAATGGCTCCTCCGTCAGAATACGAAAAACGCTGCAATTTACCAGCGTAAGCTCTTGCAACAAGCAAAGAAAAAGGGAAAGGCCCTTACTTATGACACCCCATCCAAAAAGGGGAAAGACCCAGCTGTTTCGGGTGCCGGTCGTAGCGGGGAACTCGGCGGAGACGCCAGAGTTCGGGGCTACGCAAAGCAACGAACAGAGCCCGATGGCTACTAATCCTCTAGTAGCGACTCGGGCTACAAAGGGAAGAAAAGTCATCATCGCTCACGACAGAACAATGAGGATGATGACTTGGTCAAACCATTCAGACCTAAGGCTTTCGCCGAAAAGTCAAAATTTGTCGCTCGTATAGCGACCGCAACAATACCGAGAAAAGCAAAACTCCCTAGCAGCATCGGCAGATACGATGGCCTGCGTGATCCAGATGACCACGTGCACGACTTTGAGTGCGCGGGAATGTCGGTAGACTGGCCTGTGCAGGTTTGGTGCCATTTATTCGCGCAAACTCTGACAGGCGCAGCCAGGGTCTGGTTCGATAACCTCCCTGCAGGGAGTGTTAAAGACTTTGACGACCTCACCGACAAATTCAACAATCATTTCTCGCATTTGCGCAAGCATAAGAAAGACAAGGCGCACATCCTGTTATGCCGCCGAAACGACAATGAATCCATTGAGGACTTTATTGTTCGGTTCAACAAAGAGGCCCTGCTAATAGGGTGCGGGGAAGAACTCACAAGGGCAGCGTTCGTGCATAACGTACGCAGCCCAGAGTTAATGAAATGCCTCACAGGCAAAGATGGCATACCGGAGTCCTGGGATGAACTCATCCACTCCGCCAAGATATATGCCTCGTCTGAGAAGTCCTTCAGTCAGACACACAATTTCCAACACCACCATAATAATAATAAAAATAAAAACAAGTCAGTCTGGAGCCGCATCTCCGGCGCCGCGGATGAGGGAAAATATTCCCCAGCCGGGGACGCCAGGCAGATGATCAGTCCCAAACAAACGCGGGACCAGCGCGGTCATTCAAAGAAAAACTATGACTGGACCCCGCTGACAAAGACACCATCTCAGGTCTTAAAGACTGAACAGGTCACGTTGAAGGCCGCCCCTCCCCTGGCCAAGCGCAAGAACGTAGACCGTAGCAAATACTGTGAGTACCACAACGACTACGGTCACCTCACAGATAATTGCTACACCCTCAAGATGGAAATCGAAACCGCGCTAAAGTCAGGGCAACTCGGCCATCTGGTGAAGAACGTGCACCGCACAGGCAAGAATCAAACAGGTGACGAGAATCAAGATGAAGGATCGCGAAAAAAGATCCGCGACCTGAATACTCACGCTGCCACATTGATCCCTCGTCACCACTGCAACATGACAAAGAAGGGCAAAAGCGCCTACCAAGGAAAGCGCGCCCGAGCGCCACCACCAAGCGATTCATGGAAAGAGGCTGACGTCCTCATGCCAAAGATTAGAGGCGGCGCCTCATGCACAGCCCCTCTTGTCATCACCGCTATTTTCGGACATTATCGCACGCGATATATGTTCTTAGATGGCGGCAGCAGTACCGATATCATGTACGAACAATGCTTCCAACAGCTAGACCCGGAAGACAAAGCAAAGCTCGTACCAGTCAACGAGCCAATCTCCGGCTTCATCCACGAAACCATCATGCCGCGGGGTATGCTGTCCATGCCAGTAACATGGTCTGACGGCACCCACGAGCGCACGGAGATATGTGATTTTATGGTTTTACCGGCTAACTCCAATCACGACATTCTTCTTGGAAGGGAAGGCATCGCACGCTTTAACGCCAATGCTTCAACGGCGCATGCGATGGTGGGGTTCCCAACCAAAACAGGTATTGCCTTCATCAGAGGTAACAAAGATTGCCACACCACAGAAACCGCTAAACCGCCAAAAATGGTAAAAACCGACACCCGCGCCGAGCCGGAAAAATGGGTTCTCAACCCTAAATTTCCGGAGCAAACGGTGATCATCGGCCATGAAATCTCCGAGGCCATTCGAAATCACTTAAAACAGCTTCTAATCAGTAATATTGATGTATTCGCATGGCAACCAGCTGACATGGTTGGGGTCCCGCGCGACATAGCGGAACATAGACTCAATGTCTACCGCTCAGTGGAACCTATAGTACAAAAGAAGCGCAGCATGGGCCCGGAGAAAACAAAGGCCATGAACGAACAAGTCACCGAGCTGCTCAACGCGGGTATACTTCGCCCAATCAGGTACCAGACATGGGTAGCTAACCCAGTCATGGTAGCTAAAGCAAACGGCGGCTGGCGCATGTGTGTCGATTATAAAGATATCAACAAAGCATGTCCAAAAGATTGCTATCCTTTGCCAGAGATCGACCTAAAGGTGGATTCTTTAGCCCCATACCGCTTTAAGTGCTTCTTAGACGCGTATAAGGGTTATCACCAAATCCAAATGGCAAAGGAGGATGAAGATAAGACGGCGTTCCGCACAGACGCGGGCATTTTCTGTTACACAAAAATGCCATTCGGTCTAAAAAATGCGGGAGCTACATACCAACGCCTTATGGACACCGCCTTCATCAACGAAATCGGCGTACGGCTTGAAGTATACGTCGACGATCTTGTAATCAAGAGCAAGGATGAAAGCGACATGCTTAAGGATATCCAGCAAACGTTCGCACAGTTGCGCAAAGTGCGCATGAAACTCAACCCAAGCAAGTGTTCCTTCGGGATGGAAGAAGGCAAATTTCTAGGGGTCATCGTAACGCGCGATGGGTTCCGCGCTAATCCAGAAAAAGTACAAGCCATAGAGAGAATGCCTTCACCCGCTTCCATCAAGGAGGTGCAAACACTCATGGGCCGCCTTGTGGCCCTCAACCGATTTTTATCCAACTACGCTTCAAAGTCATTCCCGTTCGTAGACACTTTGAAGAACTGTTTAAAAAAGAGTAATTTCCGTTGGACACCAGAGGCGGAATCGGCATTCAAAGAAATGAAACAATGCTTAATGAACCTTCCGACGCTAACAGCGCCCCTCCCCAAAGAGCCATTGACACTGTACCTATCGGTCACGGACCGCGCAATAGGTGCAGTCCTCATGGTGGAGCGCAAGAACGTGCAAACGCCGATATACTATATCAGCCGCACGCTTCTAGATGCGGAAACAAGGTACACAATCATGGAAAAGCTGGTCCTCGCTCTGGTACACGCATCCCGGAGACTCCGCAGGTACTTTCAAGGGCATCCGATAAATGTCCCCACGGACTACCGGATAAATGACATACTCGCCAAGCCCGAGTTGTCGGGGCGCCTAGCCAAATGGGCAATTGAACTCGGGGAACACACGATCCACTACAAACCCCGCCCCGCCATCAAGGGCCAAGTTCTTGCGGACTTCGCCACGGAAATTCCCGCAGATAAAGTACTCGAATGTCAAGCGGAAGAAACCCCCGCGTCAGCGCAAGACCCATCACAAAAATGGTCCTTATTTACCGATGGGGCCTCAAACGAGGATGGCGCTGGCGCGGGATTACGCCTCATCAGCCCAGATAAACAAGAGTTCACGTACGCCATCCGCCTCGACTTCAAAAGCACGAATAACGAGGCGGAATACGAAGCGCTGCTGGCAGGCCTCCGCATTGCGGAAAAAATGGGGGCCAGGCACGTGGAGGCACACGTGGACTCTCTACTTGTGGCGCGACAGATCAACGGGGTTTACGACGCAAAAGACGAAACCATGGCGTTATACCTGGAACAGGCCAAACAGCTGATGCGCCGATTCGACTCATGCAAAGTCGAGCACATCCGGCGCAGCGAAAATAAGCCCGCCGATGCGCTAAGCAAAATGGCATCAACGGTCTTTGAACATATGGCCAAAGAAGTCCGCGTCGAGATCCTAGACAAACCATCTGTTCCGTTGCGACAAGTCAACATAATCCAAACAGGAAGCGCATCCTGGATGACTCCGATCAAGGCCTACCTATCATCCGGCACCCTGCCTGACGAAAAGTCAGAGGCTCGGAAGATCAAGAACAAGGCCCTACAATACCAACTCATCGACGGTATCCTATATCGCCGCTCTTACCTTGGACCGCTATTGCGCTGCGTAGATTCCGCAGATGCTTCCTTTCTCCTACGAGACATACATGAAGGGACATGCGGACTACACGCGGGCCCAAGAATGGTAGTGGCGAAGTTAATGAACGCGGGGTACTACTGGCCGGGGATGCACGTGGACGCGGTCAACGAGTTGCGCAAATGCGACAGTTGCCAACGCCACGCCCCGAACACCTTGCGACCTAAGAACAACCTGGTGCCAGTCACAGCGGCCTGGCCGTTCCAAAAATGGGCTATTGATTTGGTAGGCCCATTCCCAACGGCTCCAGGAAATGTAAAGTACCTAATCGTCGCCATCGACTACTTCACAAAGTGGGTCGAGGCGAAACCACTAGCAAAAATTGACGGCGCACACGTCAAAAAATTCATCTGGGAATTCATCATTTGCCGATTTGGTCTACCGCTGCAAATGGTAAGCGACAACGGCACACAATTTGAAGACCAATCCTTACAAGAATGGCTATCTCAAATGGGTGTCCAACAAATCTTCACATCTGTCGCGCATCCTCAAGGCAACGGTCAAGTTGAGCGGGCCAATCGTACAATTGTCGAAGGCATTAAGGCACGGTTGGGCACCAAAAGAACAGGGTGGGTAGACGAAATACCCCACGTCTTATGGGCATACCGCACCCTAACGAAAACAAGCAATGGCGAAACGCCATTCAGCTTGACATATGGAACGGAGGCGGTCATCCCCGCCGAAATCGGCTGCCCCTCCGCAAGAGTGCTCATGGCCAACAAGAGAAACAATGACAAAGAGCTCCGCCTAAACCTTGATCTCCTAGATGAACGACGTGAACTCGCCGCAATCAAAGAAGCGAAATACAAAACGCAGCTCGAGCGCTATTACAACAAACGCGTCAAAGCCTGCACATTCAAGATCGGCGACTACGTTTTCCGAAACAACGAGGCTTCCAACGCCGAAAAGCCCGGGAAACTAGCCCCCACTTGGGAAGGCCCATACAAGATACAAGAAATACTTGGCAAAGGCGCATACGCGCTAGAAAGGCTTGATGGAACACCTATTCCCAGATCTTGGAATGCAGCACAATTGCGCCGCTGCTACTTGTAAAACACTTGTAATTACGGCTACACATGCCGCGTCTATCAATGAAAAACTATTCCCTATATCTGTTATTCTACTTGTTTTTCCGCGCCAAGGTCTTCAAGACTTAAGCAAAACTATCGTCGGACCACAAATAAGGCGGTGTTATGATAAAGTCTTCTAGACATACTTCGCGTACGTCGGACTTATAAAAATCATACACCAACGCCACATAAGATGGTCTTCAAGACAAGTTTACTTGCCGGACTTAAAGACGCGCGCCGCTAGAACAAACTTAAAGCCTTGTCTTCTAAACTTGTAACACAAGTTGGACAAAGAGCAAACTAGTTCGGCACGCAGTCGTGGGTCTTCTAGGCAAGGCGCACACGCGCTTAACTCGGACCTTATGACACAAGTCGCGCCCCGCTATAGTCTTCAAGGCATACTTAACACGCCGGACTATCTAGCAGGACGCGCGCCTAATTCTAACTTGTTAAATCGGGTGACGACTTGGTTAGATAAGTTAAGTTAGGATGAGAAACACAAGATATAAGGAAAAACCAAAATTTTCATTCATTATGAGGGACTTAAAAACCCTTGGTAATTACAAGTTATTTACAAAGACAAAAAGAAAAGAGAAGACAAGCGCCTATTAAACTTAAACGTTTGAAGTACCCTCGCCACTGGCTCGTTGGCGCTCTTCTTCAAGGCGCTTGCGCTCCTCCTCCTTGGCTAGCTCATCAGATTTGTCGATGTAATACTTGAGGGCAGACAAAGGATCAGCATTTTTGTTGCAATCTGCAACCACTTGAAGAATTGGGAAGTCCACCTTCTCAAATTTGAGTAGCTCCGCCTCATAATCATCCTTCAGTGGCTTCCCATAATGCTCCGCATCCTCGATCCGCCCACCATTTTGAGCTGCCAGAAAACCATCTTCATAGCCTTCACCATACCCATAAGCATGGGCGGTGGCGGCTATGGCAGCGACTTGGTCGCCCAGCTTAGGCTCTTGCCAGAACCTCTTGAAGACCTGCAAAAAGAGTTAACAAGTTAGCATAAAAACTTCAAAAGTCTGTACGAAAGGCGCTAAAAGAGATATACACTTACCCCAGTAATCCCATCAGTCATCATCCACTTGATGGCATCCTGTGTTTGCGTCTGGGCGGCCATCGCCTCATCCAAAAGACGCTGGGCTGTCTCACACTCTTTGACAGCCGCAGCGCGAGCTTCCTCGGCGGAGCCAAGGTCTTGCTCCAGATCCTCCTTTGAATGAAGGATCTGGACCCTCTCCTGCTCTAAGAAGGAGACGCGCTCAGTAGCTTTGATAAGATCTGCATCTTTGGACTCAAGCTCCAAGCGCTTCTCCACGACTTGCGCAGTTCGTTCAGAGAGGGCCTTGCTCTTCTCTTCCAATTGCCGGGTCAGCACCCGGCTTTCCTCTTGCGCCTCGGCCAGAGTCTGCCTTAACTTCATAGTTTCAGCATTTGTCTTTTTGCAAGACTCTGTCCATCGGCGCTTATCCGCCGCCGCGTCCCCTTCCAACTTGGTGACCTTAGCCTCTGCATCATGGGCGCGGCGACGGTACTTGGATACCTCAGCCTTGAAGGCAGCCTCTTTCTCCGCAAGGTCTGCCTTCTCCGCCTCCAAGCGTTTAATATCTCGCCACACCGCCGCATCTCGGCGGCGTAGCGAGTCAATCATTGACAGCTGAGTCGCTTGGTTGACGCACAAGGCAGCCATAAGGTCTGCGCGACTCAGCATATCTTGGTGTGCGCGCTCGTAAGGCGGCACCACCTCCCTCACAAACTCCTCGGCGGCCAAGGAGTTAGAGAATAAAGTATTCTCCCTGACCGCCCACCGGGGGCGCCAAATTGCATCACCCCCTGACCAGCTGGAGCCATCATACCCGCCTGATGGCTCCCTATCATCAACCCTAGAGAACTCGCGCCGCGACTGACGCGAGCCCTCCGCGCTACCACCAATGCCCGACGCCAATAGGGCCCTCTCAAAACCGTCCATCTCCTGGGACCCCTCGGCGCTGGCATTGGCGCGCTCCTCCTGCTCCTTTAACCGGCGCGCCTTCTCCTCCAAGAACTGTTGTTCTTGGAGACGAAGACGTTCCGCCTCAGCATTCTTGGCCGCCTCAGCCTTTCGCCTAGCTTCATCGGCGGCAGCCTTCTTCTCAGCCTCAGCTCTGCGTAGCGCTTCATCGGCCGCTGCTTTCTTTTTGGCCTCCGCCCTCCGAATGGCTTCATCGGCCTCAGCCTTCAAGCGGGCTTCCTCCCGCTGCGCCGCCTCTTGCTCTTGAAAGAGCACATCCACCTCTGTCCTACCCGCCTCCGAAGATGGAGATGTGGGAGGAGGAGTTGGCACAATTTTGGGCGCAACTGCGGAAGCAACAAAAGTGTTAAGAACAACTCAAGAAAAAGATTTCAGAACAGGCAAAAAGAAATTAACTTACCAGGGGCTTTCTTCTTTAACAGCTTCTGGAACAGAGGCTGACGTGTGGGAGCAGCGCCTATGCCCACACTGAAGGTGGGGGCAACAACCCCAACACTGGAACTTTTCTCCAGCACCACCCCACGCGCCGGCGACAAGGGAGAGGCAGTGGTCTCTGTGATAGGAGTTTCAACTCCACCACTCTCCCCGCCAGTAGTAGCAGCCGCCTTCTCCAAATTAGCAGCGGCACTGCTAGAAGTGGCACCGGTGGTGCGCCTCTTCTTCTTTCTCTCCAACTTGGAGGGCTCGTCCTCCTCCTCATCCTCCGATACAGGCCCGTCCTTCCTCCGGCGCCGCCCCTTTACAGCTTCGCCTACTGAAACGGAAGAGCCCGAATCAGAACTTGTTAAAGGGCGTTGGCGACGTTTGCGTCTCCGCGGAGCGTGTTTCCAACGGCCACGCCCCGCGGGCGCCTTCTGAACCTCCACAATCTCCACTGAGGAGTCGGAGGCATCATCGCCAAAAAGGCTAGAAAACAAAAGTTGGTTAGACTCACCTGTGGTGTAATAAGGCTTGGGCGCGATGGTCAGGTCAGGATAATAAAACCTGTCCACAAACGCCTCAAGGCAAGACACCTCTCCCTCCGCCAAGCGCCTCCACTTTATGCCCTTCTCTTGACGAGCAGCATAAAATTGGAACTTGCTCACATCTGCGCAAGAAACAGTTAGAACAATATGACATACAACTCAAAGAAGTTAAATTAGAAACTGTGCTTACCCTCCGCAGCAATGTAAGGTTCCTTTCCTGGGCCCTGAGTTAGGCAGCTCATCCCCAGAAGGCAAAAGATGCCATCTGTGAGATTTTTAAACTCAAGCTTGGTGGCGTTGGCGGTGAGGGTGGTGAACCAGGCTTGCTTTTTGAAATCCTTCATCACCGGTATGTCAGCCACCCGCTGACCGTCTGCAATAACCTTCCAAGGCAGACTAATGGGGATGACTCCCCTCTTCACAAAGAAGAATTTTTCTTTAGCCCAATGAAGGGACTTGGGGGTATGGGTGGCCATTGGAGGCACCTTGGGGCGCGGCTTGAACGAGAACCACATCTCGTCGCGCGCAAGAAAGTAGAAGACATTGAGCATCTCCACAGTCGGCTCAATGTCCAAGGCGCGGCAAGACGCCTCAAAGTGTACCAGCCTTAACATCCCAAAGGCAGTCAGTTGGGTTGGCCCAACACCATAGGCTACCAGAGTGTCGATCTGGAAGCGGGTGCAGGGTAGCCGGAAGCCACACTTGGTGAAGTGGGCTTCATAAAGGGCAAGTTGCCCAGGCCCAGCAGAGAGTACATTCTCCGTCGAAGACGGCAGAGTTGGCTCCCACTCCGGCAATATACCATAGCCCCTGCAAAAATTATCGAAGGCTTCTTCAGTCCAAAAGATAACAACAAGACTAGGATTGATGTCATGATCTAGTTCTGCATCTCTAGTTATTATATCTAATATCAAAAGCTTACCATATAATTTAGGTAATTTGATGTTTCATTAAAACAAACCATATAATCCATCATTTGATAGATCCAGTTAATAGGTAAACGTTTCATAGAAAAACCAAATATATATATGTTAGAGGATAATAGGTTATTAATTAGTTGTATTTGAATAACATAAACAGAATAACACAGGAAAAATAAAGGGGAAATGTGCTGGTAGAAGAGAATACGTGGGGAGCACGTACTATATTGAATTACACACTAACAAATTAAACGACTTTATGCTCATCCATACATTCACAAACCACCCTGCTAATTGATTAAACCATTACCATCCATCTAACTATTCAATACCGCTAATATTTTACATTATAGTTTTTTTTTTTTTTTTTGTTAGCAACCTTAGCTATTACATATAAGTATATAACATACATGTACTGTATATGATTAACATCATCTGTAGTAAAAAAGGTTGAAATTCAGAAGCTTGAGACTTGAGAGTTAGAAGCAAATCGATCAGAAGGTCTTACGTGTCCCAAGAGGGGTAATGCGTCCAACAAAAACATAACATGCTTTTATTTTTTCACATCGCAATATATATATAATCTATTTTATAAATCAATTTTGTATATCACAACGTTTACAATATGACACATTCATTAGCTGCGTTACGTATTTAGAGGAAGAGAAAAAAAAACAAAAAAAAACATAAAAAGAAAATAATTAAAATAGTAATACTAACCATCCTCCATCATTTACGCACGCTCGTCTTCTCCACTCCCACAATTATACGTTCATCTAATCTTCTCTCTTCCTCTCCCCACCATCATACATCTTTATCACCAATTCACAACAATCAATCCTTCTCCATTTCAATGGAGGACACAAATCCACCACCGTCAGACACCTCCAACGATAATAATATTAATATTAATCTTAACACAAAAGTTGACGTCAAACCTACGTTCGTTATTTCACAAGACGACCGCAAACTCTACGAAAAGATAGATCAATTCATTTCTCTCTTAGGTAACGATGAACGATCGGGCTCATCGTCTCCACCTGATATTGTGGATTCTGTTCAAAACTTTGCTGATCTTTTTGATGTTATGGTCGTTGAATACGAATGCGGTTCCAAGAGATGGATCCAGCTTGACGAGGAGGAATCCGCATGTTTCCTTGAGTTTGTTAATCGAACTGCAATGCTTGCTAGATCTTTATCAAGATATCATTCGGACGAAAGCTATGCTATTATAATTAACCGCATGAGCGGTATTCAAGAACGTGCGTTATCCATACTGGAGGCTGAATTTAAATCGATTCTCGACGATTATAAAACGTCGTATGATCGAGATCAGAAGGTTGATGATAAATCGGATGAAGCAATAACGAAACAGCTATCGTCTTCCTCGATCAATGTTCAGGATGTATCAGAACCAGAATTGACGGATCTATCTGAATCTGAACATGAGAAAGATGAATTTCTAGGTTATGCAGATGAGATGATATCTGTTCTGAATAAGTTGGCTAATGCATTGATAGAAGGTGGTCATGAAATAGAATGCAATGAATTGTATTTCTTCGTTCGAAGAAACGCAATTGAACAGAACTTGAAGGTTCTAAAGTTTGAAAAATTTTCTATTGATGAAATGCAGAAGATGCAGTGGGAGGCGATGGAGAACGTGGTTAAGTCGTGGGTGAAGTTGTTCAAATTGTTTTGCGCCTCGCTTTTGCCTAGCGAGCGGAGGCTAGTGGACGCTGTGTTCTCTGGCCATACCGCGTTCTCTGATAAACTATTCGGCAATCTAACACGAATTGTGCTTTCTTACTTTCTCAGTTTTGCAGAAGCGGTTATGATGACGAAGCGATCGGGTGAGAAACTGTATAAGTTCCTAGATGTGTATGAAGCAGTCCGAGACAACATTCCTACGGTGGAGAAGTTACTTTCTAACGAATGGGTACCGCAACTCAAATCCTCAGCGTCGTTGATCTGCACCGTGCTAGGGGAGTCTATTTACAACATTTTCGTCGAACTTGAACTCTCGATCAAATCTGACGTGGCTAAAACACCCGTTCCAGGAGGTGCTGTGCATCCTTTAACTCGTTACACCATGAATTATCTAAAACTAGCGTGCGAGTACACTGGCACATTGGAGCAAGTATTCAGAGAACATAAACGGTTAAACAGAGCTGAATCAGGCACTGATGAAACCAGTTCACAAGAACACCAACCACAGAACAACCAACAAGGGGCGAATGGGTCGCCTTTCCAGTGCCAGATAGCCAAAATCATGGATCTGTTAGATGCAAACCTGGAAGCAAAATCAAAGCTGTATAAAGATCCATCATTGAGCTTAATTTTCATGATGAATAACGGACGATACATTTTGCAGAAAACAAAGGGGACAGGAGAAATGCGAACATTGATGGGCGATCCATGGGTCCGAAAAAGGTCTTCGGATCTAAGGAGTTACCACACAAACTACAAGAGAGAAACATGGACAAAGTTATTACAGTGTTTGAGCCATGATGGGCTGAATGTGAATGGGAAAGTGATGAAGCCAGTGCTTAAGGAGAGGTTCAAGAGCTTCAATTCAATGTTTGATGAGATACACAAATCACAAACAACCTGGGTGGTGAGTGATGTGCAGCTTCAGTCTGAGTTGAGGGTGTCGATATCCGCGATAGTTATACCGGCTTATAGGTCGTTTATGGGGAGGTTCAGTCAGGTGTTTACTCCAGGGAGGCAAACAGAGAAGTATATTAAGTATCAACCAGAAGATATAGAGACATGTATTGAAGAGCTGTTTGATGGGAGTGCAGCTCAGCAAAGCAAAAGAAGATGATTGATGAATAAATAAGAGAAATGTAAAGAGTTGAGGTTCAAAGTAATATGCTACAATTAAGATTACCTAGCTTGTTATCATGGGACCAAACAAAGATATGCAGTTTGCATGCATCTGAGTTATATGTGGTTCTTTTTTTGTGCAAACATCTACTTATTTTTAATGAATATCTCTATCTATCTTATATTTTTATGTATCCAGAAGATTGATTTTATCTGTAATAGTAAATGACAATAATAGATAGGATAATGTTGTTCCACCTAAAATACCAATTACATAACACAACACGAGGCTAACGAAAGGGAGAGACGATGAAGCAAAGTGTTGAGAACATCAACCATCATGGATATGATGATTGATCGATTTTGTTATGGTTACGTCGTTTTTTAATGTTGTGTATTCATAATGATTTTATAATGTTGTAATTAGATAACAATCATATGTATTTATCGATCATATGTTGCGATTTTTTTTTTTTTTGAACGGCAAATTTCTACTCCTTGTGGGACTTGAACCCATGACCTCACCCTTAGGTGTTTTTAGAAGCTGTGCTTCTACCATTGGGCCACCAACCCCAATGGAATATGTTGCGATTTGATACCAATTATATTTGTGCATTAGTGTATTTTATAAAAGATTTGTACCTTTTCAAAAAATGTATGTTATCTTCCTTATTCTGCTTTTATTATCAAACAACTTGTGTAATGAGCTTCGCACACAAGTCATGATCGAGCCAACTATACTAAGAATTAAAAACTAATATCTATAACAAAACCTTTAAAAAAATCTATTATATGACAAAAGAAAAAAAAAATGTATGTGTTTTGATTGATGAAGACTCTCTACATCTTAGCTACTTTTGTGGACATTCATGTATGATGTTGATATAGAATTGAGAAAGATCAAGAATTCTCGCTATTTCATTCTGTTAAAAAAGGTTAGTATCAGTTCAATTTGCTCTTTTCATTATACACTTACTAATTCATTTGTCTTGTGTTGTTTGTTACATGTTGCAAGGTTTATAAATATAAAGTGTAGATGGTAATTGGGCTAGTAGATAAAGTAGATGGAATTGGACTTGCTAGTAGATAGACAGGAGCTCAAAAGGAGACAATCTGTTGATGGTTGCGGCCCAGACAAGACTTAGGCCCAGTGGAGCCCAGTGGATATGTCACGATTAATATCAGCCGTTAAGATCACGATCCGTGTCAATGTTCTGATCGTGTGGTTCTCATCTCTTGCAGATGTGTTTTCTCCTGGAACCTTCTACTCGTCCCTATATATTCGTTATGTTTCCGTGCTGTACAATTTTAATCAGTCTAGGGTTTGAGTTTAGCTTTCACTTTCATCTTGATCGTTACGTTAGGGTTTCTGTAATCAGATACATCTTGTATCTGTGTTAGAGCTTGTAATCCTTTGTTGGTCTTTAGATGGTTTGTTGGTAAAGTAGCTTAGGCTTTGCTCAGATCTTGTTGTTCAGATATGATAGTTGTTCTTGACTGGTTTGTTATCTTTTAGGGTTGGGATTTCATTCAATAAAAGTTTCTTTTATATTCTTGTGATTATCCATGTTTCATAACACATTCACATTTTATTCCACCAAAAACGTTTTATAAAACTTTTTGACTCCCAAATTTGGAATATCCTACTTCCACACAATTCACACGGTTTAACAAGCAATCAACATTTCACGACTAAGGTTAAGAATCTTTGTTCTTGATTACACTTTGTTGGTTGATAATTAGCTGTTGTTATTCAACAGTATGAAAACTATTCATCCACTCTTTTCTGAAGGTTAATTTAAAATATAAAATGCAACATTTTGCACCTCATAGCCACTTAATTTAAACTTCTAGCATGTTTATCAATGTAGGGGTGGGGATGCTTCTTTTTAGTGGAATGATAGTTTAGTTGTAAACAATTGATCCATTACGTTGGTAGTCTACATTGGTGGTCATTGGTATTTTTTGTGTCATTTTACACATATAGACTTATGTTAAGCTTTAAAACAAGTTGTATCAATTTGAATTGCATAATCATATGATAAGCTAATCTAAGCCTTAGATCTAGTGGCGGAGCCACACATATCACTCGGGTGGTATTTGTAGGCAATTGGAGTTACCCGAGTAAACTCATATACTATTTACTTTTACCTAAATCAACTCTAAAACGGTTAAACTTCCCAGCAAAGAGTATGAACTCATTGCTATTGTGTTCGCTATTTGCTTATGTTTAATTGCTTTATCTCCAATTTCGTTGAATATCCATTCAAAATGGAAGTAGGTCCCCAAATTTTTCTGCAATTATATTTTTCTTAATATTCATAATTGTCCTGGCTTTAGCTGCTAAGTGAAAAGTCATAATCAATAATATCCAAGTGGTGCATGGTAGTTGAGGGACCATTCTGGTCATTTATCAAAGTTTAATGTTTCTTATCAGAAGTGAATAAGTGGAGAAGTTGAGGGACTAATATTGCCAAAAGAAAACTAAGTTCGTTAACATTCTGTTAGGGCTTGAGATTTGGGGCTTTATAACTCAGCTGATCACGATTAATTCCATTCGATTCATTTGTAAGTTCTTTTCAATTTTCGTTCACTTTCAATTCATTGTATTTCGTTTTAATCTGTGATGACGAATTAGTCGATAATAAAGAATCGGTGGGATTGTGTTGAATCTTGATTGTTCTGTGTTTGTTCATTGATTTCTTTGGTGTTATTACAACATTAGCAACATGTAGTTTAGTTATATGTAATTGATCAGGTCCTATTGCTAGTAGCTACTTCATGTTCCACAAAGCTCCTTTAGTGCATTGTGATCTTTGCTAGATTCTCTATTTTATGGCTATATAATATAACTAATATTAGTTACAAATAGGTTCCTGAAAGGAATCAAATTATGATGTTATCCTTAATGAGGTATATAGCTTTGTCACACTCGTGTATTTTTCATATGAAAAAATTAATCTATGGTATACCGAGGTAACTGTGATACGAAACTGACTCTCTTTTCTCAATAATTATGCTTATGCATACATGTGTCATGTGTGTATTATATAACTTAGCATAGCCAAAGTAATGTATGTGTTGTAGAGTTGGCAAACTGGCCTGGTGTTGTCCTCTCACTTTTTATTAAAGTTGTATAAATAGTTAATGTATAAAATGTGATTGCTAAAGCTATATTATTTAATCTAATATCTTTGAATAAAACGGTTTAAGTGGTTGAAAGTAGTTAATACACTTCAAGTCATTTTTTAGAAGGCGTTCTAATTGTTACTCATTGACCTTTTGTTGTGATCATAACTTTTTAATTAAGCCTATTAGCAATTAAGCATTGTCATTGTGTATGTATTTAATATTCCAAACAATCTGCCTACACACCGGTCTGGCTCTCGAGGCCAGACTCTCATGGAAAAACTTGTTGGAAGACACTTGAAAGCAGTAGCAGAAATAAGAAGCATTCAGGAGTATAATCAGTATTGCTTGTTCTCCCTTTCTCTGTGTTTTTTAAATCATATTGTGTTTTTTTATGTTTTGAGGTTAAATGTTCCTTTAATTATATTTGGTCAATAACAGTCCGATTCGTTGGACAAGAAAGTTTCAATATAGCTATTTGTTTATTTGTTCATATGGAACTTGACGAAGACGCTATAAGCAGCAAATGCAAAAACACTATTAGCTATGTTGAAAAAGTGAAGGAAACGGTGATGATATTAACTCTATAAGATCTGGTATATTTCTGCATATGTGATTATCATTTTTTTATGATTTTATATATTATTATCAGCGTTTGATCCTAGCCACTCGAACTGTTTTAATATATGGAGGTTTGATAATAAAGTTTTCTAGTCTTGTAGTCCAAAAGATAGATACGAGTTTAATGTAAACTGTTCTTTGTAATCAGTTTATATCTCTTGAGATTTTATACAGTTTGCCTTCACCTAAACTCACTTATTTTATTGGAAATCTGTAAACCATCCACACCCTTTCCGTGTCGCTGCATTATTTAATAACTTAAAAGTGCCTAATCGTATTTTTGTCGTTTATGCTCACAAGTGAATGGATTGGGTAGCATAATTGAGAGATTGTATTGAGCATCTTTCAGCTCTAGGCTCATCTACAACTAATCTTTGGTTGTTATCTCCGGCGGAAGGGGTGTGGCTTTGTTGTGTCCTGAAATGAACTGGTAATCCCAAACTTATGCATGTTGAACATTTTTAGCTATTAATTTCAAGTACTTTATTCTATAGTTTTCACATTTATGCTGCTTTTGAAATAGGGATGCTGTAGCTTTGTTGTCATGAAATGAACTGGATCGAGTCCGTAGTGAACTTTTGTACATATAATTTATTTACACGGAAATCATCTTGTCTTGACGATTAGTGAATTCAGGGATTATATTTTTGGGGCAACACTGTAAATATGCTGCTGTTACTAATGTTGACGTGACGCTGTTCTACAAAGGGGTAGACAAGTCGAGCAAGTACCTAGAGCTTAATCAGCTAAGTGGAGATTAAACATATGCCTAATGTGATCCATATTAGATAATTTTAATTTATTAAGATAATTGGCACAACAATAAACTTATCAACATGAGATAAGTTACTTATTTACCATGCACTGCAGGGTCAGTTTGTACCAAATAATAGTATCAATGCCTTTGTTTTAGCAAGTTAAAATGGTAGCAATGTCAACAACTCTTAACTCTATCTAAAACTTTTACTTTTGTAGTCAAAACAAATTTGGAATAGTCTGTTTACAAACACACTAACTCTATCTATCTAAAGATTTCCTAAGAATAATCTGTACTCTACTAAAGCTGTAAAAAAAATTGGGATTGGGGCCACAACAATTAAACTGGTCCCGGACGGGAGGAGGAAATGCAATAGAAGGTCTTGAGTAGCTTTCCAATCATGTTATATAAAAACCCACTATAAAAAAACCGGGCTCACGATTGGAAGTCTGAAGTGTTCGGCGTCGGTTGTGTAAACCATAACCCTTTTGCCTTCTGATTCCTCGTTTTGAGTTGGGGGTGCTTTAATAGGTTTAAAAAATTAGTGATTTTGGGCCTTATTAGATGGGTAAATGTTAAAGAAATGGTCACAATAGTCCACAACCCATAAATTAGATATAAAAACTTAAAAAAAAACTTCGGGCCCTAGGGATTTTCAGGCCTAGGGTCGTCGCCCGTCCCTCCCCCATTAAGGGCCGGCCATGCGTTTGTGTTTGGGATCGCTTATTAAAAGTGCTTACCTGATATGGCGTTTTATCACACCACATATTCAATTTTGAGTGTTTTGGATAAATGAGACTGAGTGTGATATAATCAATTTCAAACTTGCTTATTCAAAGTGGTTATCTGATCTTGATTATTTTACCTCTAAAGTCCTAAAATGATAAGCATTACCAAACACTCGAGCAGATGATATGTTTCTTTAGAACGTCAAACTCACACACCCATTAACATACCCCTAAAGCTACGCCTTTATCCACTGTGGGACTAGAACCCTCATAACTTCCGAAGGAACATGACTATGTACAATTTTTAATACCACCACTATGTGCAACTGATTATTGATTTTTCATGCAGCAGAAGCGATCCAAACACTATATTTTGTATCGCATTTCATTTTGTTAGAGATGATTATCGAATTCCCTATCTGATTAATAAAATAACAATTGTTTTAGTAGGATACAAATTATTGTTAGAAAATCCATAAATAAGGTTAGGGGTTGGTTGGGGGATTATGGTTCATTGGTGTTTTTTATGTTATAAACCAGTATGTTTTAGTTGACACAATTACTTCCTTAATTTGCTATTAATATTGTTATGCCATCAATTCTCATTTATGCATTATCATCCTAATTTCATTTTCTCAGGCTGCACATACCCAATCCAGGTGGCACAGGAGAACAATCAACACCAGTAATGTGCAATAACCACCTTCACCGTCATCTTCGCCATCTTTGTCGCCCATGCCACCAATACAAGCATACCCTCTACCCTCTTTCCATCAACCACCGCCTTTGCAATTTATCCTCTGATCAACAGTGGTGGTTCATACATACCAGCACGACCACCAATCGCTTTTCAACAGTAAAATGGCTAAAAATGCCCAAGTAGCAGGTACTTATTAGAATCGAAACTGTACAAAATGTTGTATACATGGAACTACTAGATTAGCACAAGTAGATAGGATTTGATAATCATGTAAGTAGTTTTTTATTTTAATTCAAAATGACTACGAGCATTTACCATAGTGTTATATTGTCATAGTTTCCTAACATTTTTAATATGTTTCAAGAGTTGTTATAATTCTAAGCAAATAATAATAATGATAATAATAATAGTAATAATAATAATAATAAATGTAATTAAAAGGTGTAGTGAGAAGAGAGCATGTTGTTTAGCTTTTAACCCGTGACAAGAGCAGCCAAATATACAGGTTTAAACTAAAAGATAAAAGAAGAAAACTTTTGACCACCGCCGGCCAAAGAATTGTTACTTTTTGTGCCAACAAAAAACAAAAATAAAAACAAGAAACAGTTTGACTAGAAACTTACTTTTAAATATTTTATATATTTTATTATTTTTATGAAATGAAACACACCACAACCCACCATCAACTAAACACTACGACTGAAACCAAATCAAGTCCCATGCTGCTGATTTGTTCAAAAAAAAATAATGTTTGTTTTGAAAAAATGAATAAATAAATAAATTAATGAAATGTTTAGTTAATTAAGGAAAGGGCAGTCAACTGGGAACAAAACGTCATGGAGGCAGGAAACAAAAGCTGAGAAAGGGATGTGGTGATGTCTGCCCCGTTTGTACATAATACTAGATACACGTACTACACGACCTGCCCATTGTATCTCTTTTTCAAAAGCTGCCTCATGTCCCCCCTCCCTCTTCACCTCACTACATATACGTATACATACATATACATACTGAAGGGGTAACACTTGAAACTGGTTTGGTCCGGATAAGAGGAGGATCATATCCAGTGCCGAAGCTTGAGAATTCGGACCGCGAGGGGTCCGGAGTATATTATTATTATTTTTTTTTAATACGGGGGCCGAAACCATATACAAAAAAAAATTATACGGATATTAAATAATCGAAACTTCTGAACGAAAATTTGAGGGAGTCAGGCGACCCCCTGCCCCTATATCCTGCGCCAATGATCATATCCAACATTTTGGTTTAGAGAAAAAGGCCTCGTTGGTTCAGTCCGGAAGAAAGAGACGCTAAACAACAAATCAGACATCTTCTAATAACTAACTAGGACCCATTAAATAACAAACTAGAAAGTAACATATTTAACGTTAACTGCTAGCTAAGAGGTCTTTGACCTAGTGACGTCAACAAATTAAGTGGCAATAGTTCAAACTCTATTGTGGCTATTTAGATGGATTTTAGGTGATGTAGATTTATATATAGAGAGTGTGTATGTATGTTGTTCCTAGAAAAGCGTTTGTTTTTTTTTAAAGATGGTGAGATTCTTGATAGCTTACTATGTGATCATCATTTCTTCATCCTACACACACATATATATTATAGTGTGAGATAAGTAATTGACTTGTGTACATTACGTGACGACCTAATAAGTTTTAACCCGAACTAAAGCAGAACTTGGATGTATAAACGACTCACCAATAGACTGTTTTTAGTTGTGTATTTTTGTGTGACACATGACACGTACTCAACCAGCGGAGTGTTTTCTTATTCTTGTCCGACTCACACAACACAAAAACACCTCTCTTTCCCCTATCTTTGCTCCCACGCGCACACCTTCTCTCCATTCGTTTTACACAAGAAGTATAACCACTCTCTCTCCTCTACCTCACATTTCTCTCATCCACATCACCTTCCGTCTCCTCAATGACACCCAAAAATGTGCTTACTGTTAGTGGCAAAGCTTGAAAAAAGTCATGGTGGGAGCTGAAAATAACGAGACCCAAATTTTTTCATATCGGTGAGGACCAGACTCAATTCGTATAAAAATTACCTACAAAAATCGTACACTTTCACCTCTAAGCATACGTTGTTGGTTGTGGGCATGTAAACGAACCGAACGTTCATGAACCATTCGTGCACCTGTTTGGCGCGCGGGAAGTTCGTTTATGTTCGTTTATTTAATAATCGAACAAACACGAAGAAAAAAATTTGTTCGTTTAGTTAAATGAACGAACATGAACAAACGTTGTGTTTGTTCATTTATATTCGTTTATTTATGTTCACTTATGTTCGTTCAATTACATATGTAGTTATATTTATATAAATATATACATAAATTGGGCTTTACCTATTATAACCAATTAGTAATTGGGTTGTTTAGTAATACAAAGTCGTTTAGATTTTCTATGTTTGTTCATGAACTGTTCGTTTAGGTTTAAATGAACGAACATAAACGAACACGAACATGACAAATTTCTTAATGAACGAACATGAACACAAAAATGTGTTCGATTATGTGTTCGTGTTCGGTTAAAGTTAAATGAACAAACACGAACATGCCTTTGTTCGTGTTTGTTCGATTCATTTAAATGCCTGGTTGGTTGAGGTTGTTAGACCCGAATAGTACACGTTATATGCTTATCCCCGAGTTTTTTACCCTCTCCTATGAATGATAGCCACGCTCCATATATATTCTTATTCATCTATGAATCAAGGTATCATCACAAAATCAATAGAAGGATGAGAATATATATCTTTAAAAGCAAATATACTATTCTTATTGATAAGATGAATAATGTCTGGATGCCATCTTATTCTTAGCATACTTGGTATAAGTTGATCTCATTCCACTAATTAAAAGTCAAAACTATATTTGATATTTCCTTGAAACATATACGTATATAAGTCATAAGAATTTGCCGGCACACGTGTAACTAATTATCAATTCAGCGAAGTAATTTAATTTTTGCGAAGTAATTTAATTTAAACATTTTTCTACTAGGTTATAACCCGGGAACTTTCCGAATTAGATAAATCTAATATGAAGTGACAAATATATGTTACGATGTAGCAAAAAAAATAATGTATTATAAAATGATAAAACAACAATTTTAATCATGTAAATAAGAATGAAAATGTATATTAAAGAGATAATGTACGTTTGGATGAGGAGAGGCAAAATCAGCCATTGCAGGACGTGATGAGGCGATGATCTTGAAGGTGTAGTTTTTTTAGAAACGTCTGGTTTTGACATATTCCGCTCTGGATGAAAACACATTTCTCATTTACAGTTTCATTTAGTGTAAAAAAACTATTAGAAACTTGTATATCATACAGGTTATAACATATTTTTGTTTTTATATTTATTATTAGGATAGACAAAATAATGTTACTATGGTAATTAGGGGTGTTCAGAATTCGATTCGAATTCGAAAAATTGGTGAAGGGATAGGGAGCCTAATCCAGGCGGAAGAGGCATCCCTATCCCCATAACCCTGACGGACATAGGTATTAACCCCACGTAGATTACTCGTAATCTCCGTGTTACCTATTGTTTCTTCAATTGGAAATTCGACTTAATTCGATTCGTTTATCAAGAATTCGATTCGATTATCAAGAATTCGAATTCGATTCGATTCGATTCAATTCGAGTTCAGTAAATCGAATACGAATTTATGATTTTAAATTCGATTCGATTCGAAATTCGAATAAAAATAATACATAGTTATTATATATATAATTATATACACACCTATGACTTTAGAACATGGGCTAATATATGAATTTGACCTAAGTCATAAATTAGCCCATTATTAAGCCCAAGTCTAAGTAAAATTCATAACTTAAAAAAAGGGTATGTGGAGGAGACCCCCTGGCCCCTGGTATCCATATTGGATACCGATCATCCCACCCCACAAGGGTTATGATCCCGGCAAAATACCTCAAAGTGCTGCCCACAAGATTCGAACCTGTCTCCTCTCATGCCCAACACTTATCATTGGTAGTGGGTACCACTATGTTATAAGCCCAACATTTAAGTCTTAACCTTAAATGAATTTATTCGAATTCGCTTCGAATTCGAGTTCCTTATACGAATTCGAATTTAGTTTTTTATTCGAATACGAATTCGAGTCGAATTGGTCAGCTTTTAATCGAATTCGAATCGAATACGAATTCAGTAAAAAAAATTATTCGAAAAATTCTATTCGAATAATTCGAAAATTCGTTATTCGATTCGATGAACACCCCTAATATGGTTAGATCAATAAATATTAAATAGTTTTTAATAAGTGGTAATATAAAAAGAATTTGTCAAAAAATATATATTAAATAAATAAGATAAAGTGAAATTATGATTTAATAATATTATTTTATATGAAAGAAAATTGAGATAATCATAAAATTTTTATTTATTATAAAATAAAGATAAAGATTATAAATTAATAAATATTGGTTATTAATAACCTAAATTTTTTTGCGGGAATTCAAATGTGAGGATTCCCTTACCAAGTGACATGTGTCCCCACTGCAATCGTTCTATTATATATACTAGGTACAAACCCGTGTGAAAACACGGGAAGACTATATCATTTTTTAAGACAATCAGTCCGCAATTATAGAGAAAGTAAACAGACTTTACTAAGGTCTGTTTACTGAACACCATATCAAGAAGTCGATCATCTGTTGCAAGCAAAGTCTGTTTACTAAGCTTTGTTCCATTGAAGAGAGACAAATGATAAATACTGATCAGATATTGAAAACACTGAAGGATGTTGAAACCATAAACATATTATGTATACATCATAAATACACACACATACACACATATCAGAGCGACATACATAAATATTTACTTCAAATTTGAATATAATATATATTAAACCATAAACAGATAATTCAACAGATGCCACTGTACAAACCACGTGAAACAGATGCATCGAAAGCTCTGTTGCACAGAATAAACCTTGTAAAGAAACAGACAATGATGACTCAGCAGATGTTCCAACCACTGAAACATGTTTAAAGAGTTATTATCAAATCAAACTTCATTAGTATGTTTTATCGTTTATTCACCTGCACTTTATATGTGGTGTTGTAACTTTTTTTTAATCTTAAAACTTTTTGAGAATTCAATATGATGGTTGAATACAAAGTTTAATTATTTATCTCCTGAAACTAATAAAATAAAAATATAGGTATAAAATATACACATGTGTAAGTCATGTAAATAAGGTAAACAATTAAAAAAATCAACACTAAGAAAATATGAAACATTATTAAGAAATTAAACTCCTTTTATTCTCACATTAACAATAATTTTATAACGAATTTCACCTCCAACATTATTAGTATCTACTTAATACTAAAAATGGATGAAATCAACAGTGAATTTATTACTTAATTCAATTTTCATTTTCACCACCATATCTTATATCGCATTTCATTTTACTAATTCAGTTTTTATCTTAAATCTTGCAACCATCAAATAATTAAACAAAAGAAAATAAAAACTTGAATACGCATCATATACTATTTTTCTTAACGTTTCAATATAAAGGTTGCCGAAAACAAGGATATGTTCGAAATAGAGTATCTTTTGTATTATTTTTTTTCCCGAATTTTCATTTTGACTCCCTACCTCATATATCATATACACCATTAACCGATTTATTTATTTACTAGTATGATTTTCTCATGCGTTTGTCAACCTTTTATATAAAAAAAGAGTTGAATACATGGTTGTGTATAATTTTTTCATGACGTTTCGGTATAGTTTTTGTTGAAAACTATGTTGTGTTCTAGATGAAGTATTTTTTTGGGTATCGTATATTAGGGATGAACATTTTTTCCGAGTACCTATACTTGCACTGGTACTGATTTTGGGTACTCAATATACGTATTGGTACCCACTTTTATTTTGGTATCGGTACGAGTACGAGTAAAAATGGTACGGGTACCGAATTCTATATATTAATGAATTTTATAGTATTTTTTACTTTGTATTATGGTATTTATGGTATTCGTATCAATTTTACCTATTTAGTACATGTACCATATTGGTACTCGTACCATTATCAATTTGGTACCCGTATACTATTGATACTCATAATGATTTACCTACTTTGTACTCATACGAGTGCTCAAAAAAGAAAAATAACAAAGTGGTACAAAAACGGGTACCGTACCGAAATACCGATACCAATACTCGTACTCGTACCTGTACCATACCTATATATTTGGTACGGTACTCGGTACCCACTTTTGTTCAAATTCGATACCGGTATTTTCGGTACGGGCACCGATCTCATCCCTATCGTAGACTATATCGTTTGATGGTGTCGTACCGGTACCGTGATGAAGGGAACCGGTACCAACCAAACAACATCAATACCAATGTTTGTATTATCGAAACCGTTATCAATATTAATTTTTATGGTCTTCGATCGATGTAAGGGTGACCTAACTTAATTTTTTTGTTACACTGGACAACTTTTGTGTAACGAAACAAATTTTTTTTCTATCGTAAAAGTTGTGCTTAGAATAATGTATTTTTTTTTTGTCGTAAACTATGTCAAATGCCCACACCATGCCCATAACAAAAAGAACCAAATCGACAGAGACCAAGTAACGTTAATAGCGGTATTTATATCACCAACCGATTAGATATTCATTTATTTTGTTTTTTATCGATATAAAACATAAGGAATGTTAAGGATCGTAAAGAACTAAACTCGTATTGACAGAATTCCTGTAGTGAATCCCACTGGTAAATTAAACATATGAATTCTGTACTCAAGTGACAAGGAAAAGACCTCGCCACCCTACCCCTTAGCTACAACTTTCACAACTCTTATCTCAAATTCTCTGTCTGCAAAAGCCTGTCCTTCTTGTCTTTCCTTTATAATGCTTACTTGTTTTTTCTATAATATAATATAAAATCATATGATATTTTATATAGAGAGAGACGTTTGGGTGTACCATATTTTTATTTTTAGATTCGGTGAACAATCAAGAGTAATAAAAAATAATTTCTCTCTTTTCAATCTACACAACCTAACTTTACACACATTCACAACCCAATCCAACCCAACTCAATCTATTTTTTTTAAACGAACTCGGTTTTTAACAAAATTTACATCGGGATGTTCACAAAAAAAATTAAAAAATACAGTGTATTTAGTTTTTGTTTAAACTTAAATATTATAAGTTATTTAAGTAATTAAGTTAGTGGGGGCTTAAACCTGGTTGCAAACATTGGTTGCCAGAACAAACGGATTGTGAGTTTGTTTGCCAACTTTGAAATTTTTAATATTATTTTCACAAACAAACAAGAGTTTCTTTGCCAATGGTAGGATTATGCAATTTTTAATCTTATACATGAAAATAGTTCTTATAATTTGATACCCAATCCTCAAAATGGCAGGATTTCTATACCTATTACCTTTGCATGTTTCTTATCTTTAATTAATGAATTGCACTTGAACAAAATAAAAATTAAACATAGAAAGTGAGTAAAAGTACTAATGTGAAAATTAATCGTTTTAAAAAGTTATCTAAAATGGATATTGACGTATGAATAATGTACAAAGTTTCTTAACATACAAAGTGTAAGAAGCATTCTCAGCCATTAGATTTAGGCGGTGGCAAGATGGTAATTAACAATCCTAATCATATTTGGGTTAATCTAACCTAGGGTAAATTAGGAAAAACACGTTTAAATTTCTGTGAAACCATAACAACAGACATAATCGATGCAAAAATTTTCATCTATTGAACCCGATTTTTCATCGTTTTCAACTCGATTAAACGTTCAGAATGATTAAACAATTCGATTACAAACAAAATCAAAACGTATTTGCAAAAAAAATAGAAAAAAACAGAGTATGATAATTCAATTGATAAAATTAGTCGAATCATATTCAAAAATCACTATCAACGCATGTATTATTCACAGAAACGAACAATGTTGATAATAGAAGAAGAATTAAAGGAAAAAATGGCTTTCAAAAAAGTTTCAGACAATGAAGACCAGAAACGGTTAAACAGAAAATCATAAAACGCACTTGGTTTTTTTATAAAACGCATTTGGTTTTTTAAGCACTATTTAAACTATTTTTTACAAAAGGCACTTGGTTTTTTATAAAACGCACTTGGTTTTTGTAAAACGCACTTGGTTTTTGTAAAACGCACTTGGTTTTTGTAAAACGCATTTGGTTTTTGTAAAACGCACTTGGTTTTTGTAAAACGCATTTGGTTTTTATAAAAAGCACTTGTTTTTTTTGTAAAACGCACTTGGTTTTGTAAAACGCATTCAGTATAATTAAAACTCACATTTTCCTCACTTTTTCCCCTATTCAAACCTCTTACAAGCAGCTTTCTTCTCCTTCTTCCTGTCATTATCAGTGCTTTTCAAAACAAAGGAGATGTGCCTGGTTTGGGTGTGAAGTCGATTTTGACATGGATGAAGTTGACTGGTACAGTATTCACTTTTTTATAAGCCGAAAATCGTCGTAATTGGTACTGAAACAGGAAGGTGAGGATCGTGGGTGGTCGTGGTGTCGGGGCAGAAACAATACCTTCAGACCCTTCTTTTTCACCACAAAAATTGGCTCATTCATTTGAGTACTGTCAAGATATTCATTCTTTGAAACAGCTTCATGCTTGCACAATTATTCAAGGTCTTGGAACCAATTCTTTTCTGGGTTTGAGAAGGTGATGACCGGAATTGTGTCGGCGGGGAGAACTCAACCGGAGAAGATGACCGGAAGTGAAGGAATGGTCGGATAAACGTCGTCTGCGATTTGGATCTGTGTTGGGGCTTTTAAGGGCTTTGGATCTGGTAGTGGTGTTGCAGGAGTCTAGGTTACTGATTTGTCCTTGGTTTAACTACAATTGAGTTTAAATATAGTTTAATTAGGTTAATCATGGTTAGGTTAGGTTGACAAGTGGCAATTTCTCATGGCTTCTTACACTTTGTACATTAAGGATACTTTGTATCCTATACTTTTCTCTATACATATGTGTGTGATTTACTTATTAAAAGATAGGTTTAATACAAGGATTATTTGTATATCTTATAAATGTTTGTTGAAAACTTTCATCAAGCAAAAACAAAGTAGAGGTACAGAGGGTGGAAGGTTTGGTTCAATTCGAAAAGTTGTTGAAGTTAAAGTGTTGCTTTCTTTGAAGTAAATAGTTCAAAGGTTCGTGGAAGATGATTTTGATGTAACTTAAGACAATAACAACCAAATATTAAATCATACATCGTTCGTACTTTGTTGTTTCTATATGAGCATATATAATTATCGGAAGAAGATGATTCGGGCAGTGGTGTTGACAACAATGTGGGAGATATGGAAATCAAGAAACGAGAAGAACTTTAATAACCACTTCATACCATTCATGAGAACGGTGGACAAAATAAGAGAGTCGTCTTTCCTTTGGATTAGAAGTATATCGAAATTCGGGCATGTTAATTGGCAAAGGTGGCGTGACTTTAATGTTTTATGTTTGGGATTTAATAATGTAGTTATATTCGGGAGCTAATAATATAGTTGTGCATTGGGTGTTAGCAACTTGCTTGCCCGTTTTCTATATATAATATATAGAATTTTTTTTTTAATTTTTTTTTACATAAACAAACACTTTATTAACACATAACCGAAAAAATTACATCAAGATAACGGGCAGGCGGGCAACAAGCTGCGCCGCCACCCCTTTCTGGACCGCAAACCCTAACCTACTAAACACGAACCCATACCCCCCCCCCCCCCCCCCCCGGAGTCGAGACACTGCTATGGATAACCCGTTGGACTCTGGTCAGGAAACGGATGGCTTCCGGTGCCAATGAGCCAAAGGTATCAAATGCCAGGGGTACAAAAACGTGGTGGTTCTCCTCACAAGCTTTAGCATGCTTCTCAACTTTCTTCGCATCTGCTTTCCGCACCGCTTGCCCTGCTACAAAACCGTTATCCCTCAAACCAACCAGGGGAGATACACCTGTTAGGTCGACACAAGCGTGTTTCCCCCCGGCCCACCCAAAGACAAGCAGGTCCGCTGGACGTAGGGTGGATCTCCCTTCTGCGGGGTCCGAGAGGAAATTCACAGGAGCCTCATTTCTTGGTCCGAGAGAATTGTTGTTGTAAAAAAAGTATATAATTATCGTGAAAGATTTAATATTAAATGGCATTAATTGAAATACGATTATGAAATTGAGTTCTATGAGAAATTTGATGGATGAAGTGAGCAGTAACATTGCATGGTAATCATAAATTATAAATTATATGGGATATGTAGGCATGGGTGTTGACCCTAAAGTAGCCACCTATCTTCTCTCTCCATGGCACGCGCTCTTCACTTTACCAGACAAGCCTTTTCTTAAATTAACACAAGCACCCTCTCTACATTTACCTTATTTCCCTTTTAAGACAATTTACCAATAAGAGTTTTGGTAGCTTTTTTTTAGTATTTAAGCATAGTTAAAACATAAGTCATTTATACCTATCATAAAATTACGTTATACGTGCATATATTTTTCTTCACAATCTTCATATTCAAAATACAAGGGTCAATATGTTCACTATTAAATCTCTACAATTTGATCAGAAAACCTATTTGATTGGTAAACGTAAAAAATAAAAGTAGATTTAAACATTATTTTATCCCTCCCATTTTATACAAACTAATTATGCCATTTTATTAAATATACTAGGTGAAATCCCGTGTGAAAACACGGAAGGAGTATCTTTTTTTAAGACAAGTATACTCTCCAAAATATAAAAAACATAAACAGACCAACTGCTATGGTCTGTTTACTAAACACCAAATTAAGAAGTCAATCATCTGTTGCAAGAAAAACCGTGTTTAATAACGTCTGTTAAGGAGATCTTTCTAAGCTCTGTTTCATAATCATCTAAGTTAATGAATAGTATTTACAAATTCATCCAATTTGACAGGTTTATTCTAACAAAAGTGTAAATTATAACCATTACTTATATACAAACGTTAAATCAAAATCAGATTAATTTCTAAATTGTAAATTACACTGAAAAAGAAAAATATAAATATGATAATTATAACATACTAACAGTGACATCACATTTACAGTATCAAAAATCTTGATATAAATTTACATCAAAACTGATCAAGCTTTGACAACCTAATAAACAGTCAGGAAGTTAATATAGTTAACCTGATAACTACAATCAAACATCACCAATATGCAAACATTATATCAACATCAAAATATTATCACTGCCTACCAAACTATTTTTTTTTGAACAATCAAACGGGATTTTATTCCAACTTCAAAACGCCAATAACAATTTACAACCGCCCAAAGTACACCCCGGCTCGTTTAGCCAGAGGCTACCTGAGCCACAACTACTAAGCACTTACAACTCAAAATGGAAACAAAACGAAAACAGCGCCTACACCCAAAACTGTATAACAAACGCATGCATCCCTAGCCATTGTCAAATATCGTGAAGTTCCACCACTTGGTTTTGTCCGCATCCGGCGATCTTGCCCCCTTCACTAACCACCAATAAGATTCCGTTTTTATTTCTTCCAACATCATCGGTGTCGCTTTGTTTATATCCTTGAACACTTTGTCGTTTCTCCCTAACCACAACTTCCAAATACCAAGTAAGATAATTGCATAAGTCGCTTCCTTTCTTTTCTTCGACTCGTTTACTGTCCATCCTATTTCCAATAATTGTGAAAGTGTTGAGGCTTGTGTTAAATTGTTGAGTTTAAGCCAATCGCCAATGTTCCACCAAAATGCTCGCGCCCATACACAATCTATGAAAATATGCTTGGTTGTTTCCGTCTCCAAGCCACACCTTTTACATACAGCCGCGTCAATGGGGACTCCTCTGTACCGCAAATTTTTGACTGTTGGAATTTTATCGCCCAAAGCCCTCCACGCGAAACAATTGACTTTCGGGGAGGCCATCTTGCACCACCTGAAGGGCTGCTGTTGACCGAGAGGGAGCAGAGGTGCTGTTGAAGGCCTACCAAACTATTAATGTTTAGTTATGACCAAAATTGTTTCGGATTCATCAAACTTGAAAGTACACCAATCACCCCTTTTCAAACCTTTGGATTTTATAAAGTTTATCCATCCACTAACCACAAACCTATGAAGTGAGAATATAAGACTTTTAGTTATATTATTAAAGTTAAATTCAAATTTCATTATTAAAATTTAATTAATACCTTTTTGAATTCTTATACTCTTCAACATAAAGTTTACACTCATGTACTTTACCACCATTCACTTGAACGAAAATCTGATGTGGGCACGTAAGCTTAGCTAACCTGGCTATTGTAGAATGAAGTCGCTAAAAAGTTGATGTATGCTGAAAACATTAGTTATTAATTAATTAATTTCAGTAAGATAATGAAAAATGCAAAACATAAAGTAATATATAACTTACATAACGTTTACTAATCACAACATCATTCTGATAAACTTCAAAAGTAATATTCTCATCCAAATCATCTACCTGTCCAACCATTTAAAGCAAATAAATTAGTACATAACATTAGATATGATGTAATAGTAATTGAATATAAATTCTTATATTATATACAAAACATATAAACGGTTTTTTAACCTGCGTATCAAGCTGACCATCATCAGAAATTTCAATACCTTCAGCTGGTTGTTCAAGTTGAAGATTTTACCAAAAAAGAGTAGTTGGAATACGTTTCCTTTGCTGAAACTAAATATAAGATTCCCGCAAAACTTTTTATAAAAGACATGAGCTACCAGTATATTTCATTGGTAATCTATTAGTAATAGTCTCCATTAGTAATTCACCGGTAAATTTATTATCCATGCCATGTTTTCAACAAGGTATCACAGTGATTATAATGGCAAGGTGTTAGGGGCGCAATGCGGGTAAGAGGTACGGAGTAGATTGAGGCAGCTGGTGATGTTGCTTTATGTGAGGGTCGAACAAGTGTGGGTAGGTCATAGGATATGAAGGCTGTGCCCCTATCAATGATGGTATATTTTGAGTGAAAATGATGTATGTTTAGGCAAATGAGTGAATATATTAGAGGGTATAACGGTTGTGCGCTTAGTAACCTTATCACTTATCAAGGTATTTTCAATGTATTCGTTCCTAAACGAAAGCCCATAGTGTTATTGTGATAGCTCATTAAAGCAACTAATACTTGTATAATGTATGATTATGTAAATGAAATTAATACACTTGCTTGCACCGTTAAAAAATATTAATACATATGCTTACATTTGTAATTACACGTAGCCTTTGGTTTGTCAATCTCTATTCAAGATTATAGTATGATATGAAATCATGAATGCAAGATCAAAGATATTCTCTCTTAAATATTATTTTGAGGGTCGAACCGGAACAACACAGAGCACACATAGACGTCCACACCAACTGCACCACCGCTTCGTCTCTTACCATTATCTAAACACTTAGCATATAACACAAACTGAAAATCAAGGCTGCCCTATTCATCAGCATACGCATTTAAACATATAGGATAATTATTATATATATTATATTGTCATAGGATTAGGTTCCATTAGGAACCACCCTTTCGCGCAAGAACCGCGAGAACCCCGACGTAAAATGTGAATTTTAAAAAAAAAATTCACCGGTGTAAAAACGGGTAACCTCGACCTAAAAAAAATTAATTTTACAGCGGTGTAAACGGTCATGGCCCACCCTATTTTGTCTTATTAGGCAAGGGAATATTTCCTTTTCTTTTTTATTCAACTTTAATTGTAGACTACAAATCTTTTTGGATTAAAATAAGTGTGTGGTGAAAAATGTGGTTCTTTAGTTCTTGCATGAAATGGTGGTTCCTATTTTAACCTTCCCGTCTGTCGTAATACTTAAAAGATTATATATTATATATTATATTGATAATTTATAGTTATAATATTAAATTAAAACATATGTATGCATGAGGGATTTCACCATGGACCCACAAAACCCTCTATAAATACCCCACAATCCCAACTCATCACAATCCTCCAAATCACACTACTCATCATTTATCTCTCAATTTCACCACCTTCACAAATTATGCATTACCAAACCGAATCATGGGGCACATATTTGCCACCCACAACCACCCTCAACGACCCGTTACACCGCATCGAACGACTCGCTGCGGAGAACGCTGTCGTAATATTCAGCCTAAGCAGTTGCTGCATGTGTCACGCCATCAAACGCCTCTTTTGTGGCATGGGTGTAAACCCAACTGTCTACGAGCTAGACCAACAACCACTTGGTAAAGAAATGGAGAAAGCGCTTATGCGCCTTCTCGGGACCGCCTCACCGGTGCCCGTGGTGTTCGTTGGTGGAAAGCTGGTGGGTGCTATGGATAGAGTTATGGCTTCCCACATTAATGGGACACTTGTGCCTCTTTTGAAAGAGGCTGGTGCTCTTTGGCTTTAGTTACTTGGTTTATTAGTTGTTAAAGTTTAGGATTTTATAAATTCTTTTCTTTCTTTATTTTGGTAAAGAGAAAGAAGAGTAATTAATTAAGTTTAGTTTTATGATTTTTAGAAAGGAGTTACTATTATTATGATTAAAAATATGTAAAATTAAGAAAGAGGAAGAGGAGGATTTTGACATGCTTAGATTGGTGTTTTTTTTATTCTCCTTATCCGAGAGTTGTAATTCCCTCCCTCCTCTTTACAATTAGTAATCTAACTTTAGTTTGTTACTCATTATCTATTTTACATGTTTTTTTACTTTTTTTTTTGTGGATTGATTTTATATTATGTGTGTATATATACGGTTTTTCTACATCTTATCATTCCATTTCCCTGACTCTATACAAATAACTTTGCTATTTGTAGGAATTTTATTTGGTATTGTTGTTATATTATATTATATTAAACAATAAGTCTCTAAATATATATAGAGATAAATGTGAGATATATTCGAAGCTTGTATTTAAAGAATTAAAGGATTCGCATGGGTGTCTTCCTACCTCAAACGTATGCAAAGTTGCTTCTAAAAACCTACACTTATTTGATTCGTTTTGACCCTACTTTTAATTCAAATCAAAAGCAGTTTTGGATCTTGTGCACACAACACAGCTAAATATGTAGTTGTTTCTATCGGTTTCTTTTTTTCCTGTTTATGGCCAAACATGGTTTCTAGTTAAAGACTAGAACAAATACAGTAAAGTTTTCTAACTACCATGTTTTGGTCAAAACTCATGATATGTTAAAGCTGTGTGCATGCCATTTGGACCTTGGGAATGCATTTACTTTTTCATTTAAATCAAATTGTGCTCTTTATTTTAGGAAATAGATGAAGGATATATTGTATGTAATTTAGCCACTTATGTTAATTAATAGTCGCTCCGTCTCATTTTAGATGTCATGGGACTCACAAACACATAGATTAAGAAATCTTTGATTGTATATTCTCTGAGTTGTAAAATAACAATAATATCCTCAAGTTATTATTTCAAATTTTTTATTGTCTTTGTCTTTTTATGGGCAAAACTAAAAATTGCATTTTTATTTTAAAAAATGGACATTTAATTTGGGACAACAAAAAGTAGAAAATAGACATTTAAAACGGGACGGATGGAGTATTATGTTATAAGTTTGACAGTATAGTAGACCATGACTATAACCCATGTTGTCCAAAAGAGGAACCATCTTACTTGGAAAATGATCATTAATCATCATTAGAAATGGATTAAAACCAAGCCTTGTGTTGCAAATGGTGGATTATATCGTTTACACTAAACGCAAGATTGTTAAGGTCATGAAAATGTGGTTAATAATTTATCAAAAAACGAAATGTGTGAACACTAACAAAATGTTCACAATAATGATGAGAGGGTACATACCATTTAGCAAGGAAATAAGGAATGCTCGTTGGATTGAACACATACATATGTCGGTTGCCTCTTGCTTGTTTTAAAACATGGAGACAATCAGACGAAATACATTTTGAGGTTGAGCAAAAAGCCAAAAACATCAAGCAACTGGTGATGGTGACTCACGAGGGCCGAGGGTCAAAACCACACACTTCATCAAAATGGGCGTTAACCCATACCAGATAGTTAATGAGGAGCGCCATTGGGTGTCCTCGCCAACACAATATGCGTGCTAACCCCTTGAGAGATGGGGCCATCCCAATCTAACCAATAATATTGTTTTATTTTATTTTAATTCTTTTATAAATATTATATGTTTTAGTTATTCCACTATACCTAGTTATTGCTTAAATTCTTACATGACTACAACGTTGTGTTGATGTGGCAGTGGTTTAGTTATTCTAAAAACACATAGTTTAAGACTATCCCTATTGGTGTGCATATGGGATGGTTGGTCACCAAAAAAAGCCAAAAAGAAAAAGAAAAATACTAAAAACCTCACAACCCGATTGGTGCACCAACCAAGGGTTGCAACTAAACTTCACCCCCACTAACTTTATTACTCAAATAACTTGTTATATTTAAACTTAAAAATAAAACTAAATACACGGTATTTCTTAATTTTTTTTTGTGAACACCATGATATAAATTTTATTAAAAACCGAGTTCGTATAAAAAAATTATTTTTAGGATGATTTAGATTGTGAATGTGTGTTAAATTTTGAGTAGGGTTGGGTTGTGTAAGTGTAAGAGAGAGAAATTAGTTTTTTATTTAAAAGTTGGGTTGTATTGGTTGTGAATGGGGATAGTCTAAGACTCAAATGAATGTACCCAGAATTTTCAATCGGGCCAACCCACACGTCTTTGACAGATGGGTATAAGACCCATGAGGAATTAGGTCAGACGTCCTCACCCCTTTATGATGGACGCGTGGTCAGTTAAGCTCTTGTCGTTGACATGAAAAAGCACACATTGAGCATGAAATGTTTACCACCAATGAGAATGCAGTTGATGTCAAATAAACGGTTACTCCCGTGGAGACCGTATCACCCAGTGGAGGTGACAACTGACAAGTGACAACCAACATATCAAAATATAAATAGAAGCGAGGCCATTAACAAAGGTAACTTGTTTTCTACTCTCCCACTCACTTACTCTTTCAATAAAACCCTAGTTTATACCAGAGATTTATTGTCACGCCGAATGATGGTGATAGGGAGGAATCCCCCCACCCAACCTTCACTAAAAGAATTTCGTATTTATGACAACTCTTTGTTTATATGTTTTTTTTTCTCAATATTTGTTTACATGGTTTAATGAAGCATATTGTAGCAAACGAAGATATTTTGTAGGGCTGTTCATGAGCCGAACCGAGCCGAGCTAGGTCAAGCTCGTACTCGGCTTGGTTTTAAACCGAGCCGGCTCGGCTCGGCTCGGATTTAAAACCGAGCTGAAAATCAAAGCTCAAGCTCGGCTTGGTTTTAAACCGAGCCGGCTCGGCTCGGCTTTGTTTGGCTCGAATTTAAAAAGAAAAAAGAAAAATTGAATTTCAAAATTCAATAATCTAAAATATTATTCAATAGTTAACAATAACACATTAAAATAAGCTCAACCTAATACATTACAAACTATAATCAAGTTCAAAAAATACAAAATAAGTCTTAAATTTCAACAAAATACAGTACAAGTTCATCAGCATACGAACTAACCCCCTAAATATGCAATATATGTATGATTGAACTCTTAACTATTCGAAATCAAAAGCAGTATTGAGTTTGATAACTTTGACAATTATCATTATGCTATGGTTTATTTAAATAACTTGATTAGTTGTAACTTCAATCCCAAGCACACAATCTCCATGCTACTATTACCAAATATTAAACATGTAACATATTCCCCAACTTTTTTAACATTTTTATAGTATATTATATGTATATAACAAAATATATTCAAAATTAGAACTATCCGAGCCAAACCGAGCCAGCTCGGCTCGTTACGAACCGAGCCGAGCTAGGCTCACTTTCCAACCGATCCGAGCCGGCTCGGCTCAGTTTCAAACCGAGCCATATCGAGCGAGCTTTTTTCGAGCTAAATCCGAGCGAGCTTCGAGCGAGCTCCGAGCCACGAGCTTTTTGGACAGCCCTAATATTTTGTGATACATGACTTATTCTTATATCTCACACTATCTTATTGTCACACATAGGCGAAGATAATAACCGACATGCCCATTAAGGTCATCTAGATTTTGATGTTTTATTGGTTACCTACATTGAATAAACACTAACAAATAATACACTCAGTAAAAACGAGTAAAAATATGATCTATCATATTTCCATGTATAATAAATTAAATCAAAGTATATTGTGTGAGTATAGATATACTAACTTTTATCCCGAGAGCGTCTCGGTGTTGAAATATCTAATATGACATAATAAAATATCTAATATGACAACATAATTAATGACTTGCCAATATATGATTAATGATTATTATTATTATTATTATTACTATTATTTATTTTGAACAAATCTCTGTCATAAGTTATCGTATTCAAATATAAAAAAAAACGAATCTTTGCGTCGGAGTATAAATCTATTGTCATTACAAAATATTATATAATGTCAAATGAATTCGGAAGTTTGTAATCGATCATTCTAAAAAGAAAAAAAAATATTTATTTAAATAGTAGAGAGAATTACACAGATTGTCCTTTAGTTATACCTAAAATTGTATCCTATGTCCTTTTTTCGAATTTTTGACTCCTTATGTCCTTTGTTTTATACACTTGTTACACCCTATGTCCTTTAGACCAAACCCAGTTAAATAACTCAGTTAAGTTGGTCATGTGCCCCTCATGTGAGGGGCAAATCTGTCAATTCACCCAATTTCCAGAAATCACAAACCAATATTTCCAAAAAAATCATAAAACCAAAAAATTATATTCATTCATCTCTCTATCATCTCTTTCTCTCTCTAGATTGTTATTCATATTCAACAAACGATGCTTCTGTAACAGAAACAATACTTGGTTGAATACTCTTGTTAATTTTGATCAAATAGACTTCTTTGGTTATAAATGATGGAGACTGTGGTTGAAGAAGGAGATGCTCGTGTTGATGATATTGACCTTGATTTTAAACGGGTGAGCAATGGAGACGAAACGGGTGGTGGTTCGAGTGTTGGGTCATCGAAGAACGGTGGTCGGCGCTGGTGACAGGACCGGAAAAGACAACCGGTTTCTCTCTCTGTTTCATAACTCTCTCTCTCTCCATCTCGTGACTCTCTCTCTCTCTTTGTCGGAGAGTGTGCCTGAGCTTCCGTTGGTGATTAGTGACTCGGTTGAAGGAGTTGAGAAGATGAAGAATGTGATACAAGTTTTAAAGTAGATTGGAGCGTATGCTGATGCTGACAAAGCTAAGGATAGTTTGGGGATTCGTCCTGATAAAGGAAAAATGAAGAATCGAAGGTATTATTATTATTATTATTATTATTGGTGATGTTCTTCTTCGTACTATTATGTGTATGTTATGTATTTGTGTGGGGATGACAGTGATTAGTGATAGGGTCTATGGTCAGATAGGAGCGAGAGAGGTAGAAGGAATGGGTAAGCAGTGGAGATAAAACATAGAGACAAGGAACGGGGGAGGTGGTGATGATGCGGTGGAGGAGGAGGTGGATCTAGTTAGGGTTTGTTGTATTGAAGATTGGTGGAGAGGTGAAGAGGATGGTGATATGCCTGAGTTTTATTCAGAGAATTGTTACACCCTATGTCCTTTATACGAGGGTGAATTGACAGATTTGCCCCTCACTTGAGGGGCACGTGAGCTACTTAACCGAGTTTTCTAACTTGGTTTGGCTTAAAGGACATATGATGTAACAACTGTATAAAATAAAGGACATAAGGAGTCAGAAATTCGAAAAAAGGACATAGGATGCAATTTTAGGTATAACTAAAGGACAATCTGTGTAATTCTCTCTAAATAGTATTATAATAACCATACATAAGGGTTATGTGATGCATTAAAAAATTCATGAGTATATGATCGGGTATATAGTTCGGGTATTTGGGTATGTGGTTTCGAGTAATTGGTTCGGGTATCACCTAATCCTAGACCCGACCCAAACCCACAATTTTTTTTAAACTAATCCCAAACCCGACACAATACCTGTCGGGTTACAAAAAATAGTCGTTTTTTTCTCCGTTTTTATATAGCACTATGGTACTCGTTTGAAAGATAATAAAACGCTCGTTAATTTGGTGTAATTTTTTTCTTTAAAAAATCTCGTATATAAAAGATATTAGCGTTTAAAAGTTATGAGAGAAAACATGAGAGAGAAAATAATAAAGGTTTAATATTTATTTTAGTAGATTAGATTTTAGTATATTTTTTTTTTCTTTTTTTTTAATTGGTCTATAGGTGCCACCTCATATTCTACATAGCACCTCTCAAAGGAGAGATTGACTCAATAGATGACATGTAGGATTTTCCCCTTTGCAATAATGAGAGGAAACATGAGAGAGAAAATAATAAAGGTTTAATATTTATTTTAGTAGATTAGATTTTAGTATATTTTTTTTCTTTTTTTTAATTGGTCTATAGGTGCCACCTCACATCCTACATAGCACCTCTCAAAGGAGAGATTGACTCAATAGATGACATGTAGGATTTTCCCATTTGCAATATATATATAGAAGATTAGATTTTAGTATATTTTTTTACTTTTTTTTAATTGGTCTATAGGTGCCACCTCACATCCTACATAGCACCTCTCATAGGAGAGATTGACTCAATAGATGACATGTAGGATTTTCCCCTTTGCAATAATGAGAGGAAACATAAGAGAGAAAATAATAAAGGTTTAATATTTATTTTACTAGATTAGATTTTAGTATATTTTTTTTCTTTTTTTTAATTGGTCTATAGGTGTCACTTCACATCCTACATAGCACATTTCAAAGGAGAGATTGACTCATAGATGACATGTAGGATTTTCCACTTTGCAATATATATATAGATAGATATACAAAGATATACGACCATAAAGTAACTACTACATCTAAATAAATAAATACTGTAAGACTATAAAATTAAATAGATATACAACTATAAACTAACTACTAAATATACAATCAACGTAGATACCATCTTTTTTAAATAAAAAAGGGGTATAAAGTTAGGCGAAAAATCTTGACACGAACTGAAACCTGACATGTACCCGGCACACAAAAAAGGTTTGAGTCAACAAATATGACATGCTTACACCTGTTTAAAAAATGGGTCAATTCGGGTTGACCTGTATTAAAAACTGCCCTGGTCGGGATAACCCGTATAAAAACAGGTTAACCTATAAACCTGTTTAAGTATTAACAAAACACTTTTTTTTCTTCCATTTACATAGTTAGTTATAGTTATGTTACTTTTAGCACGCCATATTATTACTTTTTATACTCATACTCACTATTGAATACGTTATTAATAACTTGCTTACAACCCAACAACCTGCTTATAACTCGTCAACATGCATAAATCATTTAAAAAACAGGTTAAGCGATCCATGTTCGTGTTGACCCGAATACATATGTGTACGGATTAAGATTAAAATCTTTTAACAAAAATAATGATGTAATTCAAATTCGAGTTACACATTTCAACCCGTCAACCTATCTGTCCGCCACAATTAACGCCCAGTAATAATAAAACTATAAGACCATGTGTAGTGGGGTGGAAAAAACTTAAGGCCCCCTTCTGTGATTGGTCCACGTGGCAGCTAAGTCAGCATAGGGGTTTAATTCAAAATAGGGGTGTAGTGGGGGGCGTTATTTTGTTTCTATTTTTTATATAAAAAAATAAGAATATGAGAAAGTAGGAGAGAGAGAGAGTGAGGTGTAGAAAGATGATTGGGTGGGTTTTGTGATGTCCGGCGCTATGATTAAAACGCCTTGGCCCATTTTTGCTCCATAGCGCCCCATATAATGGTGTTGGGGGCGTTATGAAGCGCTAAGTTTGAAAAAAACACTCCGAATCGCGCTCCACCACTGCATGGTCTAAAAAGATGGCTAGAAAGTAAGAAATATAAGGTTTTTTAAATTCACCCCGTCATCAATATTCAATAGTGTGCATATATTAGTGCGCGTCAAGATCAATAATCATAGCCTCCTAGGGTTCCTCTTCAATTCGTCTTAAAATTTCATTTGAATTACTCAACTTGTACACAGATATATAGCTTCTCTGAATCATCCTAATTACGCGTTTTGCCCTTCATTTCCAAGGTACAAATAATATTATTCCCCTACCTTTCACGCGTCATTTTTATTTCACTTTCTGCTTTTATATTAATTTGCTTTCGCTTGATTTTTGATAGGTTTGTTAAAACTGTAACACAATTTGTGAAGCGCCAGTGCGATCCTAAGGGTTATTATTATTATTTATTATTTATTATTATTATAGTTTGTTGCAAATGCCAGAGGAAGATCTTTTGGAATTGAAGTTTAGATTGTTAGATGGATCTGACATTGGTCCGTTTCGATACTCTCCGGCTTCAACGGTTGCGATGCTCAAGGAGAGAATTGTCACTGAGTGGCCAAAAGGTATGGACGATTTTTTTGCCAATTTGTGTTTATGTATCACATTTTTGATGATTTATTCTTCTGTATGATAGATGCCTTAATGTTTTGCATATACATACCACTATGCACTTACCTTAATCCTTTATTTTTTACTTGATAAATGCCTAAATCTCACATCTAATGTAATCTATTAGTTAAAAGAAGTTAACAACTAGACTTGAATTTCAATTTCAGTTTCACAATGCTGAATTTTGAGATTAATAGAACATGTTTGTTTGATAGACGAGCACCGCAAGATATTAACAGGAGTTTGCAATGCGGCTCAATATATACAATTATATTTATAGTTACTGGCCCAATCAACTCAATGATAACTTAACACTAAGTTTAATTTTAAACCTTAAGTCGTGAAAAGACATGCCTGACTTCCTATTCCCATTAGTTGTCCGCCATCAATCGTCTCCCGCTATCAGCCTACGCCCACAATGCGACAATTGTTTCAGTGTAGTATACTCATTGCCTCACCGGCCTCAACTTGATCGCCTCATTCTCGGACAACCGGATCTCAGACTTAGTGTCATCTTTGGATGGCCGAACCTTAGTCATCACTAGGCGGTGAGAACATTAAAGGAAACATCCCAAATTTATGGTTGTCCGAAAAGCTCGCCTCTCATCACTTGCTCGAAAAATTGTGCGCTCGAAAAATGCTCGCTTGGTTTCTTGGCTAGGTTGTAAACTAGCCGATCGTGTAAATGGAGCCAAGCATGAGCAAATGTCCACTCGGCTCAACTCAGCTCGTGAACCCCCCCCCCCCCCCCCCACACACACACACACACACAAATGTTGGACATCGTGATTCCCGTTGACCTATTATTAAAGTAACCAAAGAGTGTGTCAACACTCATCATGTGTGAGTAACACACATCTTTTGTTTTAAACGTGTGTCAAGTATAGGCTACATAGTTCATAGTTGGCAGATCTTCTTTTTAGCTTGAAAAACATTTTATCTTCTTGCAACTAACAATGCATCTTTAACTTACAAACAATGGATTTGTTAGGAAATAAGCTAATCCTTTTCTTATGTGTATCAAAAGTTGCATCTGTGTTGTGTATTTAGTGAATAGACTGTGACATGATTTTAGCATGGTAGTATTGGCATTACCCATTCCTTATTTTGTATTTCTTCTTGGGTGCATATAAATTAATTTCAGTTTTCAATGACAATTAGTCAAGGTTATCTTATTTCTTCAGCATCTCCGAACTTCATTCACTTACTTGCATCCGTCCATCCATAGATCATATATGGACTGGTTTATCATTTTCGTTTACATACAAATGTTGCATTTCGCAGATAAGAAAGGTGGACCCAAATCAGCAAATGACATCAAATTGATTAATGCTGGGAAAATTTTGGAAAACAACAAGACTGTTGAGCAGTGCAGAACACCGTTTGGAGAGTTACAGAAAGGGGTAATTACTATGCATGCCATTGTACAGGTGCCTTTAACCAAGGCAAAAACAGGTAGTTATCCTACCTTGTTTTTCTCAATAGCTATTTTTTGCAAGAAAACAATGATATCTTGGGCACTTGGCTTATATTTTTATCGGGGACTCTTAGATGTACTAATGGTCTACGTGAAGGTTTTTAATTTTTTTATCATTAGCCATACACTGTTAAACTTAATTAGTTAATTCTCATCTAAGCTACTTGCCTACTTGATATTAGATCAAAAACTGGTAGCTGCAAGACTGCAATAAATTGTTTAAGTACCGTGAATAAAAAGATCAGGTAGTTAAAACGCATAAAATCTTCATATCGATGTTTATTTAGAAGGTAACCTATTTGAGTTACAAAGTCAATCATGGATCCATTTTATTGGAAACAATGAAGTTTGTAATATTGAATTTGAAGCTGACGCATAATGTGGCAAGATTAATGTTTTCCTTTTGTTACGTCAATATTGATATGTTATGGTTCCGCCTATAATCTTATATCATTTCTTTTCATTGCACAAAGAAAATGTTGGAATGTTGAATAAAATACAAATATTTTAATTTAGATATTATTTCCCTGTGCCTGCTGAAATTTGCCCTAAGATAATGTTTTTCTTTAAAGTTTCGGATAAATGATGCATACGTAATGCATATAAGATTTTATGCATCAATGAAGAATGAAATACTGTTTTGTTTTAAGGTGACAACTCTCTCATTTTTGTATCTTCTGAGAATATTGCTTTCTATGACCTAAACAGAAAAGAAGATTGATGAAGCTTCAAAGAAAAACGGATGTGCATGTACCATTTTGTAAGAGAATTGAGTAATTTTATTCAGATTTAACCTGGTATTTGGGCTTTAGATCTGAAGAAAATAATATGTAAGAAATGAAATACCACATTATTTATATGTTCTTGCTGGAGAAGAAATCTGGCTTAAAACAATTAATCTGTGTTATATTGTTTCACACGTTCTTTGTAATGTATGTATTATTTGTTTCTTCATACCATGGATTAATAAATCAAATTCAATTGATTATGACAATAACTCTAGAACAATATTGGGCCTACACTTATCATAAACCCTTAGCTTAGCCAACAAGTGATGTTGATTAGCAAAGCCATTGCGAATATGAGAACTTATTAACATGGTAAGCTTCCTGTTGTTTCACAAATTACCGCACACCACCTTGATTGTTGCTAGGTTATATCACATTTTATAGCTTCAGTTTCAATGAATACTTGACCTAGGAAGCTTTTACTTTCTTTATGTTGTGACATAATATTTTGTTGGACATGAAGAAAGTCATAGTTTGTGACAAATTCATGAACCTATTATGTGCATTAGCATAGGAAGGAGCTATAAGGGTGGAGGGGGCGCCTTCGGGTGCGGGTACACCGCCGCCACCCCTAGGGTATCTTGGGCGGTACCATTCATGGGTATACTAACCTGAAGAAAGGAGAAGCAAATGTATTAAATAATTCGTTGGTGGAGTGAGGGTGTTTGGGATTTTGCTTATTTAACTCCAAAAGTGTTTTTTTGTTAGAATTGCTTATTGACTTATGACTTTTTGAAAAAGAATTTTTAAAAAAGTGTTTGGTTATTAGTGTAAAATAACCAAAAGTCAAAAGCCAAAAGTCAGGATTTCTGACTTCTTGAAAACAGTTTTTCCACCCTTATTGAAAAGTCAAAACCAAAAGTGTTTTTGATTTATACAAACAACTTATTGATTTATTGGCTTTTCTTATTGACTTATCGGTGAAAAAAGCCGATAAGTCAATAAGTTGTTTTGTAACTCAATCCCAAACACCCTCTAAAGGGGTGGGGTCCATGGTTCTAGGGTAGTTGAAAGAAGTGATGCTAGTTTTTTTGTGGGTTTAGGGTAAAAATGATGTGCATTGCAGCAAGATTGAAGGAGCTATGGTACCTTAAAGGAGTGCCCCCTGCACCCTCAGCTACAATTTAACACATTTATTAAAGAATAACCGATTTGAGTTGTGTTTTATCTCAAACAGGTGAAATGGGTCAAATCAACAATTTTAGGGCAAATGGGTAGAACACAAAGGAAGTTATCACTCTTTTAGCACATATAACCTTTTATATTGTTTTACTCAACAATTTAAATTACCACTCTATGTAGAGGCCACTAATTATTCAATCTTTTTCATCAAAACTAGCTATCTATTGAAACTATATATAGGTTTCCTTTATATCAAATACAGCTAAAACATGCATGCTAACCTCTATAATTGATAGCTCAAAATTCTAGTAACTTTTTTGTAATCAAAGTTCATGCATTTATCTTTTTTTATAATATAAAATAAATAACAACATATGTAATGAGCAGAAATTGAGAGTGGCAATTAATATAAAACCAATTGGCATAACCAGAGTACTACTACTTGCCACAGATGGCAAGATCTTTCTTAGAGGGTCTAAAACTTAAAGGATACATGGTGTAAATGCATAGATTTGCTTCTCTTGATTTGACAGAGAACTCATTAGAAGTAACTGTGACAGCAGGCACATTGCATGCAGCAGATGTGCTCCTGATCAAGCTAGCCCTGCAGGTATTAACAACTGCAGCTTCTTTAGCACAGTTTATCCCATCAACTGAAGGTATATCCAGCTTGTACACTCCGTTTCTGTTAGTTGTCCTGTTAACAGAAAATGTTATCTGCTCTGCAGTTCTTGGAGATGCTGCTTTAAATTTGCAGTCTATCCTCACTTCTGCCCCTGTTGTCAAACACACCACATATCACGCACTCACATATAATAATATAAAAATGACGTACCCAGTATAATCCCACTAGCAGAGCTATTGGTAGGGTCTGGATAGAGTGTCTATCCTAGAGGATAGAGAGGCTGCTTCTGTTTAGACCCCGTCTCTATAAAAAGTTTTTTTTTTTTAATAATATAAAAAGAGAAGTAAGACTGTAAGAGTGAAGTGAGTGAACCTGGTAAGAAGTAGCTGTGGGTGGAGAAAGAGTTGTTGTGGCAGGCGTCGCAATAGACGACGCCAACGACGGTGATGATGGGTATGGAGTGTTTTGAAGCAGTGGCTTGTGAAGAAGAGATAAAGAGTAGTGTGATTATTATCAATGAAAAGACAAGGAAATTGGAGTGTGAGTGTGAGTGTGAGTGTGAATGTGAATCCATGGATGGATGTTTGGTGTGAGAGTGAGTGTGTTTGTGATGATGTTAAAAAAGTTATGGATAGATTAGGAGAGGAAAACAAAGACATGTGAATGTTATTTGGATGGATGTGCAACTGTGACTGAAAGGTTCTTTGCCTTCTTGATTCTATTGGCAAAAGGCTTACTGTCACTGCTCAGTATTTAATCTCTTTTTTACTTCATTTTTTTATTATATAAAATTATTTGTAGGTCAAATGTTTATGCTCCCTAATATCTAAGAGCAGGCTCATGGACACCCATGGACGCCTTGGGTGAGGTGGCAGTGAGTTGGACCAGATTCTTTAAAACTTCATGTATTCCTAAGTTAAAGCAATCCTTGTGGAAGGACCAATGAGGAATAATTATGTGAGCGAGTAAGGAGAGAACTACTGAACTAGATGGAGACTGTGAGGAGAGGAAAGAGAGTTTTGGCCGAAAATGTCCACCGTGGGTGGTCCATGAGTACTGTTGCATTGTTGATGCTCTAAGGCCATGTGTTGTCAATTAGTGCCCTGCGCCACCTCAGCCGGATGGGGCACCAAATGTCGTTCCACCTAGTTAACAGGGGTGCCATTGAGCTCCATCGTCATTCCTATGGTGTCGTGAATGGGAAAGTGTGGGGAAGAAGGTTGGGCCCACCCCAATCTAACGAATCACATTGTTTCCCCCGTTTTTCTTTTAGTTATTGGGTGTTTAGTTACTGCTTAAGTTCCTTCGTGGTGGTGATGTGGCAGTGGTTTAGTTATTCCACAAATCATAGTCTAAGATTGTTTAATGGGATAAATAGGTCGAGTTACTCTTAAATATAAACTTCCTTTCCTAGGTAGCTCGTTTATTAAAGAAACAAGCATAGGTCATTCAAATATATACATCTTTTGGTTTATAATAGCTCAAATTTAGCTTGAAAATTTGAAAAATAGTAAAATGTAAGGCGTAGACAAGTCCAGCCAAGTTGGAGCTCGGCTAATTGAACTTAAGAGAGCTTGAGTTTGAGCTCGGTTTGTCTCACGTTCTCTTTTCTAAAGCTTGAGCTAGGTCATTTATTAAAAAAGTTTAAACAAAGACTCAAGCTCGTCTAAACGCAACTCGGTTTGAGCTTTTAGCGATCTATCATGAGTAGTTCACTAGCGGTTCTAATTGCTTACACTCAGTAAAAGTTGAAAATAATATAGAAAAAATATATGCAAATGCACATTTTTAATCTTGCGAGTGATTTAGTGCTTGTTTGGTAGCCTCTTTATAATCATTAAGAGGCTACCTCCATTAAGAGGTAACCCTAATCTTCAATTGACATTTCTTTAACTATTATCCACTTGTCTATGTTATTTTTACTGTATTTGGTTGGAACTGATCTGAATGAAAGTTATTATATGATTTGCCGACCTATAATATGTTTTCACAAAATGAAAATACTTTGGTGGCATGCCGATATATTATGCCAACGGTAGTAAAATTGTATGAAAGTTAAAATGGTAAGAACTACATTTAGCAATCCCAATGGTAACTAGCAGGTATGTTTGATATCCGACAAGTGATTACCTGATAGGTACGAAACCGAATATGAGACACGATTTTACAATAGGGTATTTAACTATGACTATCAATACCCAATTATCTGAAGAGTTCTCATTAACATCCATAATAAAGTAGCTTAAAAAAACATAATTTCTTTTGTGTGAACCAAACTTTGATGTTGAATTGTTGATTAGCATGCTATGGTCCACCAGTTTTCTTTGATCTTATAACCAGCCAACTGCCAAGTCATGTGTTTCAGTGGTCTTCTTTGCTGCAGCTTTTTGTATCAGGTTTATGGGGGTCAGATTTCAATATATTCTATTGTTTTATTAATTTAATAATATAATGTAGCATACAAAAGACGTGTATAATAAAATAAATAAAGTGGAAATTAGATTAGTCATTTTTTTTAACGGCCATCAAATAAATCCAGATCACTCACAAAGTACCCACTGGACAAAGGAGTACTACGAGAGCCCGGGTCCACCAATAATTTCACACCAATTCCCGGGGAAAACCCGCCGCCTGAAGGCCCACTAGAGTAAAACCCGGCCTACCAGCAGCATTTTAGTGTCGGCAGGACTCAAACTCCCCACCTCCCATAAGGAAAGCAAGTTCACCATAATCCAAACGATCATTTAACTTATGACTTCACTCGCTAAAATTCTCCCTTCGGTTATCATTCATTCAACACCACCCACTAAAAATTCCAACGACTACCCTTTCTCGAGCTTTAAATAAGAATGACACTCATTTTTGGCACATCTTAGCGCGGCTTTTTATGCGCTTATTGACAAAACCAACCAAATGATGTCACGTGTTCACACAGTTCATGTTTTTGGGTACTTTCTAGTTTTCAGTGAAAACCTTCAAGCGGCCAGGGAAGGAACCAACTAAATGATGCCTTGTAACAGAAATCACGTTTTTTTACCCTTCCGGTGAACTTATGTGTCCAAGGATAGAACGAACCAAGTGATGTCACTACATTGATAACTGATAAGTACGAAGTTCTTAGTGAACAAACGATACCTAGTAGTGGACCTAAAGTGGATAAGTTAACATCCACCCAAACCACTATGTGTTGATAACTTTGTTTTCTTAAACCGGTTTACATATTGTTTTCAACCCACAATAAAAATATAACTAATCGAAAGAATTCACTGAAAGTTACGTCCTCATCACTATGGGACCCATGAATCATGAAATTATTAAATTCAAACAAAAAGATGTTTATGAACAATCATTTCGACCTATACCAACAAAAACAAAAGTTTTGACATGTAACTCCATTTTACAAAGAAGCATAGACTTAATAAATTACCAACACTTCTCACTTTATTTTTTCTTTACACTACAATAAATAAAATAAAATAAAAAGCTGAGGCCTTGTAATTAGTTCATCTTTGGGAAGAATTTTTTGAAACTACATTATTCTCGATCACTTGAATCATTTCCAAAATCAACTGTGGCTTTGATGAAGATGAAAGCCATGATAAAAGCTCTGCATGAAGCTCATGCAGCAATGGAGGTGAAACTACCCTTATCTTTTTAATGTGTTCAATGGCAACAGACACCTCTCCAGCATCTGCAAGACATTTTAGCAAGATCATGTTTGACTTTGACGTTCCGATAGTAGACGTGTAATCATGAACCATGTCTGAAGCAGCAACAAATTGACCTGCAACAAAATAATCAGTTTTTATCAAAGGTGACAAATTTGTGTCTGCTGGTTAAAAGTAAACGGGTCAAATAGGTCCAAAGTCGCTTGACATTAGAAAATCTTAGATTGTTATGTGAATATAAAATATATGCAACCATATTTGACACATTACAACGATTGGAGGAAAAAAGTTTTTCGGGTCAACCTTTGCCGTGACCATACAAATTTAATAATTTTGACCCGAGCCTATTACCCAACGGCCCAACCCGCCCCCATAATGCACCTATAGTTTGGATCTTCACCACCCTTTGCACAAGGGATTTTGTTACTGCTATATAAGCACAAGAAATCAAAACACACCTTTATTACAAAGATAAAGGATGAATTTTTCCAATACAGTCTTTGCAATCTCCGAGTCTTGTTCAAAACACTTTTTCAAGACTTCAACAGCAGTTCCAAATTGATTTTCTTGGCAGAAACCTATAATTAGCGAGTCATATGTCGTTGCATCGGGTCGCATACCTCTTTCCAACATGTGACAGAGTAGCGTATGTGCTTCTTTCACTTGACCAATGTCTAAGAATTTTGTGATTAAAATGTTGTAAGTCTGCAAATCGGGTTTACACCCATTTGCAAACATTTCATCCCACAACCGTTTTGCAGGACGGATCATATCCTCTTTACAACAAGCTTCCATAACATAATCATAAGATAAAATATCCGGACCCATCCCTTTTCTCTTCATTTCTTGAAGAACCTGATAAGCTTCTCTCACTTTACCAGCCTTGCAAAAGAAGGAAATCATTAAATTGTATCTCTCGATGTCAACGAAATACTCTTTTTCAGATAAGATCTTCGAAATTTCTATCAATTCATCATGTTTTCCATGTTTACACAAGTTTCTACCCAAATTGTTGAATGTAAGAAGAGTGGGCAATCTTTCTTTTGCAATCAAGAATTTAAAGAACATTAACGCGGAACAAGGGTCCTCTGAAGACACTGATCCTATTAGCGCGTTGAGAACATCCTCCTCAATTGGGAAGTTACCCGTAACAATAATTTCACCCAAATCTTTAGCTTCACAAATCAATCTCTCCGAAATCAACTGAAATATAAAATCTCTATAATCACTCGATCTTGGCGCAACTCCAAGCTTTCGCTTCATCTTCAACACAACCTCCACATTCGCCACATCTCCAACCGCTCTTAACGCTTCCGCAACAACTCTATACGCCATAAAATCTGGCTTACAATCCCTTCTCCTCAACACATCCAACATATCCATCGCCTCACGCACCCTACCCGCCGAACACAGCCCACTCACAACCAAAACCGCAACTACCGACCCATTCACACCCCGATCCTGCCTCTTAACCTCATCCAACAACCTCAAAATCTTACCCAACTCAACAGTCCCACAAACTCTCCATAAAAACACACCAAACCCAACCGTACTTAACCGAACACCTCTCTCAAGCATTTCATCAAACACCTGGTGTGCATGACCCAAATATCCACCAGAACACAAACCCGCCAATAAAGAATTAAGGGTATCATCACCAACATCATAAACCAACGACCCAACATCCCTATATAACATAAAAGCATCCAGAGGCTTTTTACTAGCTATATATGAACAAATAACCGAACGGTAAACAGACCCATTAAGTTGAACTTTATTAAACTTTATTTGCTTCATGAGTCTGTTAATAGCATTAAATTGGCGGGAAATGGAAAGGGTTTTGAGTATGGATTGGTAGGAAAGAGAGGTGTGGGTAAAACCTGGTTGTTGAGAGGCCCAGTCGAAGAAACCGAGTGCGAGTGAGTGGTGATGGATGAGGAACGGGTCGATGACTCGGGAAACGAGTGCTGAGTTGAGCGAGTTGCGGCAATTGAGGCTGTGGAGGGTTTGTTCTAGTGATGGAGTCCATGTACGAGGTGGAGTGGTGTGGTTTGAAGCAGTGAGTAGGGTTCTGCTTATTTTGTTTGCTAATTCGATTGTCGTCGAATGTTTCATTTACGATGGTGTGTTACAGAAATGTTGCATGAGTTGATTGTTTTAAGGTTGGATTATAAGACAGAAGTATATTGTAATTTGTAACAAGTTTTTGTAACTACTCGGAGTGGTCGCGCGCTGGTGCGGGTTGAGTAGAAATGTTTTCAACCTGCTATGCATGTTTAGTGAGAAATTGTTGTTAGAGCATCCATAATGGGGGCATTTTACTCGTCCGATTCCTAGGTGGCTTGTTCCATGGACCAGTGCACTTGTCCGGTTACATTCTCTGTTGCAAAACAAGGCCGAGTTGACCGATTACTCACCGAGTACTCGCTCCAAGGTAGGTCCCCGAGTATAGCCGAGTTGGCCGATTACTCCGAGTACTCCCCGCATAGGCCGATTTGACCCCCGAGTACTCCCCCGATTAGTCCGAGTACTCGCTCCAGGGTAGGTCGCCGAGTACAAGGCCAAACCGAGTTTTGCAACACTGGACTTACATTGTAGGCCTTGTCCGGTTGGTTCATGTCCGGACTGCCGGACCTCAATCGGACTTCATTTATGGGCCCCCAGCCACATTCACATTATTTGTCGGGTTTGTAAATTGTGAGAAAAATGGAGGTTTGTAAATCTGATGTGGCGCTGAGATTACGGTTTGTTTGGGTTTTGATGGTTTGTGGCTTTAATATATGAAAGGACAATTACCAAAAGGACAATATCCAAATTAACAATACGTGTAGTGATCACAATAGAAATTTAGGAGAAGTTGCTTATGTTTTTCTTCTTTATGTTATGGTAATATTCAATATAAATCATTAGGCATCAAATATTGACAGACCCACAGGCCACAATCAACAGAAGAAAGTAAAACATGATTGCAGTCCAGTTGTACATAATTAGCAAGCTGCCATATAATTTAGCTCTAGAATAAAGAATGATATATACTCATTAAATCGGCAAAATTAACAAAGTCTTATATGGAGTAAAGACTTATAACATGATAAAAATCTTCATATACACTAAGCTGGGCCTAAATCTCTTGTCAAACAAACTTATCATCAACATAGCATGTATGATCGATCTATAAATCATAGCCAAGCAATACCATGTTAACGAAGGCGCGACAGCGTTTAAAAGCTTACATGTAGAAATCAAGGAGATGAGAAACGACGAATTTGAAAGGAGGTTTCTTCTTTTTATGTTACAGAACGAGGTAAGTAGTGTTAGTGGTGAATATCGGCTTTGTAGTGGAGTTGGTCCTTAAGACCTTAACCGTCTCGTCCATGACCGCAACATAGACATCATGGACCTTGCATACAAGCTAGTCTTGCATCAACCATCTTTAACACTTAACTTTAGCTACTTTTTTTGAACTTTTTTATCACTTATTGTTATGCATTTCCACCTTTCTTGAAACAGGTATAGCAAAATAATCTAATGCTTGCATAAACTTGTATTATATACATAAAATCTGCATCATGTCTATGTACATATTAATAATATCATACTGTACACACTAGTCACAATTGATATTTACAATACCTGACTGTCCATTTACAATAATCCCTTTGTATCCTACTTTGTGCATCAGCTGGAAATACTAAACTGTACCATTTTCTTTTTGTTTTCTTCAACTATATTATATAGATCGTGAGTAAGACCCGACTAGCTTCAAACTTTGAAATGATCGACGTTTAAACAGATTTCCAAACAGAAAGCTCATTGTTGTTTCTTCAGGTGGAGATTGACTAGATTTCCATCTCACATGTAGTGCTGCTTGTTCACCGATTTGTCTTTGAATAGAATCTATTGTTTTTGGGTCCACAGGGTTGTTACTAGTCATGTCTGTTACATAAAATTTGTCTTTGGCTGTTCCGCCTTCGGTTGAAATCTCTGCTCTTTTTATGCACAAACTATTTTCTCTAAAGATTCTCGTTATATCTGAAAGAAGTCCGACACGATCTGCTGTGCACAATTCTAGCTCTAGTGCCTACATAAAACCAGTAATCTAATCTTAGAACAACAGTGCAAACTAACAGTGCCAATTTTTACTAAACATATCCAAAATCCATACAAACTTCTAAATTGTTTTATTTTACTATACCTCGGACGTCCGCCTCTCGATTGCAGCTTCTAGACATTGCATAACACGCTCTCTCTCTGCCTCTGAGCTTACTGGGCTCCCATCAACATGTCGAATATAATATTCCTACATCAAAACATCAACCCATTAGACATAAAGACAACCCAAGTCGACCCATTCATAAGTAAACAGGACAAAATCTGAAATTAACACCTCTATACTTTGCTCACCACGATATAAATTAAAATTTAACATTTTGAATTCTAATAAGATCTCGCCCTTAACATCTTGAATTACTATAAAATTAATATATAAAAACAAGAAAAAAAAGAAATCTATAACTAGGGTACCTGGAAGGCCTCCATGTCCCCGGTTTGAACCACTCCATGAAAGACTACATATTGCATGTCAGTTAGAGTGCAAATAATATCAAACAGTAGTTTCGGTCTATCCATACAACGCATAGTAACAACCGTGTAATCCTTCTCAACGCAATCTTGAACAGTAACACGTGGTCTTAATCCACTTTCTTTTTCTTGTTCTGTTATTTCAACCTTTTCATAATCCCGCTCTGCAAACATAATTTGATGTAATCTTCTCTGTCTGTGCATATAACCAGGCGCTGAAAGTGTCATTTTTGCAGTCTCCAAATCATTGTTTCCCTTCAGAACATTACGAAGCAGTTTCTTTATAGTTAAAAGCCTTTTTGGATCCTCAACTGCAAAATTTGTTTTTCCATCAGTGACATGTACCACGGCTGCAGCTGTGGCATTGTGTGTCCATATTTCAGCATCGACCACATTGCAACCAAGGTCCGTTAGAACTGCTGATACTTCAGATAGTAATCCTGGTCTGTCGGTTCCGACTAGCTCGATTGATGTGTAATCTTCAGATGACTTCAAACCAACTGAACCATTCAGTGATGGTACATAAATTGCATCACTTTCAAGCACCTAGATAGACATGATACACATAAATGGTGGTATATCGCCAAAAAAAAAAAAACAATTTTTGACACATTAACATATGGGTCGCTCGATTTAAATTGTATTTCTCTTTTATCTTTAACATGTCGAACTACATGATTAACTAAACGAGGAACGAATTAACAAGTCAAACGTGCTAAAAGTCTCATAGTCTGATACTCTTAACGCATACAACCTCCTAAATGGTTTGCAAGTCAAACCCGACCCAACATGTTTCAACTTGTACTAAAAACGACTGTTTTAACCCAAAACCGACTCGCTTATCTACCCAAACTTACAGCTTCCAAAAACATACAAACAGCATGGTGTACAGTACAAACAAACAGGTTACAGATTAGATATTCAGTTGTTTACCTTCTTTATATAATTGACCACCCCTTCATCTCTAATTTTGCATCCATCATGGTCTATAACATTAAACACTGTCAAATCACAAAAACATGATCAGATACTGTGAACAGGAACCATATATAACAAAATAAACCAAATCCTTATTTCGCCCAAAACGCGAACAACACACCTTCCATAAACCATCCTCCATCTGATGAGATATAGGCTTTTTTTATAACAAGATCCAAATCTGAAAGAACTTGCACAACTTCCAGTAGTATACCATGCTTATTAACACTTTCAACCTAACACACCAAACATGTATCACAACCAGTTGAAAGATACGACCGAGTCAACCCGAAAGTCAACCGAGATTAGTCAATTACACATACCTGAATAACTGTTGCATCTGGAGAAGAATTGTTGTCAATTGTAACTCTGCAATATACCAATACACACAAAATTAAAAAAATTAAAACTAAAAGAAAGATTAATCAAGTAAGTCCACATACTTATTTAGCTTGTGAATCTAGTTAATTCGATTCTAAGACCCACAACTTTGTTTTTAGTAGGTTCGGTTTTGCTATCTAAAAGGGATTGCGACACAGCTTGTTGCCCGTTTTTCGAAAGTTTCAAGATTGCAAAAATTACACAAATTTAGGGGGAAAAAACCACTAAATGAAATAGAACATTTAATTAATAAATCATAATATCATGTAACATAATTAACAAACCATCAAAAAAAAAAAGTAACTAAAACTAGGATGCAACAAACTAACTAACTAAACAAAAAAACAATTACCTGGGTGGATTCATTCTACGAATAAGTTTAGCATATTCATCTTCCATGTCTATAGAGAAGGCTTGAAACGTGATTGAATTATTTGAATGAGAAATATAAAGAAATGAAATGAAATGAAATGGAGGATTATTAGTATTAGGTGGTCTCCAAGAGGTAAGGAAAGACTAAAGAAGGTCGGCGAATGAGTGGGTCAGGCGGTCAGCCATCAACATAAATTGACTTCGGATATTATTTTATTATTATTAAACATTCAACAGTCGCGTTTCGTGTTTACATGGCAGCTTCTTGTTGGATAACATAACGGTTATGACTCATGACCTGCCCGTCTGCCCGGAGATGGGGGGCATTGTTAAGGTTAAAATATCTACTTTTTTCAGTTTTTTTTTTTTTAAATTTTATTTTGGGTTGATGTTAAGTAAAGTAAATCCAGCTAAAAAAGATTATCTTTTTGGGTTAGTGTTTAAATATTTTACTTTTGTTAGTTACTTTCAGTCAACTTTATTATTATTAAACGGATAAAATAGGCTCTTAAGGTTGAAGGGGAGGGTTACTAAGAAAGACCTGTAAGGGTTGGGCGTAGTGACAAAGCTTGAACAAAAATTTGAGGTGGGGGGAGAAAGTCGCAAAAGTTACGGGACCCTTAAATTAAGAGGGTCCGGACTCAATACATATTAAATTTTCAGGCAGAATACTAGTAAAGTTACACTACTTAGCTAGGTGAGTACTCCCTCTTATTAAGGCTGAGTTGTGTTGTAATTTGTTAATGCGGTGACACAATTTTATTAGATGGTGGTTGGGTGTGGGTTGCTAGGTGAACACACCTATTTAGGTTGAAGTTTTAAATAAGCTTGCAAAGTCTTATTGGCAGGGGCGCAACTTAGTTGAGGTAGGGAGGGGCGGCCGACCCCCCCCCCCCCGAATTTTCGTGCAGAAAATTCCGATTATATAGTATTCGTATAGAACATTTTGGAAATATAGGGTTTCGACCCCCCGAAACTAGTGACTTCCGACCCCATCGAACATTCGGGTCAAGCTTCGCCACTGCTTATTGGATACTGGTGTAGGCGTTTGTGAAATTGTCTTTTGTGGTTGCCAGTTACCCCATCCACCCTTAAGGTGGAGAGGGTGTTTATCTCGAATGGTTTTTGGTATCAAGTGGTTTTTTGACCGTTGCAATGGATGGGGGCGTGTCACGATGCCATGTTTTCTTCCTTGCCATTCTCTATACCCTTTTTTTTTCTTTCATGGTGTGGAACGCTGATGTTTTCACCCACACCACTATCCTAAAAGGTTTTATTTTTTCTAAAACGTATTCTTCATAGATCATTTTCTAAAACATTTAATTTGATACATAGTTGTGTAAATTGATAAATAAATAAAAAAAAAGCGATCATTTTAGTTGTTTTGATTTGATATTTGATTATCATTATTTTCATTAGTTTTATCTTTTAAATGTTTTATTTTTAAATATAATGAAATTCAAATATAATGAAATTTAATAATAAATTCACAACTCCATTATAGAATATTGAAAAGGTCAAAACCTTAAGGAACATCAAAGTTGTGTAAAAAAAATTTCTTAATGTTATAGAGGGGACACTGATATTCTTTAAAATTATTAGAGACCTTATTTATTCCTATTTGGAAACGTCATTAGTGTAGGTGAGCCGTATCAAACTCAGGTCCTCTGGGTTTAGAGTGAGGGGGGATTGGGGGGAATCGGGTTGGGGGCATGAGTTGCCATGTGACATAGTGGGTCTACAAATCAAGTCTTCGAAAGGTATGGCAGTAGAGGGGCTTGAGTTTTGAAAAGTTTGTGTGTATAACTCTAAAAAAATCAGCCACCCCACCCCTCCCCCGCCCCACGCCCAGGAGAAAACCGAAGCCCCTTGGGCAACGCTTGACTCACGCCACCATGAGGATGATGTTTGAGGCGTGGGTGAGCAAATCACGCTCAAACCCACGCACCACTCCCCAGAGTTTTACGCCACTTTATATAGCCCCGTTTAAAAAGAAATAATAAAGACAATAGGAACTTGAACCCAATCCACGTGTAATTCTTATTTGAGTTCCCTAAGTTATTAGGCAACTGTCAAAACTCAAAACAAACTTTTAAATAAAATACAAATTTTCCAATCCACGTTATGTCAAAATCTGCGTCATACTATTTCCGTCAAAACCTTTGGTCATAATTGTCAAGAACATGATATAAACTATGAAACTTCATATTATTATCATTAATAAACCCAACCCTAAATGTTTATACCCAAACAGATACAAAGAAACAATCTAAACAAGATCACTCAACTACTCTCTAGGCTATATCTAACAACCTACAACTCTCTGAGATAAAACACTACCAAGAACGTTGATCAGGAAGATCAAAGGACTGAGATGCTTTACAAACCCTAGAGAGAACCTTACAGAGATAATACAAAAAAAGTGATCGTAAACTAATTACGAATACAGAGAAGCTCTATTTATAAGACTGCTAGAAGCTTCTGAAGAGAAACACAAAACGAACGGTTAGGATGAGTTTGTGTTTCTCTTATGAACGATTATGATCAGCTGAGAGTCTTAAACCCGGATTGATGACATGTCACGGGCCCTTCTGTCCATCTCAAGTCTCTGGCCCAATCTCCAATCATCCTCCTTAGCCCAATGCAATGCAACTATCCTTAGCCCAATGCTTCTCGTTTAAGTCCAGACTCTTATCATAATATCAACTCAGCCCAACATGAACATGTAACAAAAAACACAAAATGTATTAATAACAAATATGTAAAACTAAGACTAATGCATAACAACTTGAAGGAATGTGTCAATATTATTTTAACACCCCCCCCCCCCCCTCAACTTGATACTGCAAATGGGTCAAACATACTTATTTTGTTAACCATATCATCATGTTGATTTACTAACAATCCTTTAGTAAAAATATCAGCTAACTGATCTTTGGTATTTATTTCACAAGTTTTGACAATACCCTTTTGAATTTGTTCTCTTAAGAAGAACAAATCTAACTCAAAATGTTTTGTTTTGTCATAAAAAACTGGATTTGCTGCTATTGACAAAGCAGCATTATTATCACAGTAAACCACAACTGGTAACTCAACATTTTGACCCAGTTCAGTCATTAAGTTGATAATCCACATGACTTCACACACAGCAGCACACATAGACCTGTACTCAGCCTCTGCTGAGGACCTTGACACAGTGGACTGCTTTTTACTCTTCCAAGACACCAGATTATTACCCACAAATATGCAAAAACCTGTTATGGACTTCCTAGAATCAACACATTTTGTGTAACATTCACGATTTTTACAATAATTTAGTTACAGCTTTAGGGCCTATACTGGAAATAATCCAAGTTCTAACACTTTTATAAAACCTTGAAGGGGTCAAATTTAATTTTGTGAAAACTTTGAGCAATAATACCGATAGTGGATATTATCTTTTTTTTATATAGAAAATAAAATTAGGAATCCGTTATTAACATAAACAATTTCTAAAATACAAGTTTTGATAGTTTATCTAGTTTTGATAAACATAGTTACCATCTATTCATAGTTTCATACCTTAAAATTTTAATGTTTTGTTTAAATATGAGTGATAAGCCATCATGGTCTATCCTTGCATTTGAAACGGTTCTATATAACAATCCACAATATTAATGTTTTTTTATGATAATACAAGTGGGTTTAATAATAATTAATGCTTATTAAGAAGATAAGACAATTTGAATATTTTTTTTTTTGAAAAAAAAAACTTACGGCCAAAGTGAGTATATCCATTTAAGTGTTTTTAAATTAATTAACATCCTAATTAAGTTACAACTCTAATTGTCTAGCTATAAATACCATCCCCAACCTATTCATTCTTTGTATCTCTCTCAATGAAAACACTCTTTAATCCCTCCCAAACACTTAAAAATTTCCAACCATCATTCTTTCTCCTAGCTAGTTTCAAGTGTTTCCAAGTAAGTACTTTAAGTTTTGCAATGCCGTTTACTTCAACATTTTTTTTTCCATTGCTTATTGTCGTTTAAAACTAGCATGATTTTACTTTTAAAACATGTAACATAAAGTTTATAAACTTATTTTAAACAAAAATAATTTTTAAAATATTCAATGGTGCACATAATTGCAACCCCGGATTTGGACAGCTTACAAAACCGAGCTTAAAAGGACCATAACTCAAATTTTACAACACTTTTTAAAGCAAGCTCAAATACCATGATCAACATCATCAAATTCTCGTTTCAACGGTATATTATACGTCGAAAAACTAATCCATTTTGACCCTTAATGAGCTCAAACAAAACAGGGGGTTCAAATCTGGACGTTCTGTTTTGTTTCACGTTTTTGACCTATTTCCAGGGCTCAAACGAAAAACTTTTCTAAACGAAATTTGTTCAAAATACTTTGATTTAGCCTACTGTAAATTTTCAGAGTTTTTGGAGGTCGTTTGATATTTTTAAAACGTAATTTAAAACAGTAGCTGCAATCTGTCCAAAACGTGATTTTAACAAATCTAACATAACTAACCCTCAACCTATTATTCTTTCGATTGTCCTAATCGTATAAGAACTCTAGACCCTTCATATGACCCTAAAACAACACTTCTTATTACTTTAGGGCATTATTACTAAACGTTCGCACGCTTGAGAAAACGCACAAACTCATTAAGCACCTAAGGTGAGTTTACATATCCCCACTCTTTTTACAGTTTTTCAATTCTTTTCGGGGTGAAACATGTTAAACTTTATTCTTGAAACTTATGCAATTCAACTATGTGTCTTGTGTGATTCTTTGTGCTACGCGTCTTAAACTTGCTAAGTAAACTCAACTAATACTTGCATAATCATTAACTTTGATCAAGCCAACGGTAACAATGATAGATCTATTGGACTGACAATCCCACCTAGATTCGTTGACCATGTCTATGGGGAGCGCGGGTGATTGTAACTGCAACTTAAACTTAGGTGAACCATGTCTATGGGATGGACCTTTACACTTTGTCAACATAGGGTTGATTATGCCCCAGTTTGCTGTAGTTTTGTTTTCACATGTATGCCCCAGTTGTTACATATTGACACAGAATTGTATGCTTACACTTTTTGATACTATACTTTGTTTTGACAAAAACTTATGTACTCTCACCAACTATTTTTAGTTGACCCCCTCCATTTTCCAAACCTAACATGTTTCAGGTGTTCAGTTGCTTGGAAGTTTTAGCATTTGCTTGTGGATCACATAGGAGCTGAAGCCTTAGATTTAATTTAATTAAACTTGTTATTGTTGTTTGAACCTATTTGATTGTATGCAAATGTTTGTAATTTAATTAATATATCTATCGAAACATTTATTAGTCACCATGAGCTATTGAGCAATCGTCACTACGTGGCATCCCGATGTTTCCGCCATCGGTTGGGGTGTTACAGATTGGTATCAGAGCCATGGTTATAGGGAATTAGGTTATTAGATACATGACCTAGACTATAACCTTAAGAGTCCATCATGAGTGGCCCCAATTCTTGCATGATAATTGATTATGTTTTTCTTCAATCCATCTCGTGCTTCCTTATGTTGCTTCTACCTTTTTCCTTCGACTTCTTCCTCATGCTAAGGATCGTCAACATCATCCATGGTGGACCTACACTGTACCATTATGAAGGGGAATCTATTGAAGGCCTTACTCTTAGGCTTAATGCCCACTTCCTTGATTTTCAATTCCTTCAAAGAATTGAGTCTTAATAGTGAAGGGAACACGTGCAATCTGGAAGGGTGGATGCATGTACACTGGGTTTTCTGGACCAGTTATGCTTTCCTGGGAATTCCTGAAGTGAGTGTCCACTTATAGGCTAAAGCATGTCTTCCCAAACCACTAATTGAGTTCAATTACTTTGAAAAGTCAAAGTTTCCATCTGTTTTTATAATTAGATGGAGACAATCCAAGCAATTCTTATCCTTCATACACTGAACTCCATATTATTTCGCAAAGTTTTATCTCAGCCTCATCCATTTGTGTTTAACCTTAAACTACAACTTCATTCCCATGATTGTTAGTTTCATCTAGTTTAAATTTCACGATCTTTGTGTTTATCACAATCATGCTTCATTTTGTGAGGATTCCTTATTTCACACACGCTAAAATTATTTCCAACATTAATCCATGACTCATGAATCCCATTACAAAATGTTACTTATTTTTAACCAATACTTCACAAACCTATTACCTGCCATTTTTTTTCGTCGTTTTTAGTTTAAACCTCCCCTACAGTTTTCGAAAAGGATCTTCACCCATAAGATTTCACAAAATTATTGCAATATTGTTTTGTTAGTGGATCCTCGATTTCCTCAAGCTTACTTAAAAAAACATCATGTTTTAAATCTCTGACTCACCGAACTATTCAGTCTAAGCCCATTTAGCCGGTACCATTTATTCTCAACAATTCAATCGCCCTTACCCTTACTCGAGACTAATTTTGAAAGTGAAATTCTCCTAGCCACAAAAAAGCTAAACTCTCTAAGATTTCCATTTATTCATACTTGTTTCATGAATATAACCCATATATTATTCAAAACGCGATTTCTTAATATCTATACTTTTCCATAAACATTATCGTCCACTATCTATAAATTATTAGAACTTGTCATCTAAATTTTTTTCAAATTTAAGTTTTCATAAACCTAATTGTTTATTTCTTTATCCTACATAAACTTGATTTATATAATAATTATCTATCGTCTAAACACTTCATGAACCAAACTCCCCCACACATGATCATCTATTCTTTTTGTATAACAATAAAAAAATTTTATATTTATTATAAACACTATTTAGCAACTGTATTTTCATAACCAAAACTTTTCACAAACTTGATTCTATAATCAAGATTTTGTATTATGTATATTATTAATTTTCCATAAACCCGATTTTCATAACTTAGATAATATATTTTTTTTATATTCATCATTTTCCACAAACTTGATTATCTATAAAAAAAAATTACATTTTTCATTACCATGAAAATTTTAGTTATTCATAAATCTATAATAAATTGTTTAGGTATACATATATATGTATATATTTTTCGTTTCTATAAAAATGATTACCAGTTATTAATATTCTCCAATTTTCTACACTATCATTTCCCGTGATTGCTCATTACCTATATTTTCCAAGACATGATTTCTCATTTTCATAAACTTAAACATGATTTTTCATCCTGTTTGCCATAAACTAAATTTTCATAAGCAACATTTTCCATCTTGATTGCCTATGAACTTTAACTCGATTACCGCAAAAAAAAACCATGAACTTTATTTTCTCTGTCTACGTTCAGATCTCTGTATGCTTCATCATAACTCGAATTATACCTACCCATGTCAACTACAATCTACATGTCATACTTGTTTACATTTTAATTTAGATGTCCTACTTGATTAACAAATTCAATTTGAATATATACATGATTTACAACTTGATTATGTGTTATGCTCTATTGACCTTATTTACTTGCATTCTAACTTAGGAATTTATTCCATGTCTAGAAATTTCTATTTGATCATTGATAAGTATTACATTTTTGCAAATTACTCTATGTGCATGTCACTAGCTACATATTATCAATTACTAACTCAACTCAAACATATATTTGATTGTATTCCTTGGCACAAAAAAAAACATGTTCCACCACCCCAATACAAAATTATAGCTTTCGTATACATAACCTTGTGGTTGCATAATGGAAGGACATAACACGTCCGTGTAAGGTAAATTGACCATTACGGTGCGCAACGTAATGGTGAATTTACAGGTGCATTGGCATGAATTGAAATTCCATTGTGTAGCTAGTACATTAAACCCTTAACAAATCTTTGAGAACAAATATATACCAACAAGTTAAGAGGGTAGCTTTGGTAAGAAACTAGTACGTTTTCAAGGTGCCAAAGCTGTAGTGAGTTAGCTGGAGTACACCTTATATATAAACACTAATGATGCGTTGAATGTGAGACTAGTACGTAATCGTTCAAAAAGATAGCCCTATTCGACGTATAACAAAATCAAAACCTATCCTCCTCGAGACTATATTCTCTACTAGTTGAATTTTGGGGACAAAATTTCCTTAACTAGGGGAGACTGTAACATTCACGATTTTTACAATAATTTAGTTACAGCTTTAGGGCCTATACTGGAAATAATCCAAGTTCTAACACTTTTATAAAACCTTGAAGGGGTCAAATTTAATTTTGTGAAAACTTTGAGCAATAATACCGATAGTGGATATTATCTTTTTTTTATATAGAAAATAAAATTAGGAATCCGTTATTAACATAAACAATTTCTAAAATACAAGTTTTGATAGTTTATCTAGTTTTGATAAACATAGTTACCATCTATTCATAGTTTCATACCTTAAAATTTTAATGTTTTGTTTAAATATGAGTGATAAGCCATCATGGTCTATCCTTGCATTTGAAACGGTTCTATATAACAATCCACAATATTAATGTTTTTTTATGATAATACAAGTGGGTTTAATAATAATTAATGCTTATTAAGAAGATAAGACAATTTGAATATTTTTTTTTTTGAAAAAAAAAACTTACGGCCAAAGTGAGTATATCCATTTAAGTGTTTTTAAATTAATTAACATCCTAATTAAGTTACAACTCTAATTGTCTAGCTATAAATACCATCCCCAACCTATTCATTCTTTGTATCTCTCTCAATGAAAACACTCTTTAATCCCTCCCAAACACTTAAAAATTTCCAACCATCATTCTTTCTCCTAGCTAGTTTCAAGTGTTTCCAAGTAAGTACTTTAAGTTTTGCAATGCCGTTTACTTCAACATTTTTTTTTCCATTGCTTATTGTCGTTTAAAACTAGCATGATTTTACTTTTAAAACATGTAACATAAAGTTTATAAACTTATTTTAAACAAAAATAATTTTTAAAATATTCAATGGTGCACATAATTGCAACCCCGGATTTGGACAGCTTACAAAACCGAGCTTAAAAGGACCATAACTCAAATTTTACAACACTTTTTAAAGCAAGCTCAAATACCATGATCAACATCATCAAATTCTCGTTTCAACGGTATATTATACGTCGAAAAACTAATCCATTTTGACCCTTAATGAGCTCAAACAAAACAGGGGGTTCAAATCTGGACGTTCTGTTTTGTTTCACGTTTTTGACCTATTTCCAGGGCTCAAACGAAAAACTTTTCTAAACGAAATTTGTTCAAAATACTTTGATTTAGCCTACTGTAAATTTTCAGAGTTTTTGGAGGTCGTTTGATATTTTTAAAACGTAATTTAAAACAGTAGCTGCAATCTGTCCAAAACGTGATTTTAACAAATCTAACATAACTAACCCTCAACCTATTATTCTTTCGATTGTCCTAATCGTATAAGAACTCTAGACCCTTCATATGACCCTAAAACAACACTTCTTATTACTTTAGGGCATTATTACTAAACGTTCGCACGCTTGAGAAAACGCACAAACTCATTAAGCACCTAAGGTGAGTTTACATATCCCCACTCTTTTTACAGTTTTTCAATTCTTTTCGGGGTGAAACATGTTAAACTTTATTCTTGAAACTTATGCAATTCAACTATGTGTCTTGTGTGATTCTTTGTGCTACGCGTCTTAAACTTGCTAAGTAAACTCAACTAATACTTGCATAATCATTAACTTTGATCAAGCCAACGGTAACAATGATAGATCTATTGGACTGACAATCCCACCTAGATTCGTTGACCATGTCTATGGGGAGCGCGGGTGATTGTAACTGCAACTTAAACTTAGGTGAACCATGTCTATGGGATGGACCTTTACACTTTGTCAACATAGGGTTGATTATGCCCCAGTTTGCTGTAGTTTTGTTTTCACATGTATGCCCCAGTTGTTACATATTGACACAGAATTGTATGCTTACACTTTTTGATACTATACTTTGTTTTGACAAAAACTTATGTACTCTCACCAACTATTTTTAGTTGACCCCCTCCATTTTCCAAACCTAACATGTTTCAGGTGTTCAGTTGCTTGGAAGTTTTAGCATTTGCTTGTGGATCACATAGGAGCTGAAGCCTTAGATTTAATTTAATTAAACTTGTTATTGTTGTTTGAACCTATTTGATTGTATGCAAATGTTTGTAATTTAATTAATATATCTATCGAAACATTTATTAGTCACCATGAGCTATTGAGCAATCGTCACTACGTGGCATCCCGATGTTTCCGCCATCGGTTGGGGTGTTACATTTTGCCCAATCACTATCAGCATAAACTGATATGTTAAAATTCTTCCCTTTTGAAAACATTATGCCTTTACCAGGGGATTTTTTCAAATACCTGAGTAATCTTAAGGCAATCTTTAAATGGGCTTTTAATGGATTATGCATGTGTTGACTCAAGTAATGCACAGAATATGAAATATCAGGTCTAGTATGTGCAAGATATATCAATTTTCCAATTAGTTTTTGATATCATGTAACATTACTAACCTTTTTATTATCATGTTTACACATAGATGTGAGTATATGATTCTGTTCAATGGGATTGTTTACAGGTTTACATCCTGTCATCCCAAATTCAGCTAACAACTCTAAACAATATTTCCTTTGAGATAGACACAATCCATTATCATTTTTAATAACTTCTATACCCAAGAAATATCTTAATTCACCTAAGTCTTTTATCAAAAATTTTGATTTTAAACACTCCTTTACATTGTTTATTTCAGACACACTGCTACCTGTTACTACTATATCATCTACATAAACCAATAGAAAAAGTTTAACAGAGTCAGTTTGTTTGAAAAACAAAGAGTAATCACATTTGCTTTGACAAAAACCTAATTCTACCAAAACTGAAACCAATTTTTCATTCCACATCCTTGGTGCTTGTTTCAAGCCATACAAGGATTTATTCAACTTACAAACTCTAGTTTCATTTTGAGAATAATAACCATCAGGTAAAGCCATATACACATCCTCATACAAATTACCATACAAGAAAGCATTGTTCACATCTAGCTGAAACATATTCCAATTATGTTCAACAGCCAAAGCTATTATACACCTAACAGTTACCAGTTTCATAACTGAAGAAAATGTCTCCTCAAAATCCAGACCCTGCTTTTGACTGTAACCTTTGGCTACCAGTCTAGCCTTATACCTTTCAATTTCACCATTTGATTTATATTTAATCTTATAAATCCATTTACACCCTACTAGACTCCTACCACTAGGTAAATCTACTAGGTCCCAAGTTTTATTTCTGTGAAGAGCTTCAATCTCTTCATTCATGGCAGTTATCCAATTTGGATCATCAACTGCCTCAGAAAAATTCTTGGGTTCATATGACTTGTTTAAGGCAGAGGCAAAGCATCTTAAATCACAAGACAAGTTTGAGTAATTTACAGACCTTTCTAAACCATACTTTACTTTACCTTCTAGGACATAATCACTCAGCTTCCTAGGCAGATTAGAACTCCTATGTGAGCTTCTAGTGGTTAACTCATGTTGAGAAACTAAATCATTTTGAGAAGTATTTCCCTCAGAATGTGAAAGTTCTTCAGTTTCAGACCCCATATGCCCAGCCCTATCTAAGTCTAACTCTCTACCTCTAGGCTGCTCAGATTGAGCCTTGCCATCTAGATTGGTAGGTTCAGCACTAGATTGCTGAGACCCACATGGTTCTGAATCAGAATTACCTGGACCCTTTCTATCATCATTGGGATCTTCATTATGTTCAGTGTTTATATCTTCATACAGATCAAAAAAGTTTAGACTATTAACTAGAGTCTGACTATTTTCATTAAACTTTGTAAAAATATTTTTTTCTTTAAAAGGAAAAATGTGCTCAAAGAATTTTACATCTCTAGAAAAGAATGTAGTTTTTGTATCTAAACTGAATACCTTATAACCTTTCTTTTCAGTTGAATACCCTATAAAAACACACTTTTCAGACCTGCTATTTAACTTGTCAGACTCATTTAGAACTATACAAAAACATAAACACCCAAACATTTTAAGTTGTTCCAGAAAGGGTTCAAAACCAAAAACTAGCTCATATGGAGTTCTGCCACCTAGCACTGAGGAAGGAGTCCTATTAATAAGGTAAGCAGCAGTTAGAATACAGTCTGACCAAAACCTAAGTGGTATACTACTTTGAAACAGAACAGCTCTGGCTACATTCAGTAAATGCCTATGTTTCCTCTCAGCTATTCCATTCTGTTGGGGTGTATATGTACAAGAAGTTTGATGTAAAATACCCTTTGTTTTTAAGAAATCATTCATTTGACTGTTGACAAACTCACTACCATTATCACTTCTAAAACATTTTACTTCCTTTTTAAACTGAGTTTTAATGATTTCAACAAAGTCTTTAATATTTTCTATAACTTCAGTTTTACTTTTCATTAAACACACCCAAACAGCCCTTGAATAGTCATCCACTATAGTAAGGAAGTATTTAAAACCTTCCCTACTTGGGACTCTATATGGTCCCCACACATCTAAATGAACTAATTCACCAAGTTCATTTGATTTATGTGTACTTAAAGGAAATGGTTCTCTATGTTGTTTGGCTCTAAGACAGACCTCACAAGGTTCATTTGAATCTGGCTTAGTTAATCCTAACTTGTTTTTAAAACATCTAATAGCTTGGTCAGAAGGGTGACCCATTCTGCCATGCCACAAATTGTTAAGACTACTAAGATTACAACACACCTTATTTAACATCATAGAGCTACCACAAAAATACAATCCATCAATCTGACTACCAGTCACCAGGACATTCTTGGTTACCAAGTCCTGTACATAGCACTTATGTTCATCAAAAATCACATTTACTTTGTTGTCCTTTGCTAGTTTATGAATAGAAATCAAGTTTATAGAATAATCAGGTACAACCAACACATCAAGTAACATCACATTATTTGCCAACTTAACATTACCAATTTTAGATACAACAGCATCAGTTCCATTAGGATGTTTCACCTTAATATTAAACTCAGTTACATCTATAAAATCTGTTAAGTCTTTTTCACTTTTAATCATATGTTGGTTTGCACCAGAGTCAAATATCCAACCCCAGATTCCTCCCTTTTTTAAACTAGCAGCAAAACAAAATACACGTTTACAACAAGAACTAGCACAAAAAGGACTGAACCCACCTGTCACATTGCAGCTCTTAGGAACCTCACTAGACTTATCATTTAAAAGATTCAAAAGTCTGTTAAACTGTTCACTGGAAAGTGTATTTAAAGAAACATCAGAGTTATCACACACAGCAGAATTATTAGCACTAGCCTTCTTGACTTGTGTCCCTCTTGGTCTCATCCAAGAGGGATAGCCAATCACTTCAAAACATTTATCTGCACTATGCCCAATTTTATTGCAGTGAGAACATTTCAAATTCTGATTTGAAACTTTGTTACTTTTCTTAAACTCAAGGTTTTGATTTGTTTTAGAAAATAAAGCCATGTTTTGACCTTTCCTGTTACCATTGCTAGCATTTCTATGAGATTCCTCTCTAGAAATGATAGCAAAGGCTTCTTTAACAGAAGGCAAAGTATCTTTTATTAACAAACTTGTTCTCACTGATTGATAACAACTATCCAAACCCATTAGAAACTGCATTAACTTTATCATACTACTAAAGTTATTAAACTCCTTAGCAGCATCACAAGTACAAGCAGGTAATTGTAAGATTTGATCTAATTGTTTCCACATTATATTGAGCTTATGATAATACTCAGATACAGTCATACCACTTTGATTAAATGAATTTATTTTCTGATATAGTTCAAATACAACAGAGCCATCAATTTTATCATATGTTTCTTTTAATTCAGCCCACACATCACATGCAAGTTTAGAAAACACATGACCCATGTAAAGATCCTCACTTATAGAGTTTAGAATCCAAGTTAATACTATTGAATTACATCTGTCCCACTGCCTACTAAGTACATCATTATCAACTGACTTAATACAAGATTTGTCAATGAATCCCCATTTATTTTTAACTTGTAATGCTAGTTGTAAAGAGTTAGCCCATACTGTATAGTTTTCTGATCCCTTCAATTTAACAGATATTATTGTTAAATTGCTGGAATCAGAAGGATGTAGGTATAGAGGGTCACTAGCATCTAGTTTACTAACAAGTGTTTCACTAGATGACCCTCCACCCGACTCAGGTTCTTTTCCATCAACCATTGTGATTAATCAGTTTATACAACTAAACACACTTTGTCAATAAGAACAGTCACACCACAGAGAGCAAGAACAATACACCTAAACACTCAAACAATCAACAAATCAACCACAGTATCAGAAATCAGCTATCAATCAGACCAGACACACGGCGAAGCCACAACAGAGGCCAGATCGTTGGTTCGTCACTCTTAATGGTGCCAACGCAAGCGTGTTGAGGGAGCCTTTCCTACTTCTAGACAAAGACAGACAACTCAATGCAAAACCCTAATAAGGACACAAAATAGAATACACAAAAACAGTATATAAGGAACGATCTCACCAAGAATCAACCCAAGTTAGGGATCGCCAATAACTCGTAATATTATAACCTTCACTTAGGGTTATAATATCAGAGAGCAGAAAAATCAGCTTCCCAAGAAAACCCTAATTTAGGGTTTCCTCTTCACCAGGACAGATACTCCACAGATCTTGTTTCTCCAAGTTGGATAAACACCAGGATGATAATATGAAGAGATCCACAGTAGATCTAAAGAACAAAACACTGATCAGCGGAAGACTAACCAAACCCTAGATGAACAAACTTCACCAAGAGCTAACACAGCTCTGATACCATGTCAAGAACATGATATAAACTATGAAACTTCATATTATTATCATTAATAAACCCAACCCTAAATGTTTATACCCAAACAGATACAAAGAAACAATCTAAACAAGATCACTCAACTACTCTCTTGGCTATATCTAACAACCTACAACTCTCTGAGATAAAACACTACCAAGAACGTTGATCAGGAAGATCAAAGGACTGAGATGCTTTACAAACCCTAGAGAGAACCTTACAGAGATAATACAAAAAAAGTGATCGTAAACTAATTACGAATACAGAGAAGCTCTATTTATAAGACTGCTAGAAGCTTCTGAAGAGAAACACAAAACGAACGGTTAGGATGAGTTTGTGTTTCTCTTATGAACGATTATGATCAGCTGAGAGTCTTAAACCCGGATTGATGACATGTCACGGGCCCTTCTGTCCATCTCAAGTCTCTGGCCCAATCTCCAATCATCCTCCTTAGCCCAATGCAATGCAACTATCCTTAGCCCAATGCTTCTCGTTTAAGTCCAGACTCTTATCATAATATCAACTCAGCCCAACATGAACATGTAACAAAAAACACAAAATGTATTAATAACAAATATGTAAAACTAAGACTAATGCATAACAACTTGAAGGAATGTGTCAATATTATTTTAACAATAATCAATGCTTAATATGAAAATGATGGTTTTGTTAACTTTTGCCATCTGAGAAAAAAAGAACAGTGCAGCAGAATTTTTAAAGAAAACTAGTGGTTTGGCTCTTGTAATGTGACAGGGAGATTTTCTTAGAGAGCGTAATCTAACATGACATACCTTGTACACTTATTATAATTATTATTATTATTATTACTATTATTACTGTATATTATTATTATTATTATTATCATTACTATTATTATTATTATTATATTTAAAAAAAAATAGTCCTATATTACGTGACCGGTATCGCCAAGGCTATTTTGTTGAGCATAATCTAACCGGCTACTTTAAAAATTGTTTATATAATTAAATCCCTAAGTAACTTTACAAATTTTCGGATCTTCACAACTGTTAGTTTTGGTTAGTTTTGGTGGATCACTTGGTTCCTTTGTTATGTTCGCTTCACACTACGGCAACACAGTAGGTAGCGATAAATAATTAATCATTATTAGCATTACTTAAATTATTATTATTTAACTATTTAAGTATTTAATAGAAAGCTTTAAGACTTCTATCTAATTTAATGCATTCATTATTCGTTTAAATATATTTCATGATCAAGAAGCTAGAAGCCAACGAAAACATACAATTCAACTAATCAAGAACAACGATTAAAAGGCCATAAAACATTATTAAATTTCATTATATTTGAATTTATTATTAAATTTCATTATATTTGAATTTCATTATATTTAAAAATAAGCTGTGACGTCACATTCTGAGGGTGTGACATCACATTCTGGGGTATGTGGCAGCCTCCTATTGGTATATGATGTGGGTCAGGGTGTATGAATCCTAAATAGAGGGTGTATGAATCCTAGTTACCTTACATAATTGGGACCACTTTAAGGTCTTAGTTTTCATCTTGTTCTTTAACCAAAAGAAGCTTTGAGAATTGATATCCGTGACACCAACAAATAAATATACGAAATTAAAGTAGAAGGAAATTTAATAAAGCCCGCTTTTCTAAAGAAACTTTCTTTTCAAGGTCTTGATTTGCATATTGTTCTTTACGGTAAGAAACTTTGAGATTTGACATGAATATGAGTCGTGCCACCAACAAATAAACATAAGAAATTAAAGTAGAAGGAAATTTAATAAAGCCTGCTTTTCTAAACTTTCTTTTCTCGATGGGATATTCTGGTAATAAGCGGCGTACCAAATAAGGCTAGGTAAACTGAGAACTATAATGTCAAATATGTAAGTAACACATAGTAACGAATACTTGATACCATATAACACATAAAGACGAGCATCAAATACAGTGGCACCGGTTTTAAGGGGCAGGACGGGCGACCCCCCACCCCCAAAATTTTCGTTCAAAAGTTTCGATTATATAGTATCTGTATAGAATTTTTTAAGTATATACAGTTTCAACCCCCGTTTAAAAAAATAGTTTTATACTTCCAACCCCAGTCCGAATTCTCTAGCTTCGCTACTTATCAAATATAATATATTACACCTAAGAAATTAGCATAAAACACTATACAAACAAATAACCAATTTACCTTTTTTACTTACTTCTTACGTCATAGAGCTTGTAAGCGTGATGTTTCCCAAAACTAAACCTTCAAAAAATACTTAATCGTGTAAAATAAGATGACAAAAGATGTGAAATGATGTATATTTTATTTGAGCTGCCTTATCATGCTTATCCATTAAAAGAGACCCTATTGGTATTTGTTTATCGCCACCCACATATTATCCATTAATTAATTCATCCTTACTCAATAAACATACAAAGTTTAAACACCCAATATGCCAAAGTTGTTGATAGATACAACTACCAAGCCTTTGAATCATTTCTAGATTATAATACCCATCTTGTAATCATTAGAAAATTATATTTATTGACCAATTATATGTCTTATGTGGTTGATGGACATAGAGGTTCCAACTTTTAAGAATTCCCTTTTTTTAATAAAGAAAGATGATGGTTCATACAAATTTGAGAATTTTATATTTTTGATGTAAAATAAGGTTGAGAATTCAAGTTAAGAATAAGAGTCTTATAATATCATTCGTTCAATTTAAAATTGATATAATATACCTAAATATTTTTTGAAGGCCATTTGTATGCAGTTTATGCTATATTAATTACCAGTGAGGTCATCAAAGGGACAAATGTTTATATAAAAAAAAAAAAGAGAAATTCAGCAACCTGTTTGAATTATAAAGAATAAATCATAGAAAGTGACAAAATTTCATAAAATCTTATGGAGATATGGTGGCCTAATATCCTTGACACGGTTGTCTTTCAATAGAATTGTCAAAGAAATACGTCTTGGTCTTTAGATTTCTTTTCAGTAAAATTGTAAAGGAAATAGAACACATGCCTATTTGTGATTTATTTAACAAAAGGTCGGCCATAAGTTTGGTCCAACAAAAATTAAATACCAAATTAAGCAAAATTGTGATAATCTTCACTTTTTATCTTTAAGCAGTTAAACTAAATTAAAGGTAACAAATTCTTTTCCCCATTTTATCTTTAAGCAGTTAAACTAAATTAAAGGTAACAAATTCTTTTCCCCATTTTACTTTTTAACTCCGGTATACTTGAACTAGTGTGTTAACATCTGATGAAAATTTTACTTGAACTAATGTGTTAGATTGTGTCATGGCCGGCTCTTAATAGGGGCGGCGTGGGCGACGGCCCCAGGCCCGAAAATCCTAGGGGCCCGAAGTTTTTTTTTTTTTTTGAAGTTTTTATATATATATTTTTGGGTTGTGGACTATTGTAATCATTTCTTTAACATTTACCCACCTAATAAGACGAAAAATCACTAAATTTTTAAACCTAGCAAAGAAAACCCAACCCAAATCGAGGGTTTAAAAGGCAAAAGAGTTTACCGTTTACACAACCAACGCCAAACATTACAGACTTCCAGCCGTAAGCCCGGATTTTTTATAGTGAGTTTTTATATTTCATGATTGGGTTTAAAATATATGGGCCCGGTTTAATTGTTGTGGCCCCAGGCCCAAATTTTTTTTACAGTTTTTGGAGACGGCCCTGGATTGTGTGTTGTGGACACGCAAGCGAGCCAACGTGAGTCACCGATGTGACTCTCAAGTAACCCGGTCACGCTAGGCTGTTGTGGCTAAGGGTGAGCACCGGCGCGACCACAACCTACAAATCCAACACAAATTCCTTTATTCGCGTCGTGAGCCGTCGTGAGCCTGCTCGCGTTGGCTCGCTCGCGTCAGGTTAGCGTGGGGCTGTTGTGGCTGGGGTGAGCGTGGGGCTGTTGTGGCTGCTCGCGAGTCGCGCCTGGTCGCTCGCGTGTCCACAACACACAGCCTTACCTCTAATGAAAATTTGAATGCAGAAACCATGCGATCATCTAATAAAAGTTTTGACATATGCAAACAAACACCAAAGCATGCGTTTACCTGATAAAAATCAAAACTATTTCCTGCAATAGAATTATATTCAACTAAAAATAAAAATTAAAGTTAGAAAACCTAGAAATGCCCTTCTAACGGGGCTTTTAAAGCCCAATAAAAAATTGGGATAACTGTATGTTAATCTTTAGTTTTTGCAATTTGCATAAAAGGCATAAGATGGAAGTCTAGATAGGTTGGATTGGGCCACAGTCTAATTAAAAAGGCCCCAAGTTTTTGATCCCAACACAATGTAATAGGAAGTCACTCAGATGAAAGAAAAAAAAGGTTTGGGAACCAAAACTGGTAAAACCGACACGAGCCAAAACTGGTACAAACTGGTTTCACATGAGGCCGGTAATAAAAAAAAATCCTAAACCAAACCTGGCTAAAATCGACGCTAAAACTGGCCAAACGAACCGGAACCGAACAGAAAGTTGTACTCTAAAAATCGGTTGGAACCCAACCCGAAATTGGTTCTGGAAAAAAAAACAATTTTGGCCATAAACACAAAATAAGATTATGTTTTGTATTAAAATTTAAGTTTTTTGGTTTAAAAAAAAGTGCATACATCAACCAAAACCGAGTAAACAAACCGATTTGTGGCCGACTAGTCCGGGACGGAACCGCACCAGTTTCAAACTGAAACCAGATTGAAAATAAAACCAATACGTTCACCTCTCAAGCCCTCACTTTGTTAAGAGAATACTTCTAACCTGAAACACCTCAAAATTCTCTATTTCGCATGATGAACGGGACCTCCTTCCCCTCCATAGAGATCCCGCTCTCTCCTGCACTAGCGCTATATTCCGGAATTCACTAAAGGGTGCAAAAGAAAAGAAGGAAAATCCTTCCATTTCTTTTATTTTGTTTTCCTCTATTCATTATTCCTTTCTTTTCTTTCCATTTCCTCCCAATTAGGAAGGATTACATTTGGTTTAGTTTTCCTCTATTTTCCTTTCCTTCAAAAAATAAACTCTGGAACACACATTTCACACTTTCCTTCTATTTCCCTCCTTTAAAAAAAACTCACGAACACTCTTTTTTCTTTCCTTTCTCCTCTTAAGTTAACTCGGGAACACCGCGCAGGGGCAGGGTGTCCCCCCCCCCCCCCCCCCCCCCCCCAATCTCCATGTTAGCACTCCAGTAACACCATCCTCAACGCATAATGCATAGTACTATACATAAAATAATATTCAAACATAATAATGTCATAATCGTAACTAAGCCCAAGATGAAACAACATTTGAAGAAATGGGAATTAGTCTCAAGAACCAATTACAGAACCATAACTGCAAGTGACATTATATTTACAGATCTCAACTGCCATTTTCTGTTACAAATACATCATTTACCTTACCATTCTGCTCACGAACTGACCGACGGCCCAAAGTACATGCAGATCGGCGGATCAACGCGTAAAATCGACAGTATTGCTGACGGAATGGTCCATATCCCATCCCCGCAAATCAAACCCGAAGCAACTGCCCCTGCATAATCCTCAGCATCCTTCTTGTTAATACGTTCCCACACAAACAATATTACTGTCCCGACAAACATATCGATCGCAAAATACGCCCCGATGTAAAACGGAACTGCCATTGCCATTGGAATTGGAACAAACTGAGACACTTTCTTAGGAGCCCAGTCCCGAATCAGGTTTAAAACCAGTGCGGCTGCAAAGAACCCGCAGCATAAAGCAAGGCAATGTTTTGGGAGCTCAGAAAACCCTTCAACGCCGAGAATTGCCATTTCTCGATAGATGATCGCGTATGGCGCCTTGTATGGGCTGTCAGGTGTTCCGATTTCGAATGCTGTCCAAAACATCCAAAATGTGAGTGGTGCAATAATGCAGCCCATTGCGGTTCCGACTAACTGGCTCACAAACATGGATTTGGCGGACGATAAGGTTAGGTAACCGGTTTTGAAGTCTTGCATTAGGTCAGCAGCAGTTGCGACGATTGACATCATGACTCCGCATGCGGCTAATCCGGCTAACACACCTCCGTCAGATCCAACTAATGATGCTATGATGAAAAGGCCGATTTTGCCGTAGGTTGAAGCGAGACTCCAGTCGGTTAGACCGGTTCCGTAGGAGTTGCAGAAGGCGAGGGCGGGAGCGATTATGTAAGAGCAGAGAACTAGGTACCATTTTAGGGGTGGGAAAATGAGTGGCATTGTAGCCATGGATATGGCAACTAGGACTACATATCCGGAGGCTGCAAACCAGGTTGGGATGTTGTCTTTTAAGAAGATGGTGTCTCTTTTTTGTTGCTCCGCATGTAATTCAGATGTCTCGGAATCTGCAAAGGTTGAGGTTAATAAAACATAGGATAACACAAACATACAAAGGTAAAGCATGATCACTGGCGAGCTTGGTTTTAAAATGCGCGCATCAACTGCAGCGATGCACTGACATTGCATGATGCACATGTTATGCAGCTGATGCGACGCAATATGCCGTTGACCAATATTTGAACAAATTAGTCCATCGACTGAAAAAAATTGACCAGAGATGATGAGCATATCTAATGTTTTAGTGTTTAAAAGTTGACAATTTAAAATATAATCTATAAATAAGTTTTTAGTATTTTTTTTTAGTAACGAGTGCCTCGTATAAGTGGGTTTTGGGCATCAAAATGCATCAGCGATGCACACTTTTTAAAGCCAAGTTAACAAGTATCATCTAACCTAGAATCTCTTTGGTAACAGGGAGATTCTGTTGTTTGGTGCTGTTGTTCCACACGGCCTTAACGGAGATGGTTATAATTTTAATCAGATTATAAAGACCATCACCAAGGATAAGGGCAATGGCTACAAAAACCTGCAAAACCAGAAAATGGTTATTTGACAAGATTATCATAATAAAATTAGAAAAAAAAAAAAAAAGCTGACAAATTTTTTTCTGGTGACAAATCTAAAGAAAAACATGTACCTTGTACCCATAGAGACCTTTAAAGTCATTACTGCCAAGGTCAGCGGGATACCAATCCCCTGCACGCGTATTAATGTAGGGCCAAAGAAAGCCCCATGATATAATAGCTCCGAAGAGAACCGAGCAGTTGACTATGTGAGGACAAATAAGGCCACATCCCACATAAGTTGGACTGAAGTCAAAGTAAAATCTGCAGATGTTTCGGTATATGGACGAGGTTATTTATGGTTTCTAGCGGTTAAGATTCTTATTACTTGAAAGCAGAAACGAACTTACGTGTTCTTGTATAGCATCAAGCCAAAACTAGGAAAATTATCGAAACCACAAGCGTCCCCGACGCCACTGAAAAACCACTTAAAGCAACTCCACACGAAACTTATGCTTAAATACTTTCCAAGAGAGCTTACTTGTTTCCTGCCAGATAATAATATTACACAAAGTTCATGATGTGAATATTGACATCACGAAAAATCTTAAAAAGGGTTCTTTCTTTCAGATACAACTATACAAGTACTCGCCTTTTTGGTCAAGATTCCATAATTTTGGCCTCTGAATCCCATTTTACCCCTAATTTGGAAATTTTTATGATTTTGTTTTCTAAGGAATAGAATCAAGATTTCTGCCAAGGACTATCTAGCATAGTTGTTAAAAGCCATCGCCTATTGCGCCTAGGCTCATTTTTTAGGTGAGGCGATGCATTTGCGCTTTGAGTGGAGGAAATTGCACTTTAATTCTCTAGGTGATGGTTTAGGCGCAGATTTCTACTAGATTTCCAAATTCCGGAGAGTTTGCAGTCAAATTCGTTAAATTATGGCTGGATTCCAGCCAGATTTCTACTTTTATCTAAGGAAAATTACTTCTATACACTATTACATCAATATTTTAAAACTTTTGATACTAACTAGATGAAAAATAGTATTATTTTAATATATTTTTACTTTATTTTCTTCGTTCGCTTTTTTTGTGCCTTGCGCCTAGGCCCCAGGCGAGGCCTATGCGCCTAGCGCCTTTGATAACTATGCTATCTAGTGTGACGAAATTGACTATCGTAAGTAAATTCCGGTATAGAAGCATTCTATACATAGGACCAGACCGTTCTGAATACCTAGAAAACATTCTGAAATATAATAATTTCCATTACCTTGCAAGCTCTGCACCTGTAGTGGTGTGGAAACTATTTATCAACATAGCAGTTGCGGTTCCACTAGGGTATGTAAGCTTATAATCCATTACCATGACCTGAAATGCGAGCACCATAAGCACTAGATTTTAAACAATTTAGGTATGCAAACAAAGATTTTAGTCAAAGTGATCAACCACAGGTTGTGCAAGTTACAATTATCGAAAAATAACGAAAGCAAAAACTCGTTACCTTACGAAGCGGAACAAGACTGAACAGACCAAGAAAACTAACAACAAAAATGAAACCCATCATCCACAACAACCCCGGGTTCTTAACATCCTCAGCCCGATTACCCGGGTAATCCGGACCAATCAAATTATAAGTCCTTTCATCCATTGACAACAAATATGACCCAAATCCACCTGCACACATTCATAAACACAACCAAAACAAAAACTTATTATTCAACCATCTTATTCCAATCTAATCCAATTCAAATATCCAATAATATCCATAACACTACAATTTATAACCATCAATTTATTCATGTCTGCAATCAACTTTAAAAAAAAAAAAAAAAGATTACCACTAAAAGCAAGGCCATAACAAGCAACAACACATGTCTGAATAACAGTGTTCTCCTGTCTAGTAAAAGGTTTAACAAAAAAACCCAACTTGTTAACAAAAGTAGTCCAAGATTTGACAAAAAAGAAGCCCAGCAAACCAGCTGCCACGTTTAAAGACGGAATAATCCCAACCGTCAGATTAAGTTTATGTGTGATGATGCAGAAAAGGGTCCCTAATAAAGCACTGACGACTAACCCACGTAGAGTTATCTGATCTTTCCATTCGGGTATTGTTTCTAGGTCTGGTTCGAGTAAGGGTTCAGTTATCTCAACTGATGATCTGTTGGTCTCCGAACCCATTGTTGTGTTGTTGCAGATTAGGTGAGGGTGTTTGTTATCAGTGGTTTTGGTTATTTTAGGAAGAAAGGATTTGACAAAATGTTTGGTTGCTTGTCGTACTAAAATTGAATCTAGATCTTTACTTAACCTCAACAGAAGAGTATAAAATTGGATTTATTTTTGTATTATTTTTATTATTTAATATTTTTATATTATTTGTTTTATATATTTTTATATAACGTATGTCTAATCATCATCATCAAGTTGTTTGTAGTCTAGTGATATCAAGGTGTGTGTATAATTCTGCTTTTCGTTGAGTGGTTGAGAATTTAGTCTCATGATGGACAAGGGTGATTTTAGGAAGGATTAGTTTAGGCGAAATGGTCGCATGATGGTTTGGTTCCGATAGAGGTGAAGGTGTTCTTGCTTTCGCCCTCCTTTCGATCTTATCTCTTCTTCCATGTTTCACAATTATTTCTATACATAAGTGAATCGTCCCGCTTCCTCTCATGAGCCTCTCGCCCTCTCTGTCATTTGCCTGTTGATCCACTGCACCCCTTGCATTCCAAGCGCTCTAAGTGCATTAGTTAGTCATTCTTGAAAATGTAAAGTCATCATCGTTTAGTAGCTGTTATAATTAATTAATTGTGTATTTCGTGCGATATTTCAAAAATATAAAATTATTAACTTTATTTAAATTACGAGGTCTTCATTATTATATATGATGCTAGATTCTTAGGGTTTTGATTTTTTTTTCACTCGCTCCAATCCTTCTCCACACCACCAAATTTTGGTTGGTTGTCAGCTTTTTCCTCATCGTCCCCCTTATGTGATGACTTTCTTTCTCATCTTCACCACATCGTTTATATAGATTAAGTTTTATTCTTCTGATGATGTTGCCATGACGACGTGGTTGAAGCTCATGTCGCCGCAATTGTAGCTCCTGTAACCATAGCTTTGCCGTCCTGCCTCATTGTCACAGTTGTTGTGGTTTTATAAAGAAAACCTAATGATATTGTCTAATGATGGTAACAATACACAATAAACCCTTATTTATATAAATTATCTAATATGTTGGTTAGCGTTGGATTCTCTGATTTATTTGATTCTTCTACCATTGATATGTTGTAAGTTGTTTTAAAAAATAAAAAAACCCGACCACTCCAGAACCTAAACTTCTTGTCCAGTTACACCGCCAACCCGACCCACACGTTTAGTCTTAGATGAATTAATTGGCTGATAAATAACGTACAAAAAATAATTTTTCTTATTGATTCTCGATAGTATTCAAGTTGGAGCACAACCTTTTGAGTTTAATGCTTAAAGTAATGGTGATCCGCTATGCAATTTAATAATCCAAACAAATCATTTGCAACGTATCGGGGTTTACCCAATGAACACTGATGTTACAAAATGTATGAGCCTTATAAACTTCCAAAGTCCTTTCAACTCCCTTTCTTGCATCGAGTTTTTAACTCCGGCCATGTTTGGCTCTCCTTATCACCTTATCTCCTTCTTCTACCTCCTTATCTACTTAATCAAAAAGTTACAAATTCTAACTTATAACTTATCTTCTTTTCAACCCACAAAAACCTCCTTTTCAACCCATTACCCAAACAATATTTTCTCCTTATTAACTTTTTGATTAAGTCAATAAGTTATAAGGAGGCCAAATAAGGAGAGCCAAACATGCACTCACTGTTTGTCATTTTTCTCTTTGTAACTTGAACCGATTGCCCACTTTTGGAAGGAATCTTGGAGCTTTTTAGAGTGTTTTTGAGATTTTAGTAGTGTGATTAAATCGATACATCCAATACCTATTTATACTAACTCATCAGAGGCAAAATGTTTTTTTCTTTGGTTGGAAAAACGGTAATAAAAGGCTAGCTTTTTTAACATATATAACCGGTTATCTGGATTTTATAACGGTCCTTAATACCAAGAAGAAACTAATATGATCGACGGATTGGGTTGAACCAAATCGGTTCCTACAGGAAACACAGTCTTTCAACCAGTTCAAGGCACTTTTGGGTTTTTGACCGGGTCTTGACTAGTTTGGCCCTTTTTTTCCCGGATTTTGGCCGGTTTAGGTCCGGGTTTTTGACTAGTTGGAGGTGGAACCGGTTCAGCTCCTTTTACTAAACCCGGGTTTGGAATTGGTCTGTACCCGCAAGTTAGACAGGCTAGAAAAACGGTTTCGGGTCAGGTCCAGATCCGGGTTTTTTGTGCACCGCTATTTACCTTTTGTTACATTACATCACTTATTTGGGCCGTGATCTGACCCTGCAACCAAAGACGTATGAAAGCCCACTAGCCAACCATGGGTCCACCGTCCACCTAAATAAGTAGTTTTTTTTTTTTTTTTTTTTTTTTTTTGTTTATAGTTTCTTCTCGTAACTAGCAAGTCCATAACCTTTCTTTCAATCACTCAATTGTCATTATATGTTTTAGAATATTTTTTCATACTATTAAGGTAACACAACAATGACATATATATGCATGGTGGTGTCATAGTAAATTAGGCCGGTTGGTGTGGAGGAGGCTCATCATTCATGATGGTCCTTCACCTGAGATGCCACATCAGTAAGGGGTAGGAACATCATCCCCATGATAGTTCAAGAGTGTGGAGTGATGGACCTCCCTCCCTTAAAAAAAAAAAACTCACCAATCTAGAGGGACGGCAAGCCCGGCAACCAAATGTCGTTCATGATAGTGATGGGCCAAGGGGGCGGTGTTGCCACCCCTGGGCCCTGGCTAGAGGATGATGGACCTATGGTGCACCCCACACCGAACGTTCTTATATCTTAATTAGATACTTAGCCATGGGGATCTAAAAAAGGGAAAAAAGCCATCAATTTCATATCACATCATAATAATGGAAAACTACTATTATTATGAGTATATTTATATTTAAGATCACAAAAAACAAAGCAAATGGCCAAAAGTTGTTTCGAACTTGCCTTTTTTAAACCAAATAAAACTGGAAATTTATGTTAGATATTTTATGGTTTGGTGGAACACGAGACTCTGTGATGTTTTCATTAAAGTTATTATAATCATTGTACTATGATATATATAAAATTAATTAATAAAATCCTAATTGTGGCCTAGTGGTAGGAAGGCTTGCGTTCTTCAGTGAAGACCCAAGTTCGATCCTACTTGTGTCACTTTTGATGGATTATGGCAATGAAGGATTTGAGCTAGGCGTTGTGAAGTTGTCAATGCCCACCCAAATTTTAGTCCCACCGTGTGTTACGTCAGAGAGTTCTACTCTTGTGTCGGCATAATGACTGCAAGTGGCAACCAGCGACAGGGGCGGATTTAAGAAGGGGGATACGGGTTCAGGCGAACCCATTCGGTTTTCGATTTTTAATAGAAACTAGTAATTTGCCCGCCGCGCGTTGCGGCGGCGCGCGGCGGGTTAAACCATGCGGCAGCACACAAAATGTAAAACACAATGAGATAATGCGCTACGTATAATGCGTCAAAGACAACCACAAAAAAGTGTAAATCACAATGCTGTTAACTAAGCCAGGCACTTCGTATAGCAAAAAAATAGGACATCGACGTTTTATGTCGAATGAAAACCAAACGACAGAACCCAATATATTTGTTATATATAACTTTATAGCTAATTATAAGCATAAAACAAAAGCGAAAACGGTTGGTAATCATAAACCTAAGGTGGTTTTGTTTTAGCCCATCGAGTAATGATAGTATATGGTTTTGTCAAAAGCTTTATTCTTTCTTTTTCCATAATATAGACAATATACAAATTATATTGCACAACATACAAGTTATAGTAGCGTAATTCTAATTGAACCAAAAGACATTATAGCCGGCTTATTATATTAAGTAATTAACGGTTCTTCTTCCCTTCCTCAAGAAACACGTTTTGACCTTGACAACTTACCAAACATTCAAACACATACATCTCTCTATACACACCACGGACATCAACCGCAGCACCAGCTCCGAAGGCACCTGAGCCACCGCTAACTACTCCTCCCGCCACAACTCCACCGCCCCCAACCACTCGGAAAGCAGAATCGAACCTTCTATTGGGGACGCCGGCACTTTAAACTGCTCTTACTCACCTTCGATAAGCCGACGGTAACAACCCCTTCGAAGTCCACCACCGCTTCGACGGTCACCGAATTCCTCTATTTTGTCGACGAAGACAAACGGCGCACAGTAAGCGAAAGAATAAAGGGGCAATACTGGAATTTGACAGCAGGGCAAAGTTGTAATTTGGGGTTTGGCGATGGGTCAGCGCCGACGTCAGCTGTTTTGTCGACGCCGACATTGTTCTTTCATATATATAGATAATATATACGAAAAATGAGCCATGAACCCATAAGAAAAATTGGCATGAACCCAATAACATATCATATGAGAGTCTCAATGGTTAAGTCTTCCACCTTTTAAAGCACAAGTATGCAGTTCGAAGCCTGCTCATAACTCGTTTTCTTTTGATTTTTTTTAATGTGTCCATCTCTAAAATAGGGTTTCATTATTCTAAACCTAAAGAAAATGCCTAAACCTGTTGTCCGCCCCTTTCTTTCCTTCCCCTAAACTCCTAAAGCCTTCAACCTACCATCTCAGCCTACCCGACTCCCGAGTACCTCCGCCGGTTAGTTAAAACTTAAATGCATTCCAAATATAATATAGTTAAACTTATCACTTTACGTTTCTCAGTTTGAGTACTCACTTGTATGATTAAAAAAAACGTCAATGAAAAAAGAACTTATGCTTTGTACATTAGATGCTATTCCAAGTTTTTATTGAACCATCTAAGTTATTTTTTGTGTTAGTTGATTAGATTGGAAACTGGATGTATTGGTGTTTGCCCCTCTGTTTAGCTCCCTGCTAAGCACTGGGTTTTTTTTTTTTGCTGTGAATGAAAATTTTGCTGCTGTTAAAAAAAAAATTCTAAGTTATTTTGGATTCTATACTATTGCAGAATATTATATCAGTATGAGGAATTGAGGATTGAGTAATATGTGTTGTTTGTTAATTTGTCATGTTGAAATTATATCATATTTTTATTATGTGATGAACCCTACGTCCATACTCGACCCGACCGGTCAAACTGACCCGAAATTTATTACGTCCGATCCTATGAAATTGAACCATCTAAAACAACGAACCCACTGGAAAAAAATCCTGGATCCGCCACTGACCAGCGAGTCTGGCTTCCCGGGGGAACGCCCAAGCCAAACTTTAAAGCCGACGTGAGCTAGGTTAAGACATAGTCTGGCCAAAGCGGGCAACGGGGCTCTACAATTTGTGGAGTGCGGTGGCTCTACAATTAATAATTGAACCATTATACTAGTTAAAATCTTAGCAAGTTTATGTAGGATTGCTACCTAGGCAAAATCAAAGGATCTATGTGAGATCGTTTGGTCATCCGATCTTGCAAGTGCCCTTAAACTTTTAGTTTTAACTCTTGAAAGGTACCGATGCATCTTGGTCCCAAAACCCAAGGCTCAAGGCATGCATCTATATATAACCAAATAAGCTTTATCATCACCTGGAAGTTGCATCTCGCATTTGTTTGGCATATGAACCTATTTATCAAGTACATATCTCACATTTTTTCATCCCTAGGTTGTTCTTACTTGTAAACCCGCTACATAACCTAATCTTAATTTTGACCCATAATTACATGAGGCGTGCCTCTTTGCCCTTGATGCATTTTACCTAACGCCTCACGCCCATTTAAACCAAGGAACCTATTTATGAACTTAAGCTTCTGCTTTAAAATTTGAGTGTAAGTTGTGGATTTTCCGGTTATAAGACCATCTCCATCCTGGTTATAAAATCGTTAAGTTTTGTTGATGACATGGACACAGAGGGATAGAGTAGAAAGAGAAAATATTGCGCGTGGGTAAGGCCGATCAAGGGCAAAGCGGGAAGAATATATGACTGGGTGGAGACAGACTACAGAGAAACGAGAGATTCAAACGCTAAATCGCTAATGTGGAGGGAGGAAGGGCATGGCCCATGGGAGAGCCCTCACCGGTGAGATAGTCTAAGAAACATGCACACTATGTCCAGATAAGAAGATAATAATAAAGTGACCATAATAACAACTGTTCTACCTGCTACATGATCACTTTCTGGGTGCACTTTAATTGCCAGATATTTACCTTTATCCAGGCCTACTGCCACTGCACTGCCACCTCATCACACTAGCCAAGCTTGTTTGAGATGCTTTGGACTGACCACTTTAGTGATCAATCATACAACCTGTAGGCCAGCCATCAAGATATTATATCTTCGCCAATAATATCTCGATGTTTGTACAAGAATACATAATCTGGCAGCTATACCAAGATTCTTCAGTTGTGTTTGTACATTCATCTAACAGTATACCTCCAAAAACCCCTTAGGATGAATACTACAAACACTTGAGATTGCTAAGTACGGATACCCATCGCCAAAGTTTCACTTTATACGAGGGGAACCTTTTCTGGTAATATGCTAGTGCCGTATTCAGCAACTTCACATTCTTCAGCCATACACAATTGTTTGTAAAGATAGATACTGAAGAGATATGAGACTGCGCACCTGCACAGGCCCACATCTTCACACATGCCAGCATAAGACACTGACGTGGACTTCTAGAAGGCCGCGCGGGATACCTCGTACATGACAACTAATGCCCGACAAGGAAAGGGACACCCAGCCAATCAGAGGCGTTTATTCCCTGCTCCATGATCGCCTGCAGGTACAAGGTACAAAATAGTACAAGAAAGGACAATCACAAGACACGTGGACCAATAGCAAAGGGACAGCGCAACGGACGACAACGGCTCAATCGTACAGCCAGCTGTCATTCTTCTTCCATCCAATCACAGGCCACCCCAGGAGGCCTATAAATACCCTCTTAGGTCAGACGAAGAAAGGATGAACAATCAGCGAGAGAATTACACATAGTTAAGACAGATAGATTATAGTCGAAGCACTGTAACGATTACTAATCCTGAGTCTTGTAATAGCTATTGATTATCAATAAGAATCGTGTCTTTACTCGTACTCATATATTTAGTATATTGTTATTTCTTCAGATACAATCTCTTCGTTTATGCAGAAACGATCAAGTTAATGTTAATCACAATTTCCCTCACACAAATACATACAATAACTAAAGTGTCGTCTTTTTTTTTTTACTCCAAAAAACTCCTATTTAAAATAAGGGGAAAGATCCGGTACAAATAGCTTTTTTGGTAAGAACTGTGAGAATCAAAGGAGGGTATTTTTTTTAATTTTTTTTTAAATTTTTTTTCCCCATATTGTTAAACATGTATTATAGTATTGAAAACTAAAAAAAAAAAAAAATTTGGTGTAAAGTAATTACGTGTAGAGTAATTACATAATTACTCTTGTGTAAACTAATGTATTTACCTTAATGACGTAATTACACTAAAAAATTTTTTTTTTTTTTTTTTGTATTATTCATCTAGAAAGAATGTTTAAGCATATGGGAAAAAAAAATTCTAAAAAAAAAAAATATTTTTTTTACCCCCTTTGATTCTCACAGTTCTTACAAAAAAAACTATATGTATTTGATCTTTACTCTTAAAATAATAGATTCTATCAAATTGGCAAATAAACATTCATCATGGTCTATCTTCTTAGATGTCCTTTATACTTGATAGGCTCATTCAGAAATAAATATATATCAGTGACGTATTGAGTATTGTTGTATTGACTAGATGCTAACCCTTATGGTAACCATATAACAAGGAAACACTATCTCGTTAGAATCCTTAAACGCTAGTGACCACACCATCATATATGTCTAATCATGCTGCCTTGCATTGTAGGAACTTTCTTCCTCGTAAGAACCCACATGAATCCCTACCACATGATTTTTGTATGTTTCTCTATGTTTTACCCTGCATCTCAGAAGCAAGTTGCTTACTTTTTACACACGATCACTATAAATAGTCCTTTCACATAATTGGAAGTCCTAAACTAGCGGTTTTAAAACGAACTACCACTAATAATTAATACAAAAGTTCAAGATGAACGTGAGTAACTCTATATCCAACTTTAGCGTAAACATGTCGATGATGATGATGTCATCTTAACCTTGTCTCTTTTCTTATTTTATTTTCAGACACTAGGCTGGATGCAAAAAAGATTCTGGAATAACGATGGGCAACGCACAAATGTTTCCACAGGTTATCCTATGCCCTTATCCAGCATGTAACTATTAAGTACCTCAAGTTAGATAGCCTCTTAATGTTATTAACATCTTACAGCATTGACCAGGTTTCTAGGAAACTTTAAGTTGTGAATTCTTATCTGTTTAATATTTAATTTCAGGGAAATCCTATTCTTGTTTCTCAGCACTATGGAAGCTTGATGAGCAACAACATTATCCTGAAGCAAACAATAACTCTGCGCAATTCAAGCAGCCGGTTGCACTTGAAGCAGATGGAGTGGAAATAGTAAATGAAGAAGAAATAGTTGGAATGAATCCCAAGTTTTTGCATGGATTCCTTGCAATTGGGACTCTTGGTTCTGTTATGATTACTAAAGACCTCATAACACCAGAACCTGCGATATATGAAGAAGAAAGCAGTGCAGGAGAGCAGATTCTGAACAAGTTGGAGAATCTAACTGAAAAAGAATTGAAAAAAGATACCAAAGAGAACAAAAATACGGTCGTGTATCCACTGAAAGAATACTATGAAATGCCAGCAAAGGCAGCAATCAAAGAAGAAGAAAAGGAACAAAAGGCTATGCTTGAACAAACTTTCAAGAAAATTGCTACAACCAACAAGAGATCGGGAAAAGCAGACAGAGGGGTAAAAAAAGATACTAAAGTGTATCAGTTTATGAAGAAAATGCTGAAAAAGCTTGATTTCGCATCAAGTTGCAGCACACCTGCTTTTCGTAGTAATACTATTTGTGATTCAACTAAGAAGACACCCACCAAGGTAGGTCATCTAAGTTACGTTACTTATGAACGGATTGATTTGGGTCAAATAAAAAATTAGCTATAAAGGGAAACGGGTCAAAGATTTAAAAGACAGGCAATGTCTGTTTAATGCATACAACGTGCAACTTTGTATGCAACTCGAAACTTTAAAACAAGTCTTTATGCATATTAATAAATAAGTTCGATTAAGTCCCACACATTTAGAATAGTAACATAATACTTGTATCATCTTTTTCAGGTCTTTTGGAAGTCAAGAAAAATCCACCCAGAAGCAGCAAATATTCATGTCAATAATTCACATACGTATGAGGTCAAGAAGATGTGTAATGATAAAATGACCTCAGATGATGAAGATAACATGTATCATCAAGACCCAGTGTTTAAGAAAGAAACAATTAGCAGCAAGATGGTTGCCCACAGGCCTTTCCCCATCCAGCCAACTGGAAGTAAAGCACACTGGATTAAAACTGATGCAGATTGTAAGTACACATGCATTATAAGTAGAGGTGGCAATTGTGACCCATTTACTTATGAATGGGTCAATGTGGGTCGTGTTTCATCTCATACTGTTCAAATAAAAAAGACAATCTAAAATAGAACGGGTCGAAACATATTAGCATTGTAATAATATGTTTTTGTAATTAATATACAAAAAAATTAAACGGACAAAAAAGTGCTAGTGCAGAAACCCAACCTGACCCATTTTTAGATTTGTTTCAACACAAACCTGTTACAAAACCACCTGACCCAACCATCTTGCCACCTCTTATATAGCCGTTGAACGGTAGATAGTAGCAGCTGCATTTACAGGTTACTGATCCACTGTTTTTTTCCCCTATTTTCTACTATTTACATGTAGATTTTGTGCTGGAGTTTTAGAGGCTGAAAAATGGGCTGTTAACTCCTCTAGTTATCCCATCCTTGCAAGAAGGGAAGTGTGGTTGTGTGCTTAATTGGTGGTAACAAGAATTATAGAGCTTGTTACCAGTTATATATATCATGAAAATGACAAATAAGTGTGAGTTAGCAATAAATGTATTTTCCTATAATTATCAAATACCAAAGTTTGTAAAACTGGAAATATTCTTAATGCTAAGGTAATTTCCGTACATTTTCAATGTCTGACATATTATGCTAAGTTTCTTCAGTAGATGAAAGAAAAATGTATTAAGGGGATTACGTATGACAAAAGAATATATTATGAGAAGTCTGTTAATTAAAAATTAAATTCACTGAAAAAGGCAATGATAAGAGTGATGAGAGTTTCAAATAGGGCTGCAAACGAACCAAACGAACTTGAACAAGGCTTTGTTCGTGTTTGTTTGTTAAGAAACTAATTTGTTCACGAACTGTTCATGAACACTTACCAAACGAGATTTTTTGTGTGTGTTTGTTTGTTAAGGAAATGAACGTGCTTGTGTTCGTTTGTGTTTATTTGTTAATTTTAGGTACCAGACAAAGGTGAGCGCAAACAAACACAAATCACAGACGAACACAAATGAACGTTCATGAACACAAACAAGCGTTTATGAACAGAAATGAACACAAACGAATATATATTAAATTTCAAATAAAATCGGTATCTTTCATCACAAAAATTACGTAGATCCGCCTAAAATATACTAACCAAAGTATCCAAACATACTTGACATAATCTTGATAACGTAATTAACATAAAAAAATGTCCCAACATAACACAAAACTATCATATTAAACTTTAAGTACTCATTTAACCCACCAATAAAAATAACTCGAAGTCTTCGTTTAATCCGCATAAAATAATAGTTAATCAAAATGAAGCTATACTAATATGTAATACACTAATGTTTATTAAATAATATATTACTAGGAATTTTGAGGTACTTAAATTAAAAATAAAAATTAAAGAACCTAATGAACTATTGAACATAAACAAACACGTCACCGAACGCTCACGAACATAGATGAACGTCTGGTCGTGTTCATTCATTTATTAAACACATGAACACAAACGAACTTTCTGCCGAACGGTGCACGAACTGTTCGCTGAACGTTTGGTTCGTTTGTAGCCCTAGTTTCAAACCGTTGTACTTGGGGTACTTGGCACAAGTTATTTGTTGTACATAAACAAAGTGCCAAATACAACGGTTTCACATTTCACTTCGTGAAACATAACAGACACTATATAATATTTCTGTAATGGAGAAGACGATCCTAGTTTAATGCTTCGACTTAGATCATTTTGATTTCTAGAGTTTCTTTTACTTATTTTATGTTTGTTTCCAACAAAAATAACAAAAGCAATACGATGACTCCAGGTAAAGGTTCCTTTGTAGTCCCAACACGATAAACATCTTCACAATTGACATGGTCAATTACAACAATCACTTGGCAATTAAATGTTTCTAATTGAAGGGTATTTAGTCCATTCAAACAAAAAGACACTCATCAAAAAGGAACTCAGGACTTAACTCCAAAGTCCAAACACCCTCTAAATCTTTCTATTTTTACAATATAAAGATGTAACTTCTGTGATCTTGGTTGGTTATGATACATGGTGGAGGTAATTAGATTAGTAGAGTAGCGACTGTTATCACTAATTATGGTTAAAATGAGGTGTTAAGGACTAAATTTTCAATGTTTGACTTTCGCTTGTCATAGTTTTGACTGTTTGCGATGGTTAATTTTAGCCATTACTTTCAGGATAGCAATATGTGCATTCTGTATATTCGTAAACATCTAGCTAGCTTGAGTGTTCTGAGTTCTCTATGAGTAAGAATAACTTGTATTCAAATAATTCAAATTACAAGACATTTAGATTGATTGTTTTTTTATTGACAAAAGCTAGTAATGTCAACTCATAGATTATGTACATGTGACCGCATGTATGTTGAAAACATTAAGCATTAGCAGTACCTATGGAAGATGTGAAAGTCACAAGGTAGAAGATTATGCCGGTAAAGGCTTTTCTGTCAGTAGTCCACCCACATCCATCCTCCATGATTTGTCAACCAGAGATGTCAACTCTCTGCAATTATGGATAAAATATACGTCTCACATAAGTAGGCAAAGATAAGAACTAAATCGTTACACTCAAAAGCAGGTCCCTGGAGCAAGGGCAGTACATAGAGTTTGCGACTTAATGATATTGGCATGAAGCACAGTCAACTACTTATAGATTGAACACTTCCGAGAAAACTAATATTAAAATGATTATATCCAAATAATTTAATAAAAGAGCTGAAAAAGTCTACTATAACAGATGTTTTAAAAATTTTAAGTTACGATATATTTGTTGCACAACTTCTTTGTTAGTTTAATTTAGTAGAACGTTTTAAGTCAACAATCCTACGAAGAAAAATATTCCTGATTAGTCTATTCTTAAATAAATCTTGCATGGTGATGACAAGCATGGGCAAGAGTAAGCATGACAGAACACTCCATCAACATCAAGATGAAAAACCTGACTAGAAGGTGTTGAAGAATAATGAGAAAACTACTTACTTAAGGTCATGGCTTACAACAAGTATGGTCAACTCCTTCTTTAAATTCTTGAGCAGCTTAACAACATCCGCACGTGCTTTCCAATCTAAATTATGAATGTATAGCAGTTCTCATTAGTATTTCTAAGTGAAAGGGTACACAAATAGAGCAAAAACAATTTAACATTTCCCAAGGCAAAAAAAAAAAACAAATAACCTGCATCTACGATACTTCTATGAAGAAGTATAGTGATCAATGATGGTTTGGTTTAAATTAATAATGAAGGTGTGTTTGATGTCTTTGATCACAGTTACTATTTAACAACTAACTGTATTCTTGGTTTTAAAATGCGCGCTTGAGGCCCAAGGCGACCTTAATGGTCTTTGCTTCAGCCTACATAAGGTGAGGGTAAAAGTTGCTAGAAACCTATAAGAAATTAAGTACATAAAAAACTTATATAATAATCTGAGCCTCACATACAAAAAGCGAGCTCTTTTGCGCTTCTGTTTTAGACCTTATTACCTTGGTGCGCTTCTCGCTTTTTAAAACCAGGATCATATGAGAAATAGTGTATCTTTATATGCTCTCTAAGTCTCTATAAATATTAAAATCTTAGACATAAGAAAAAATATCAGGGAAGATGAGATATTTTCCATACCAAGACCAGCTAGAGGCTCATCAAGTACCAGTAATTCTGGACTTTGAACCTGAGTGAGTCGACATAAAGAAGTGGTCAAATTTAATATATGAAAAATAACATAGGTGGCAAAATGGATGGTCAGGTAGTTTGGGTAATGGGTAAAAACTAATAATTGTTAATGTGGGTCACACCTAAGCAGTCAATATCGGTGGGATATCGGTGGGATATCGGTTATCGGACCCTCACCGATATTCGATGTCAAATATCGGTGGCAAATATCGGTACCGATATTATCGGTGATATTTGCCGATATCCCACCGATATTTTGATTCTCATATATCGGTTATAGCGCCGCATTTCCAGGTTTTGCTTTTTTATAGGCCAAATTACAATAAAAGCCAATAATAATCATTTTTTTTGGAATAAGCTCATAAATATTAAGAGCCCAACTACCCAAAAACACTTCCAAAACCCTAAACTGGACAGATTTGTCTATCCTTCGGCTTCTACCATTCGTCTGTGACTGCCATCAAATCTGTAAATATTATATATTATTATGTTTTAGGTTATATATAGATAAGATATCAAATATTGACACTTTGGAGTCTTGACTTTTGATATTACTATTAGTAATTTAGTATTATATAGGACTATGTTTAGGTTTTATATGATGTTAATATATAAATATTAAAATTCTACATGATACTAAAATTACCGATATCCCGCCGATATCCCACCGCGATAACCTATATATCAAATATCGGCCCTTGACCGATATTCGATTTCCCACCGCATTAACTGCTTAGGGTCACACAGACCAGGCTGGAAAAGCTGCTGACACAAAACTAGTATACTAATTTTAAAATATATAGAGCTACATAGGAGGCTTTAGCCATTTAAAACTATCATGTTAGATAATAATCTAATATTATCATAAATATTTAAAATTAAAAACTATGTTGTAAATAAATGTATAACTTATAAGATTATTATATTAAGCGACATAGAAGGTTTAAGCATTCAAAACACTTTGGTCCACTTTGAGGCGTTTTACCCATTTCCTTTAATCCTTTTTAGCCATTTTTGACACTTTGCCTGCTGAAGACCAAGTGCAACCTTAATTGAGCCATCTTATGGTACATGGATCAAAACTGCCACCTTAATCAGTAGTTTAAAGATCCAAAAGGGCAAGTCAATTACCAGCTGAACAGCAAGAGCAAGGCGCCGTTTGTAGCCACCACTTAGGGAGTTTGGATTTTTATCCAAAGGAATCCCATTTAGACCAACCTAAGAGTTTAAAATGGATAAGCAAATTGAGTTAGTGTTTACAAAATATTAATAGTTTTGATTTTCGCTACAATGTTCCTACACTTTGCTTGAAAGTGATTAATGGGGTAAAATACCAAAGATATAGCTTTTCATGTCAATAAGGTAAAACTATAACCACGAACATAAAGAAAGTTCAGTTGAAAACTGAGGGATAAAATACCGAAGTGATAGCTCTTTCAAGTCGTCTAGCAATAAGTTCTTTAACTTGAAGGTCACTTTTCTGTCTAGGCAGCCCAAATGTAATTTCATCAAAAACATTATCTGCCACAAAGTACCTATTACAAAATAATTTACCTCAGAAAACATATACGTTTCCACAGAAAAAATGACTTTGAGAATATTATACACAGTACTCGTTAAGTTGAAATATGTGCAAATGTAAAGTTTAAGCTCCTAAACTAAAAAGAACACATCTGATACAGCAGCAGCAACAATAGAACCCCTTTTATCTCGATTTTCAGACTAGTAGGAAGAAGTCCAATAGGATTAGAAAAAACAGAAATCTGTAAGAAACAAAGAATATATACTCATCATCATATTCAGTAAATCCCACCAATAGCAAAGCTAAGGTAGGGTCTGAGGAGGGTAAGATGTAGACAACCTTACCTCTACCCCATAGGAATAGAGAGGCTGCTTCCGGTGAGACCCCCGGCTCGATAGTAGTTTTGCATCAAGCCTTGGACATAAGGCATAACACTCAACAATCGGGACAAAGGCCGATTGGTGCATGTACCCCCTTGTCTTTCGGCTATCTACGCCACCATATGATGCATGATTAACCATTCGTCACTTTTAACGTTATTTTCACGAAATTACTAAAATACCTTTAAAACTAGTGCAATTTACTTTTGCCCCCCCCCCCCCCCCCCCCCGGAGGGCTCACACATATATACATTATATGGGCACACAGGCGGGGCTCATGAAAGAATACATACTACAAATGGCAAAAAAAATAGCAGTTTAGCAGGGAAGATAAACAAAGTTCTAAAGAAGGTTAAATGAAAGCAGAATAGAAACACCTCAAACTGAAAAGGAGAAAGTAATCATCACAACTTAGCAAGACTTCCAGAAGTGGTGGGTAAGAGTGTGTTTGCGTATTCCTTTAAAAAAGAGTGTGTGTGTGTGTGTGTGTATTCGTGCCTGATTTTGTTTTGCCATTTCTTCTCCATGTTTTTTCGAGCCCTACTATAGTTGCCTAGCTCCCAGTTTGTGGATCTATCTTTAGAAAACCTATAAGAAGTTCAAAACAATATAGCTTAAGCTTTCTAGGCTAGCACTGTAACATCAGTCATCACTTCCTATTGTTTGTGTTATACTACATTATAATCCTAATGGAAATAGAAAATTGACTCTTATGTAGTTATGTGTTATACTTACATGGAAGACATAAGAAAGTCTCACTATCAGATTTCCCAGTAATTACTATTGATGGCATCAACAAACTATGTATGCACTTTCACCTTCTGGTGGTCGGTGGTCCTGCCACATGGCACCTTCACATGTCATCAAACAAACCCCTACTCATGTTCTTCATTCTTTCTATAGGCTGTCCAATAAATTTATGCATTTATTACCAATCTCAAGGTAGATAACCAAAGTGATTGTGAATCTCCAAAGAATGTGACCAAATTCAATATCTAACATGTGTATTTTAAATTATGTCATTTTCTAGAATCTAGAGGACCTTTTTATTTGTCTAATGCAACCCCTCACAGCACATATTATTTGTTTCCATATGCCGAGATTCTTGTTTAATCACCAAGAAGTTTAAAGTGAATGTTTATATAATATCTAAACATTAGAAGGAAAAAAAAAACAAATTAAAATAATCCAGATACAACTTAGAAAAAATAGCCAATACCTTTCAGGAAACTGAAAAACAATACCAACTCTTTCTGATGATAATGGCACAGGTGGCTGGGTTGGGCTGCCATCATTACTGTATCTTTGAATATAAATGGAGCCTGATGTTGGTTTAGTAAGCCCTGCAATAAGCTATATGGAGGAATCAAAATAAAATGCCAATAGAACATATGATCAAGTATAGAAGGTGCCCAAGAAAAGTACATAAAAAAAGAAGGAAATCATATTTAGAATACAGACTCAGAAACTAACCTGCAAAAGGGTAGTCTTCCCGCTTCCACTTCGTCCAAAAATTAATCCAAAACTGTAACAAGCAGAGATAATTTATACATATGTACAAATGCATAGCAGACATGGGTCTGAAAAATAATCTCTCTAAGAAAAAAAATCTCACTATACTATAGGCTTACAACTATGGACTTGTAGTTCTATACTTGTATTCTCACCTTCTCTAACAAAAAGCAAGTGCCACTTATCATAATTGAATTAAAAAAGAGGGGATAGTCAAGCCAATTAACTAAGAACGCATATTTGTTGGGGGAATTGGATTTTAATAACCTAAACAATTCGAAATTGGCCGTTGACACCCCAAACTAAAAAATTGACCATATATAACTTGTACTATTAACCTATTGGATTCTGGCACCCAATTTGGGTTAGTCACTAACCCAGTTAGTGTTTTGACTGACGTAGCACCCCTAATCTGACGTGGCATGCTAACATGGAACCCACAATCTGACGTGGCATGCTGACATGGCACCCCCAATGACTTAACCCAAATTGGGTGCACGAATCTAATAGGTTAATAGTACATGTTATATATGGCCATTTTTTTAGTTTGGGGTGTCAACGGCCAATTTCGAATAGTTTAGGTTATTAAAATTCAATTCCCCCTTTTTTGGGGAAAATCCGCATTAAACATTTGGGCTCGACCATTTATGGTTACCGTCAAAGGTACTAGACATTGGTCGCAGCAAACCCTGAATAAAGTATGTGTAATAGGGCTTAAAGGCATTTGCAGTTGTGCATAGCATTATCAACCTGCTAAAGGAAATATGAGTATGAGCAAAAAAAATAAACCATTACCTTTTTTCTGGAAGAGTAAAGCTAACATCATTCAAAAGGTTTATCTGAGTCCCAGGAGGCCGGTATTTAACATCCCTTGCCTATAGGAAAAACAACTGTGAAGTTTCAGAAACCGACAGTAATAGAAAGGTATACTTGACTCAAAGTTTTAAAGAACAGAATCAAGCCTTGAGGCGTTTTCCCTTCACCTCATGAGGCGAAAGCCTCAAGGTGAAACTAAAAAATAAATATAAAAACTACACTTCTTATAAAACTAATAAACTAACTAATTTCATCATCAGATTCATCAAAATTTAAAAAACATCAAAAACACATATCAAAGAGACACGGAATGTTTTAAATTGACAACGAAAGTCTAAAACATAAAAAAAACACATCCAAACCCCTTGAGGTGTGCGTCCTTTTGAGGAGTACATACAAAATAACCCCATGAGGCACCGTCTCACATTCGTTTTCTTAGCGCCGCACCTCAACCATCTTTTTAAACTATGGTTTGACTACTTAAAAACAATATCACACACATACTTGTTACCTAGAAATAAAATCACTAAGAAGCCAAAGGTTTATGTAAAACTATAAAAATTAAATAGCAAAATTCGAGACACTGTCGGTCCTTTGTTCAAATGACAGCAAACTATAGCCAAGTTGCTAGCTAATTTCATTATACTATCATTAACCTACTTAACTAACAGTATACTTGTTAACATGTTCTGTAACAAGCCTGAGGCGGCGCCTTGGGGTGTTATTTTGTACCTGCGCCTCATAGGGCTAAGGCGGTAACAAAAATTGCGCTAAGGTGTTTTTGCTGTTTATATTTTTATTTTTTATGTTTTACACTTTCTGTGTCCATTTCAAGCATTCCATGTCTTAAATGTGTGTTTTTGATGTTTTTGACGAACCTGATGGCGTAATTAGTTGGTATTTCATTTTTATAAGATATATAATATTTATATTTATTTTTAATCCCGCCTCGAGGCACGATTCCGTACTTTTAAACCTTGCTTGTTAACTTAAAACTCTAGGTCAACCATCTAAAATATAACTCGAACATAATAACTAAATCTAGGGCTGCAAACGAACTAAACTTTCAGAGAACAGTTCATGAACCGTTTGGCGGGAAGTTCGTTTGTGTTCGTCGTTCGAAACGAACATGAACAGAGGCCACGTTAGTTCGTTTATGTTCTTGAACGTTCGGTAACTTGTTCGTTTATGTTTGATAGTTTAATAAGTTTTAAATTTTTATAATTTGTCTTGTATTATTTTATTTTTATTTATTTAACCCAAATAAATAAATAAACATATATGCATGTGAATTCGATTCTATTAGAAAGTTAATATATGTCCGTTTGTGTTTGTTTCTGTTCATGGACACTTGTTTGTGTTCATGAACGTATGTTTGTGTTCATGTGCGTTCATGACAAAATTAACAAACGAACACGAACATGATTGTTTTCTTAACAAACGAACACGAACAGAAAATCTCGTTCGGTAAGTGTTTATGAACTGTTCGTGAACACATATTTTCCTTAACAAACGAACATGAACAAGGCCTTGTTCGTGTTCGTTCGGTTCGGCTGCAGCCCTAACTAAATCCTAAAAATGATGTTTTACATCATGAATTCAACCTCAGGAACTACTTCTGCATACTTTGTAGTAGTAACCTAGAGTATACTGGCCTGTAATATTTCATTTCCTAGACATCTGTAATATTTCTCATCATCTATTTCTAATATAACTATTACTAAGAAAATCAAGTACTCAGATAACTCAAAACTAATCGATGAGTAGAACCAACCGTTTAACTGATTATTATTATTATTATTATTATTATTATTATTATTATTATTATAGCAAATATAAAATAAAAGAGTTTATATTATTTAGTAACAACTTACTTCGAAACAGGAGTGGTCGCATAAGACCTGGAATGCTCGATTGGTGCGACTGAGAAAGTAGTTAAGTTTAATTAATGTGAATGATTGAAAATTTATAAGGAATTAAGAGTCAAATGCCTTGCCTGTGTGAATTAGGTTGCAGCTGTTTGCTGGATGGTCTCCGGTTAAACACGACGGAATACTGAGGAATGGGGAAGGTAGCCATGGCTCTGTAGCTATCGGTTATGTGGTTCGACGGCCCAGTCTAGTTCTTCTATATATTAAGTTATTGACACTTTAATAGTGTCCGGCTGTTAAAATGCGCCACACATATTTTACTGTTTTGCCCCTTGCTGCTTCTTTGCAAGCCTTACCCAATTATCAAAGTTACAGTCACGAATATTTTATTTTTTTATTGGTACACCATAGATACAAATGATTTACTTTTGCATTATAGTAGCTACAAATAATTTACTTTTGCTATATAAACTAAGTACGTATATACTCGTAACAAAGGTTCAGCTCCATATTTTGTATATATATGTGTCAAAATACTTGAATCTTACTCAAGAACACTCAAATCTTATTGATAAACCCAAACCATTCAATGTTCCCAAACATACAGAGACTCTTAAACATACAAGGAAAAACCCTAACACCTATTACACAACCAGACACAAGACACTATCAAATAGATCTAAACAAGGATCAAAAGGAGATGATCAATAACAAGATGTTACGACCTACTCAACCCTAAATCTAACATTGATAATATTGACTGGTGAAGGTGAAGTACAGAGAGACTCGAGAACGAATGATCAAAAGACTCAACAGAGCAATAATAATCTATTTATATGAGAAGCTGGAAGCTTCTCATAACAAACACAGTCTCCTTATATGAGCACCGTTGGATTAGTCATCTAACACGGATCGATGACGTGTAGGGTTGAGATCAACTTCAAGTTGGCCAATAGCTGTAACAAACTTAAACTCTGAACCGGTCCACTTCGACATTAGCCTTCTGAACCTCTTGAACCTTTATCCTTTGTATCAACTAGCCCAGTATCCAGGAGCCCACATCTTTGATCAGCCCAACATGTTTAGCCCAACCTGAAACATACTTAACCCAGTTGTCAATACTTTATAAAATTGAAATAAGATATAAAATTATAACTATGTATAATTTTAACACCCCCCCTCAATTTTATGAAGAAAACTCATCGTACATCCCAATTCTTTCACACAAAACCAAATGCTGATGTGTTAATAAACCTTTAGTGAATATATCAGCCAATTGATTTGAAGAATCTATTTTAATAGTTTGAACAACACCAGTAGAAATTAGATCCCTAAGGAAAAATAAGTCCAAACCAAAATGTTTTGTTTTATCGTGAAAAACAGGATTTCCTGCAATTGAGATAGCTGAAGAGCTATCACAATGTAGGTTAACAGGTAAATTTATGTTTATGTTTAATTCAGATAACAAGTTTTTTACCCATATTACTTCACAAGCAACCGCACACAATGCTCGATACTCTGCTTCAGCAGATGAACGAGATACTGTGGACTGCTTTTTGCTCTTCCACGAAATCAAACAATTTCCAAGGAAAACACAAAACCCGGTTACAGACCTTCGTGTTTCCACACACTTAGCCCAATCAGAGTCAGCATAAGCTGATAAAACAAACTTATCATCTTTAGTCAAAAGAACACCTTTTCCAGGTGCAGATTTTAGATACCTTAGTAACCTAAAAGCTATTTTCTGATGACCCATTGTTGGCTTATGCATATATTGACTCAGATAATGTACTGCATATGCTATGTCTGGACGGGTATGTGACAAGTAAATAAGTTTTCCTACTAATTTTTGATAACCACAAAAATTACTTAACACTTTGTTGTTTGATTCAACCATATTTGTCAACACATGATGTTGTTCTAAAGGATTTGACACAGGCTTACATCCAAGCATACCATACTCATTAAGTAATTCCATACAATATTTTCTTTGTGAAAGACATAGACCTTTATCACTTTTGATCACCTCTATGCCTAGAAAATATTTAAGTTCCCCAAGATCTTTGATTAGGAACTTTGTTTTGAAATCAGATTTAACTTTTTCTATTTCCTCAACAGAATTACCAGTGATTATTATATCATCAACATACACCAAAAGGACTAAGAAAACAGACTTAGAACTTTTTACAAACATTGAATAATCACAGTGACTCTGCACAAATCCAAACTCAATAAGAGCATTAACAAGTTTCTCATTCCACATACGGGGAGCTTGTTTAAGACCATATAATGATTTCTTTAGTTTACATACTTTATTTTCAGATTCAGAATGCACACCATCAGGAATACACATATAAACATCTTCATAAAGTTCACCATATAGAAATGCATTGTTAACATCAAGTTGATAGATATTCCAATTATTTTGTACAGCAAGACTTAAGACAATTCTAACTGTTACCATTTTCACAACAGGTGAAAATGTTTCATCATAGTCTAGTCCTTCTCTTTGACTGTACCCCTTGGCAACTAACCTAGCTTTAAACCTATCTATCTCTCCTGTGGATTTATACTTTATTTTATAAATCCATTTGCATCCTACTTTATGTCTACCCTTAGGTAAATCTACAATATCCCAAGTGTCATTTCTATATAAAGCATCTAACTCCTCATTCATGGCCCTAACCCAGTTTTCATCTTTAACAGCCTCCTTATAAAACTTTGGTTCAATACTTTTATCTAAAGTGACAGAAAAACATTTATTTTCAATAGACAATTTTGAAAAGTTTACCACTTTTTCTACACCATATTTTACCTTTCCCTCAACCACATAGTCACTTAATTTTTTAGGAAGGTTAGGATTTCTAGTAGACCTTCTAAGTTCTGACCTGTCTTGGACAGTGTCACCCTCAGGATCAGTTCTTAGATCATGTCCAGTAATCACAGACTCAGCCTTATCAGCTAGACTATCACTGGAACTAGGCTGCTGAAAATCAACCTTGCCCTTAGTTCCAGCAGACTGTCCTGATTGCTGAACAGTCTGTGTTCCTAGATCCCTATTACCTACTCCCTTTCCCTCATCATTGGGATCATTCACTTCCAAGACTGTTGGTGACTCTGTGGTTTCATATAAGTTGAAAAAGTTTAGTGAGTTTAATTCTTTATCACTGTTTGAATCAAACTTATTAAAAACAGATTGTTCTTTAAAAGGAAAACAGGTTTCAAAAAATTTTACATCCCTAGAAAAAATAATAGTTTTACTGTCAAGACTATACACTTTATAACCTTTCTTTTCATGAGAGTAGCCCAAGAAAACACACTTTTCTGCTCTACTCTCAAGTTTATTAGACTCATTTAAGATGGTACAAAAACAGAGACACCCAAACACTCTTAGATGGTCTAGAAAGGGAGGAAAACCAAAAACAAGTTGATAAGGAGTCTTTCCACCAAGTACAGAAGAAGGTGTCCTATTAATAAGATAGGAAGCAGTCAAAACACATTCACCCCAAAACCTAACAGGTAAATTACTTTGGAATAAAAGAGCTCTAGTGACATTTAGTAGGTGTCTATGTTTCCTCTCAGCAATTCCATTTTGCTGAGGGGTATAGGCAAATGTTGTTTGATGAATGATACCTTTAGATTTACACAAATTTGTCATTTGACTATTGACAAACTCTAAACCATTATCACTTCTAATAATTTTAACATTTTTATTAAACTGAGTTTGAATTATATTAATAAAATCAGAAATATTTTCAAAGACTTCAGTTTTCTGTTTCATCAAACATATCCATACTGCCCTTGAATAGTCATCTACTATAGTCAAAAAGTATTTATGACCTTCTCTATCAGCTACCCTATAAGGACCCCACACATCAAGATGAACTAATTGACCTAAATGAGTGCTTTTATGATCACTTAAAGGGAAGGGTTCCCTGTGTTGCTTGGCCTTGTGACATACCTCACAAGGTCCATGATCAACAACAATATCTAAATTGGGTTTTAAAACTTTTAACACTTGATCAGATGGATGACCTAACCTAGCATGCCACATATTAAAATCTATCATGCTATTAAAACACACCTTAGCATAAGAACAGGCATTTCCATACATATAAAGACCATCACATTGATCACCAGTCACCAGGACTTTCCTTGTTGACAAGTCCTGTAAGTAACACTTATGTTCATCAAACCCTACAAACAATTTACTGTCTCTTGCTAACTTGTGTACAGATAAGAGATTAACAGAGTATTCAGGTACAACTAAAACATCTTGAAGAATAACATTTTCAGCTAACTTTAATTTGCCAATTTTTGTAACCAAAGCAAATGTGCCATTTGGATGTTTAACTTTTATGTTTAAATCAGACACATCTACAAAGTCAAATAATCCTTTATCATCTTTTACCATATGTTCATTAGCACCTGAATCTACAATCCAACCCAATCCTATTAACCCTTTATCAGTACTAGCAAAACAGTACACTCTGCCACAAATAGAGTCTTTATCGTTCTAGTGTTTTGACGCTTCTGAGAGAGTATTGACTTGTGTGTCTTTTGTGGCGTTTTTAATATAAACACTTTCAACCCTTAAAATTTGACACTTGGCTTGATCAGTCCCTAAAGTTCAATAGCTTTTAGTTCCAGCCACCAACTCCAACTTATTACTTACTTTTTAGTTTTTATATATCTATACTTCTATACTATATTATGAGTCAGGGGTAGTTTAAGATACCCAAAAGCTAAGAACTTATTTTTCATTTTTTTTTTGAACATTAACTTTCATTCACAAAGGCGACAAGGGACTCAAAACGAGCCTTGCCCCAAAAACCAAGCGATTACAAAATGTACAAGGGAAACACAAACCAATCCTTCCATCTAAGGTGTTTATATCTAGCCCTATTTTTAAACCACAAAAACGAGATGGACTTAATCACACAAATATTGTTGGTCTATCTCTATGATAGATAACTCGACTTTTTATGTAATTTACAACTCTCCTATTATAATAAACATAGATACTGCGCAAGATGTGAATAAAATGAGATAGAATAACATATGGTCACAACATTACAAAGACGTATGAGCATTTTATTTTTTTATTGGTACACCATAGATACAAATGATTTACTTTTGCATTATAGTAGCTACAAATAATTTACTTTTGCTATATAAACTAAGTACGTATATACTCGTAACAAAGGTTCAGCTCCATATTTTGTATATATATGTGTCAAAATACTTGAATCTTACTCAAGAACACTCAAATCTTATTGATAAACCCAAACCATTCAATGTTCCCAAACATACAGAGACTCTTAAACATACAAGGAAAAACCCTAACACCTATTACACAACCAGACACAAGACACTATCAAATAGATCTAAACAAGGATCAAAAGGAGATGATCAATAACAAGATGTTACGACCTACTCAACCCTAAATCTAACATTGATAATATTGACTGGTGAAGGTGAAGTACAGAGAGACTCGAGAACGAATGATCAAAAGACTCAACAGAGCAATAATAATCTATTTATATGAGAAGCTGGAAGCTTCTCATAACAAACACAGTCTCCTTATATGAGCACCGTTGGATTAGTCATCTAACACGGATCGATGACGTGTAGGGTTGAGATCAACTTCAAGTTGGCCAATAGCTGTAACAAACTTAAACTCTGAACCGGTCCACTTCGACATTAGCCTTCTGAACCTCTTGAACCTTTATCCTTTGTATCAACTAGCCCAGTATCCAGGAGCCCACATCTTTGATCAGCCCAACATGTTTAGCCCAACCTGAAACATACTTAACCCAGTTGTCAATACTTTATAAAATTGAAATAAGATATAAAATTATAACTATGTATAATTTTAACACCCCCCCTCAATTTTATGAAGAAAACTCATCGTACATCCCAATTCTTTCACACAAAACCAAATGCTGATGTGTTAATAAACCTTTAGTGAATATATCAGCCAATTGATTTGAAGAATCTATTTTAATAGTTTGAACAACACCAGTAGAAATTAGATCCCTAAGGAAAAATAAGTCCAAACCAAAATGTTTTGTTTTATCGTGAAAAACAGGATTTCCTGCAATTGAGATAGCTGAAGAGCTATCACAATGTAGGTTAACAGGTAAATTTATGTTTATGTTTAATTCAGATAACAAGTTTTTTACCCATATTACTTCACAAGCAACCGCACACAATGCTCGATACTCTGCTTCAGCAGATGAACGAGATACTGTGGACTGCTTTTTGCTCTTCCACGAAATCAAACAATTTCCAAGGAAAACACAAAACCCGGTTACAGACCTTCGTGTTTCCACACACTTAGCCCAATCAGAGTCAGCATAAGCTGATAAAACAAACTTATCATCTTTAGTCAAAAGAACACCTTTTCCAGGTGCAGATTTTAGATACCTTAGTAACCTAAAAGCTATTTTCTGATGACCCATTGTTGGCTTATGCATATATTGACTCAGATAATGTACTGCATATGCTATGTCTGGACGGGTATGTGACAAGTAAATAAGTTTTCCTACTAATTTTTGATAACCACAAAAATTACTTAACACTTTGTTGTTTGATTCAACCATATTTGTCAACACATGATGTTGTTCTAAAGGATTTGACACAGGCTTACATCCAAGCATACCATACTCATTAAGTAATTCCATACAATATTTTCTTTGTGAAAGACATAGACCTTTATCACTTTTGATCACCTCTATGCCTAGAAAATATTTAAGTTCCCCAAGATCTTTGATTAGGAACTTTGTTTTGAAATCAGATTTAACTTTTTCTATTTCCTCAACAGAATTACCAGTGATTATTATATCATCAACATACACCAAAAGGACTAAGAAAACAGACTTAGAACTTTTTACAAACATTGAATAATCACAGTGACTCTGCACAAATCCAAACTCAATAAGAGCATTAACAAGTTTCTCATTCCACATACGGGGAGCTTGTTTAAGACCATATAATGATTTCTTTAGTTTACATACTTTATTTTCAGATTCAGAATGCACACCATCAGGAATACACATATAAACATTTTCATAAAGTTCACCATATAGAAATGCATTGTTAACATCAAGTTGATAGATATTCCAATTATTTTGTACAGCAAGACTTAAGACAATTCTAACTGTTACCATTTTCACAACAGGTGAAAATGTTTCATCATAGTCTAGTCCTTCTCTTTGACTGTACCCCTTGGCAACTAACCTAGCTTTAAACCTATCTATCTCTCCTGTGGATTTATACTTTATTTTATAAATCCATTTGCATCCTACTTTATGTCTACCCTTAGGTAAATCTACAATATCCCAAGTGTCATTTCTATATAAAGCATCTAACTCCTCATTCATGGCCCTAACCCAGTTTTCATCTTTAACAGCCTCCTTATAAAACTTTGGTTCAATACTTTTATCTAAAGTGACAGAAAAACATTTATTTTCAATAGACAATTTTGAAAAGTTTACCACTTTTTCTACACCATATTTTACCTTTCCCTCAACCACATAGTCACTTAATTTTTTAGGAAGGTTAGGATTTCTAGTAGACCTTCTAAGTTCTGACCTGTCTTGGACAGTGTCACCCTCAGGATCAGTTCTTAGATCATGTCCAGTAATCACAGACTCAGCCTTATCAGCTAGACTATCACTGGAACTAGGCTGCTGAAAATCAACCTTGCCCTTAGTTCCAGCAGACTGTCCTGATTGCTGAACAGTCTGTGTTCCTAGATCCCTATTACCTACTCCCTTTCCCTCATCATTGGGATCATTCACTTCCAAGACTGTTGGTGACTCTGTGGTTTCATATAAGTTGAAAAAGTTTAGTGAGTTTAATTCTTTATCACTGTTTGAATCAAACTTATTAAAAACAGATTGTTCTTTAAAAGGAAAACAGGTTTCAAAAAATTTTACATCCCTAGAAAAAATAATAGTTTTACTGTCAAGACTATACACTTTATAACCTTTCTTTTCATGAGAGTAGCCCAAGAAAACACACTTTTCTGCTCTACTCTCAAGTTTATTAGACTCATTTAAGATGGTACAAAAACAGAGACACCCAAACACTCTTAGATGGTCTAGAAAGGGAGGAAAACCAAAAACAAGTTGATAAGGAGTCTTTCCACCAAGTACAGAAGAAGGTGTCCTATTAATAAGATAGGAAGCAGTCAAAACACATTCACCCCAAAACCTAACAGGTAAATTACTTTGGAATAAAAGAGCTCTAGTGACATTTAGTAGGTGTCTATGTTTCCTCTCAGCAATTCCATTTTGCTGAGGGGTATAGGCAAATGTTGTTTGATGAATGATACCTTTAGATTTACACAAATTTGTCATTTGACTATTGACAAACTCTAAACCATTATCACTTCTAATAATTTTAACATTTTTATTAAACTGAGTTTGAATTATATTAATAAAATCAGAAATATTTTCAAAGACTTCAGTTTTCTGTTTCATCAAACATATCCATACTGCCCTTGAATAGTCATCTACTATAGTCAAAAAGTATTTATGACCTTCTCTATCAGCTACCCTATAAGGACCCCACACATCAAGATGAACTAATTGACCTAAATGAGTGCTTTTATGATCACTTAAAGGGAAGGGTTCCCTGTGTTGCTTGGCCTTGTGACATACCTCACAAGGTCCATGATCAACAACAATATCTAAATTGGGTTTTAAAACTTTTAACACTTGATCAGATGGATGACCTAACCTAGCATGCCACATATTAAAATCTATCATGCTATTAAAACACACCTTAGCATAAGAACAGGCATTTCCATACATATAAAGACCATCACATTGATCACCAGTCACCAGGACTTTCCTTGTTGACAAGTCCTGTAAGTAACACTTATGTTCATCAAACCCTACAAACAATTTACTGTCTCTTGCTAACTTGTGTACAGATAAGAGATTAACAGAGTATTCAGGTACAACTAAAACATCTTGAAGAATAACATTTTCAGCTAACTTTAATTTGCCAATTTTTGTAACCAAAGCAAATGTGCCATTTGGATGTTTAACTTTTATGTTTAAATCAGACACATCTACAAAGTCAAATAATCCTTTATCATCTTTTACCATATGTTCATTAGCACCTGAATCTACAATCCAACCCAATCCTATTAACCCTTTATCAGTACTAGCAAAACAGTACACTCTGCCACAAATAGAGTCTTTATCGTTCTAGTGTTTTGACGCTTCTGAGAGAGTATTGACTTGTGTGTCTTTTGTGGCGTTTTTAATATAAACACTTTCAACCCTTAAAATTTGACACTTGGCTTGATCAGTCCCTAAAGTTCAATAGCTTTTAGTTCCAGCCACCAACTCCAACTTATTACTTACTTTTTAGTTTTTATATATCTATACTTCTATACTATATTATGAGTCAGGGGTAGTTTAAGATACCCAAAAGCTAAGAACTTATTTTTCATTTTTTTTTTGAACATTAACTTTCATTCACAAAGGCGACAAGGGACTCAAAACGAGCCTTGCCCCAAAAACCAAGCGATTACAAAATGTACAAGGGAAACACAAACCAATCCTTCCATCTAAGGTGTTTATATCTAGCCCTATTTTTAAACCACAAAAACGAGATGGACTTAATCACACAAATATTGTTGGTCTATCTCTATGATAGATAACTCGACTTTTTATGTAATTTACAACTCTCCTATTATAATAAACATAGATACTGCGCAAGATGTGAATAAAATGAGATAGAATAACATATGGTCACAACATTACAAAGACGTATGAGCATTTTATTTTTTTATTGGTACACCATAGATACAAATGATTTACTTTTGCATTATAGTAGCTACAAATAATTTACTTTTGCTATATAAACTAAGTACGTATATACTCGTAACAAAGGTTCAGCTCCATATTTTGTATATATATGTGTCAAAATACTTGAATCTTACTCAAGAACACTCAAATCTTATTGATAAACCCAAACCATTCAATGTTCCCAAACATACAGAGACTCTTAAACATACAAGGAAAAACCCTAACACCTATTACACAACCAGACACAAGACACTATCAAATAGATCTAAACAAGGATCAAAAGGAGATGATCAATAACAAGATGTTACGACCTACTCAACCCTAAATCTAACATTGATAATATTGACTGGTGAAGGTGAAGTACAGAGAGACTCGAGAACGAATGATCAAAAGACTCAACAGAGCAATAATAATCTATTTATATGAGAAGCTGGAAGCTTCTCATAACAAACACAGTCTCCTTATATGAGCACCGTTGGATTAGTCATCTAACACGGATCGATGACGTGTAGGGTTGAGATCAACTTCAAGTTGGCCAATAGCTGTAACAAACTTAAACTCTGAACCGGTCCACTTCGACATTAGCCTTCTGAACCTCTTGAACCTTTATCCTTTGTATCAACTAGCCCAGTATCCAGGAGCCCACATCTTTGATCAGCCCAACATGTTTAGCCCAACCTGAAACATACTTAACCCAGTTGTCAATACTTTATAAAATTGAAATAAGATATAAAATTATAACTATGTATAATTTTAACACCCCCCCTCAATTTTATGAAGAAAACTCATCGTACATCCCAATTCTTTCACACAAAACCAAATGCTGATGTGTTAATAAACCTTTAGTGAATATATCAGCCAATTGATTTGAAGAATCTATTTTAATAGTTTGAACAACACCAGTAGAAATTAGATCCCTAAGGAAAAATAAGTCCAAACCAAAATGTTTTGTTTTATCGTGAAAAACAGGATTTCCTGCAATTGAGATAGCTGAAGAGCTATCACAATGTAGGTTAACAGGTAAATTTATGTTTATGTTTAATTCAGATAACAAGTTTTTTACCCATATTACTTCACAAGCAACCGCACACAATGCTCGATACTCTGCTTCAGCAGATGAACGAGATACTGTGGACTGCTTTTTGCTCTTCCACGAAATCAAACAATTTCCAAGGAAAACACAAAACCCGGTTACAGACCTTCGTGTTTCCACACACTTAGCCCAATCAGAGTCAGCATAAGCTGATAAAACAAACTTATCATCTTTAGTCAAAAGAACACCTTTTCCAGGTGCAGATTTTAGATACCTTAGTAACCTAAAAGCTATTTTCTGATGACCCATTGTTGGCTTATGCATATATTGACTCAGATAATGTACTGCATATGCTATGTCTGGACGGGTATGTGACAAGTAAATAAGTTTTCCTACTAATTTTTGATAACCACAAAAATTACTTAACACTTTGTTGTTTGATTCAACCATATTTGTCAACACATGATGTTGTTCTAAAGGATTTGACACAGGCTTACATCCAAGCATACCATACTCATTAAGTAATTCCATACAATATTTTCTTTGTGAAAGACATAGACCTTTATCACTTTTGATCACCTCTATGCCTAGAAAATATTTAAGTTCCCCAAGATCTTTGATTAGGAACTTTGTTTTGAAATCAGATTTAACTTTTTCTATTTCCTCAACAGAATTACCAGTGATTATTATATCATCAACATACACCAAAAGGACTAAGAAAACAGACTTAGAACTTTTTACAAACATTGAATAATCACAGTGACTCTGCACAAATCCAAACTCAATAAGAGCATTAACAAGTTTCTCATTCCACATACGGGGAGCTTGTTTAAGACCATATAATGATTTCTTTAGTTTACATACTTTATTTTCAGATTCAGAATGCACACCATCAGGAATACACATATAAACATCTTCATAAAGTTCACCATATAGAAATGCATTGTTAACATCAAGTTGATAGATATTCCAATTATTTTGTACAGCAAGACTTAAGACAATTCTAACTGTTACCATTTTCACAACAGGTGAAAATGTTTCATCATAGTCTAGTCCTTCTCTTTGACTGTACCCCTTGGCAACTAACCTAGCTTTAAACCTATCTATCTCTCCTGTGGATTTATACTTTATTTTATAAATCCATTTGCATCCTACTTTATGTCTACCCTTAGGTAAATCTACAATATCCCAAGTGTCATTTCTATATAAAGCATCTAACTCCTCATTCATGGCCCTAACCCAGTTTTCATCTTTAACAGCCTCCTTATAAAACTTTGGTTCAATACTTTTATCTAAAGTGACAGAAAAACATTTATTTTCAATAGACAATTTTGAAAAGTTTACCACTTTTTCTACACCATATTTTACCTTTCCCTCAACCACATAGTCACTTAATTTTTTAGGAAGGTTAGGATTTCTAGTAGACCTTCTAAGTTCTGACCTGTCTTGGACAGTGTCACCCTCAGGATCAGTTCTTAGATCATGTCCAGTAATCACAGACTCAGCCTTATCAGCTAGACTATCACTGGAACTAGGCTGCTGAAAATCAACCTTGCCCTTAGTTCCAGCAGACTGTCCTGATTGCTGAACAGTCTGTGTTCCTAGATCCCTATTACCTACTCCCTTTCCCTCATCATTGGGATCATTCACTTCCAAGACTGTTGGTGACTCTGTGGTTTCATATAAGTTGAAAAAGTTTAGTGAGTTTAATTCTTTATCACTGTTTGAATCAAACTTATTAAAAACAGATTGTTCTTTAAAAGGAAAACAGGTTTCAAAAAATTTTACATCCCTAGAAAAAATAATAGTTTTACTGTCAAGACTATACACTTTATAACCTTTCTTTTCATGAGAGTAGCCCAAGAAAACACACTTTTCTGCTCTACTCTCAAGTTTATTAGACTCATTTAAGATGGTACAAAAACAGAGACACCCAAACACTCTTAGATGGTCTAGAAAGGGAGGAAAACCAAAAACAAGTTGATAAGGAGTCTTTCCACCAAGTACAGAAGAAGGTGTCCTATTAATAAGATAGGAAGCAGTCAAAACACATTCACCCCAAAACCTAACAGGTAAATTACTTTGGAATAAAAGAGCTCTAGTGACATTTAGTAGGTGTCTATGTTTCCTCTCAGCAATTCCATTTTGCTGAGGGGTATAGGCAAATGTTGTTTGATGAATGATACCTTTAGATTTACACAAATTTGTCATTTGACTATTGACAAACTCTAAACCATTATCACTTCTAATAATTTTAACATTTTTATTAAACTGAGTTTGAATTATATTAATAAAATCAGAAATATTTTCAAAGACTTCAGTTTTCTGTTTCATCAAACATATCCATACTGCCCTTGAATAGTCATCTACTATAGTCAAAAAGTATTTATGACCTTCTCTATCAGCTACCCTATAAGGACCCCACACATCAAGATGAACTAATTGACCTAAATGAGTGCTTTTATGATCACTTAAAGGGAAGGGTTCCCTGTGTTGCTTGGCCTTGTGACATACCTCACAAGGTCCATGATCAACAACAATATCTAAATTGGGTTTTAAAACTTTTAACACTTGATCAGATGGATGACCTAACCTAGCATGCCACATATTAAAATCTATCATGCTATTAAAACACACCTTAGCATAAGAACAGGCATTTCCATACATATAAAGACCATCACATTGATCACCAGTCACCAGGACTTTCCTTGTTGACAAGTCCTGTAAGTAACACTTATGTTCATCAAACCCTACAAACAATTTACTGTCTCTTGCTAACTTGTGTACAGATAAGAGATTAACAGAGTATTCAGGTACAACTAAAACATCTTGAAGAATAACATTTTCAGCTAACTTTAATTTGCCAATTTTTGTAACCAAAGCAAATGTGCCATTTGGATGTTTAACTTTTATGTTTAAATCAGACACATCTACAAAGTCAAATAATCCTTTATCATCTTTTACCATATGTTCATTAGCACCTGAATCTACAATCCAACCCAATCCTATTAACCCTTTATCAGTACTAGCAAAACAGTACACTCTGCCACAAATAGAAGATGAACAGAATATTCTACCAGACAAGTTGCAACTCTGAGATGATTCCACAGTTCTATCATTCAAGAGACCAAGCAACCTATTTACTTGTTCAGTAGTCAAAGTAGCAATATTAGAAGTATTATTATCAGAAGTGCTACTGTTACTCACAGAAGTTTTCTTTCCTTGGTTCCTCCTTGGTCTTATCCAAGGGGGATACCCAACAATTTCAAAACACTTGTCAATGGTATGACCTGTTTTGTTACAGTGAGTACATTTTAGATTCTGTGTAGACTCTTTAGAAAACTTCTTATTATTACTGTTATTATTTAAAACCTCATTTGGACTGACTTTAGATACAAAACTCACAGTTTGACCAGTTTTATTAGTACTGCTATAGTTTCTGTGGGATTCCTCCCTTGAAACAATAGCAAATGCCTCTTTTATAGAGGGAAGATCACTTCTGATAAGTAAAGCAGTCCTAACACTTTGATATGAACTATCAAGACCCATCAAAAACTGCATCAACTTGATCATACTATTATAACTATTGAATTCCAAAGAAGCATCACAAGTACATGAAGGTAATTGCAAAATTTGATCAAGTTGTTTCCACATAATAGTTAGCTTATGATAGTACTCAGAAACTGACATTCCACTTTGTGTAAATGAATTTATTTTTTGATACAAATTATACACAACAGAACCATCAATTTTGTTATATGTTTCTTTTAAATCTTTCCATACATCAGCAGCTAAAGTAGAATAAACTTGACCCATATACAGTTCTTCAGATATAGAATTAAGTATCCAAGTAAGAACAACAGAATTACACCTTTCCCATTGACTAGCTAAAACATCATCATCAGTAGGTTTAATACAATCACCATTAATAAAACCAAGTTTGTTTTTCACTTTTAAACCTAATATCATAGCATTGGACCAGACAGTATAATTCTCAGTTCCTTTTAACTTGATACTTACAATAGTTAGGTTAGTAGAGTCACTAGCATGCAGGTATAATGGATCACTAGCATCCAGTTTACTAACTAAAGTCACAGAGGGTCCTGAATTATCAGGGTCAGGAACAGGACCAACAACAGGACCAGTCATGATGAATCAATATAACACAGTAATATCACAAGAAGCACAGAACACACACACAAGATCCAACTAATCAACAACTTCAATCAAGAACACAGAACAAAAAACGATAAAAGTAATAACAGACTAACGCACACACACAGGCGAAGCTACGTGGGTGTCCAGATCACTGGTTCGTCACTCTTGGGTGCCAGTGCAAGTCCTCACGTAGGAGCCTCCTAAGACTAGACACACCAGACCTTACTAAGACTGACACAACAATTTTACACAACAAATTGGAACAGTCTCACCGGGAGGGGTGCCCAAGTTAGGGTTCGCCAATAATCACAGCTTGTAACCTTCACTTAGGGTTACAGAGCTGTGATGCAAGAAAATATGCTAATCCACCAAAACCAGTACTCAATCGTCTCCAATAAGTTCTTGAAGCTGATTACCCACTCTTGTACAATAAAACCAGATCAGATCAGATCTTGATCATCTAACCCTAGATCAGACGAATATACCACAGATCTGACGTAACCACAACGGAAACCCAGGAGAAAATCAGCGGAAGACACCAGAATATCAAGCCTGAGGCTCTGATACCATGTCAAAATACTTGAATCTTACTCAAGAACACTCAAATCTTATTGATAAACCCAAACCATTCAATGTTCCCAAACATACAGAGACTCTTAAACATACAAGGAAAAACCCTAACACCTATTACACAACCAGACACAAGACACTATCAAATAGATCTAAACAAGGATCAAAAGGAGATGATCAATAACAAGATGTTACGACCTACTCAACCCTAAATCTAACATTGATAATATTGACTGGTGAAGGTGAAGTACAGAGAGACTCGAGAACGAATGATCAAAAGACTCAACAGAGCAATAATAATCTATTTATATGAGAAGCTGGAAGCTTCTCATAACAAACACAGTCTCCTTATATGAGCACCGTTGGATTAGTCATCTAACACGGATCGATGACGTGTAGGGTTGAGATCAACTTCAAGTTGGCCAATAGCTGTAACAAACTTAAACTCTGAACCGGTCCACTTCGACATTAGCCTTCTGAACCTCTTGAACCTTTATCCTTTGTATCAACTAGCCCAGTATCCAGGAGCCCACATCTTTGATCAGCCCAACATGTTTAGCCCAACCTGAAACATACTTAACCCAGTTGTCAATACTTTATAAAATTGAAATAAGATATAAAATTATAACTATGTATAATTTTAACAATATGTATATTAATAGGACAGATGCGTAGTGATACAATAATATTGGTCTACGTAATTGAAGAAAATTGCTAAATAGCGATACGACACTGTTGACAATTGGTGAAAATAACTACGAAAGGCATTTATTTTAAAATAATTTGAACAAATAATAGTTACCTAAATTATCGCTAATAATGTTATTTTTAATGCCCACCATCACTTAATGTTATTTTTTATGCCCACCATCACTTAATGTTATTTTTTATGTCCACCAAACCCTCAACGCAACAGGAGCTCCCGGCCTCCTGCAATGAACCGCTGCCTATTATGCGTAACATGTATGCACAACAGCGGCGCCCGCGGCGAAGCGCGGGCCAACTAACACCTAGTTTTAAACAAATGAGAGTCTGCTAGACAATTTCTATAAGACTATCCCCATTGGTGTGCAAATCCAATGGTTGTTCACCAAAAATAACATTAAAATAAAAGAAAAATGGTAATAATCCCACAACCCGGTTGGTGCACCAACCAAGGGTTGCAACCGAACTACACCCCCATTAATTTAATAACTCAAATAACTTGTTATATTTAAACTTAAAAATAAAACTAAATACACCGTATTTCTTAACTTTTTTTTGTGAACATCCTGATATAAATTTTATTAAAAATCGAGCTCGTTTAAAAAAAACATTTTTAGGATGATTTGGGTTGTGAATGTGTGTTAAATTTTGAGTAGGGTTGGATTGTATATGTGTAAGAGAGAGAAATTAGTTTTTTATTTGAAAGTTGGGTTGTGTTGGTTGTGAATGGGGATAGTCTAAGAGGCACAAACTTTAAATATGTTAGGTTAAGTCAATTAAATCCAAAACTAGCCTAAAGTAGTTTAGACATCGGAAACGCCTAGCTTAAACTAGCCTAAAGTTTTTTTTTTAGAAAATGGAAGAGAGAGACAGAGACAGAGAGAGAGGTGTGAGGAAGGAAGCAGCATTATCAACTACTCGCCGATTCCCGTAGCCGATCACACAAGCCGCATGACTAGGGATAGTGTAGCTGAGTCGGCTACAAAGCCAATCACCCATTATCAAAACAAATCCTCTAAATGGACTACTAACAAAATTCACCACATCTAAAAATACGTTCGCCAACTGAACCGGGGAAAACCCATACCTAGGGTCGAAGCTCGCGAATACTCCCCTGAAGGCATGACAGTTTGGTGAGGTAAAACCTGTTCAGTTCAAGGATCGAACTAAGCGATCACCGCCAGTATCCCATCATCATGTGCCATAGAGTATAATGGGGAGGGCAAGAGTCGGACATGGTCTGCTAAGAACACCAAGTTTTTTCCTAACCACTCCACCACAATAAACTTTTTTTTAACGGCCAACGAAACTTTTATTAAAAAAAACGCTAACAAGATGCTACCACAATAAACTGTTATTTATTATATTAACTAGTATTAAGAATGTAATCAATGATACTTGTATAATTTAGTTTCATTGTAAAAAACAATCACACTATAATGGAAAGTAATTTCGTCTTACTCTGTTGAACAAGTGACATTTTCCTTTAGTGAATGATTGGCGCCCTTAGCAACTTAAATGAAAGTTGGGAGTATAACTGGCCACCTAGTAACTTCGGATTATTATAGATTCCTTTTGTGTTACTTCGATTCGTGGTGTGTATATGGTTCGTTTTATGGGGCAGAGTTCAAATGTTGGGCAGTGTTCACATTCAGTTAATGGACATAAGGTGCTGCTTGGACATAAACTGTGTATCATCCAGCACATTATGCTTTCCAAAAGTGGAGTATGCTTCTTATCGAACCGGTTTGAAAGCTTGATGCACCATGATGTTGATGTGTTTGATATATGTTGTTTGCCTTTACTGTAACAAGTTGTCTCAATTTTTCTTGACAAATTGTAACCACCCATATTAACGCTTTAACTTCAATGGAATGACCTATGATTCTAAACATCAAAGAACATTTTGGTCTATAAAATGTGAACGTAATTACCATTTCATCATTCATCACTTCATCCTCTTATACATTTCATCATTCATCACTTCACCCTCTTATAAAATGCTTTGCTATATATTCAGCATTGGATCGATTGGTTACCGTATTTTTATGTTGTTTATGTTAATTCATTTGTTGATTTATGGTATAAAATGTATTTGAATTAGGGATGTTCAAATTCGGATAATCCGAATTTTCGGATAGTCAGTATTGGATCCGAATCCGAATCCGAAATTTCGGATATTTGAAATTCGGATTCGGATCATCCAACGGATAATCCGAAACTTAAAAAAATAATAAAAAATAAATAATAATAAAAAAATAAAAAAATGTTCTCCTTTATATCTAAAATGTGAAAGAACCGTAACCTATTCTCTATTTAATTTCATGTCATCACCACTTTACTTTGATTGTGAACCTTAATTATGGTTTGACCTTATAAATTCTGTCATGACAGACCAGAAGAAGGCAGTAGACAACAATGAAGTAGTAAAAAGGCAGCGTAGGGAGGGTATAGATTCTTGAATGTAATTGAAGAATCTCATAGATAAGGAAGAGTCATGGACGACTATCCAACATTTTTTTCTCTTTTCAAGTTATCGGTTTGTTTGTCTTTGTTGCTTTTCAGATTCCTCTTTATTCTAAATTTCAGTGCCCTTTTCTATAAATAACTCAACACAACCAATATATCTTGTTACAAGCAAACATATTGCATCTAATTTTTATGTTTAAATCTTGTTACAAATATTGGACAACTTGCATTATTTTTTAAAGATGTATTTGACAGCTTGTATTATTTTTTAACGATGTTTTACTAAAGGTTATTTATTGTTAACTTGAACGGTTGACAATAGTTTGAAAGCTGTTTGAAACTGGGTCATTTTTGTACCCATATTCTTTTAACAACATATCTCATACTGCTTATTGAAATCATATTGGTATCAACTACTTTGATCACGTAATATGGATACATGTAGCTTGCAGGTTTTAATAAAAGTCACCTTGACACATTGCGCACGCTCAACTTAGAAATCAACTAGTTAATTAATTATATGCCACCATTAATTTTGTTTTTAATTTTTTAGATATCAACTCTCACACTCGACCTAATTCTATTCTTAAACTATACATGTTTTATACATCTCATAGTTTCAGCCCACACCACGTAAAAAGACACAAACTTATCTAACACCTTGGTACTGCTAGACAAAAGCGCTTTGGGAAATGCCCTTCATCACTTAATATATACAATTTGATTGTGTTTGTATTTTCATTATATGACTTCTAACCAAAAATAAAGTTTTGAAAATAACACATTATATTGCTTTGCGTATGTACAAAATATCCAACTTTTTTTGTGGATACACAGTTTATGTCCATTGAGGCTCGGCGATTTGAATACACAATTACAAATCACAGTTCCTTGCGGCCGATAGTTGCTGCATAAACATGGTTTGCAAAGAGGGGTATTTTGGTAAATATCTAAGGAGGTGGTGTTGTTTTACGGATCTTTATATGCTGCAGAATGAACACGGACAGTCGGCCAGCTGCTGCAGGAATTTTGGCAGCCCATTTAATGTACAGAATCAGTGGATTGGAGGCTATGGTGCAGCGATGTGGGTCAGTTGTCCTCGGCCAGCTTATGCAGGGTTTGGGCTATGTTTTTTTTCAAGTGCAGAATGGATTTTTGCAATTTTTTTGGTGCTCAGCGATTTCGTATCTGTGGGTGTGCAGCGATCTGTCATCCAGTCTTCATGTGCAGTATCAAATATATATTTTGGGTGTGCAGCGCCCTTGAACCCGTGGGTGAAACTACGAAGATGCACAGAATTTGATGCTGAAATTTGTCCGAGTTATCTGCTGAAGTATTAAACGCTCATCTGCTTAAGGTTTTCTAATCAAGCGAGTCCAGATTCGGTGATCACAATTCGCATTTGGAGATGAAAGAACTTGTTCTTCGTTTGGCGAATGTTAGCCTATTGCACTAGTTTACTTTTTCGGGTACTTGTTTGTTTCTTTTTTTTCAGTTTTCTAACCTCTGATTAGAAAAGTTTTTACTTGTACTGTTATGTTTGCGTATGGTATAATATGGTCTCCTTCTCCGTTAAAAAAAACATCTAGCTAAGCTTTGGCTTCTTGCCCCATCTCTCAGCTCTTATGAACATCCATTAGTAATTATTTCCCATCGACCGTTTGTGGCCAACAACATTGACTTCTATCTTGCACCCATTCTCTCATGCATGAAACCGAAAAAATTAACCCATTATTATTAGGCCTTGTGTAGTGGTACTCGTTATAGGGCGTTTTACCCCTATAGCGCCCGGGAACACCGCCCCCCGGGGCGCTATAGGGCGTTTTCCTTCACCCCCGCCATGGCCACACCGGCGTTGTGCTCTGACTTCTTTTTTATTATTATTATTATTATTATTATTATTATTGTTGTTGTTGTTGTTGTTGTTGTTGTGTTTGTGTGTGTGAAGAGGAAGAGAAAGAGAAAGAAGTGAAGAGGAGGAGGAAGAAGAAGAAGTGAAGAAATGAAGAAGAAGAAATGAAGAAGAAGATGATGGAGAAGAAGAAGAAGTAGGTGGGGAAGGGGTAGGTGGGGTGGGTTATTATTTTAATAATTGTTTTTTAACTTAATATTATTTTTTTATTATTATTAACTTAATAATTGTATTTTAATATTATTTCTTTTATTATTATTATTTTTTTATTATTGTTTTTTAACTTAATAAATTTCTTTTATTATTATTATTAGGTATTTAATATTCTTTATTTAAATAAAAAACAATAATTAACCAATCATTACCAATCATTTATAACCCCCCTCATAACCCCATTCCCACTACACACTCTTTTTCCACAACCCCCACATAACCCAACTTTTATTACTTTTTAATATTTTAATCCTACAACCCCCCATAACCCCCCACCACTACACATGATCTTAGAACTGACATAACCAAATCAAATTAATTGAATCCAACAAAAAAAACCGACAGTTTGGTTTTATTTTTTTAAACAACTAAACTAACTTTTATAACATAACTAAACCCATAGATATTTTTTTGCTTGGATTAAATTGTTTTATGTTAACGTTTGTTACAATTATAATTTTTATATGATAAGTAATTAATAAATGGTGGAGCTCTAATATTTTAGTTCCAGTAGTATAATAATTATTATCACTAAGGGGGACAGGGTGTCATCAAAATTGGTTATGGATACCCCACCACCAGCACAGTAACACCATCGTCATCGGTGCTGGTAGTGGATCCGTGAACCTAATTCTGGTTCTATCTAACAGGATCTTTCCCGTGAGTTTCTCTCTCTAATATATATATATATATATATATATATATATATATATATATATATATAGTAGTATAAGGTTATATTGGAAACCCATGTTATATAGTAAACTCTGGAAACTCTAACGTACCGACTTTTTTTTATGAAAATTTTAGGGTATGTAATATACATGATTTTAAGCATTTTGGGCCAGAAAATCGAAAAAGCGCCGAGCCGTTTTTAAAAAAAAAAAAACCGTCTTCGGGTAAAAAATGGTTAACACGTGTTAGTTTCGCTTAACATGTGTTAGTCAAAACTTTATTTAAAAAAAAGTAGTTTTTTTTATTTTTTTGGCTCAAAATGCTTAAAATCATGTATATTACATGCCCTATTTTTTTCAAAAAATAAAAAATAAAAAATTTGGAAGTTAGAGTTTTCAGAGTTTACCATATAACAAGGGTTTTCACGTTATCCTTACCCTATATATACACTTGTGGAGAAAGTGCAGGGGTGGTGGCAGTGAAGTGCATGTTATTATTTTATTATTATTATTATTATTTGTGAAAACAAATAATTACTGGGTAAAGAATCAGTGAAGTGTTATCTCTAAAAATTGTTTCAGTGAAGTGATATGACAGTGCAGGACTAGTATGTGTGTTAAAGTTAAAAAAATAATAATAATTTCAGCCAATCAACTCCTTCCAAGACCCGCCCCACGCCAACGAAAATCTTCCCCCCAAGGGGCTCCCCCCCCCCTCCACGCCATGGGGGGATGGTGTAGCTTTGGTGAAGAGTAGGGCCGGCAATTATTGACACGACCCGAAAACCGACCCGAACCGACACAAAAAAAATAGATTTGGGTCAACTAACACGACCCGTTTAAAAAACGGGTCGGGTTCGGGTCAACTAACACGACCCGTTTAAAAAAACGGGTCGGGTTCGAGTTGACACATATTTAAATGGGTTGACCTGTTAACCCGTTTAAGTATTTAGAAAAAAAATCTAGTATATTTTTGTTTTTCTTTTTTCATTTCTATTTATATGGTAAGTTATAATTGTGTTATTTTTGGCACACTATATTATTTATTTGTCACACTTATATACTCACCATTAAATATTTTATTGATAACCCGCTTACAACCCAACAACCCGCTTATAACTCATGAACATGTATTACTCATTTAAAATATGGGTTAAACGGGTCGTATTCGGGTTGACCCGGATTTTATGTGGGTCGGGTTAGGGTTGAAATATTTGACATGAATAATAATATGAGTCGGGTTCGGGTTGCACATTTCAAGTCATCAACCCGCCAACCCACAACCTGTAAACCCACCAACCCATTAACCCGACACGATTGACACTCCTAGTGAGGAGCTCTCCCCACCCACACACTCACTCACTTCTATCTAAAGATGCAACAATAAAGATAACTCTAGACATGCACACTATTTGTGATTACTTGTTCCATTTTTCCACTCCATGTGTCACATCACTTTTCACCAAATTTAATTATGCCAGCAGAAAAAATAGGCCCAATTCATCAATACCATAACTTAAATTTCAAGTTTTCTTGATTTATTCTTACATGCCTTGTATAAGGTTACACCTTTTTCCCCTTCATAAGTCAATATCCATAGTATCTTTCCTTTCTTGATAACTCAACATCATCCCTACAAATATTGTCAACCTATTCACACAACATTCATTTCATCTATCCACACACACAATCTTTTAAATATATTGTATCTTCATAGTTTTTACACAAACTCATGAAGGAGAGAGGCAAATCTGTTGAAACAGATCAAGAGTACAACAACTTCTACTCAGATTATAACCTCTACTACTCATCATCATCTAGTGTGCAATGTAAGAAACATCCATCTACCTCACAAGTTGGAATATGTGCATACTGTCTTAAAGACAGGCTGTTAAAGCTTGTGTGTACTGATTGTGGAGAACAGAGGCTTTCTTCATGTTCTTGTTCTGATGTTTCATCATACAGGAACTCTTCTTGTACTGTGGATGTTGGAAGTGTTGGTAGGATATCGTTTTTGATAGAGAATGAGAAAGCAGGCAGTGGTGATGAACAAAAGACACTTTTTTCACATGTGAAACAGAGCAAAAAAGCAGAAACAGAGGATGTGTTTTTGCTTAAAAGAAGTAATAGTTGTGTTGTTGAGGTGAAGAAGAGTAATGGGTTTTGGAGGATTGGTAAGCTTTTTAAGAAGAAGAGAGAGAAAGAGGAGTTTAGAGAGAGAAACAGTGATTGGGTGTCTGAGTGTGGAATGGATGTGTCTAGGTGTAGGTCTCTTTGTAGTAGTTATAGGGGAGGTGGTTTGGATCATGATGGTGGTAGTGTTAGTGATATGAGATATTCAAGTGCTAAAATATCTGATTTTAATGAGTCTGAGCCAAGAAAGAGTGGATTTAGAGGTGGTTTGATGGATTTCGAAACCGGTTTTTCGGCGAAAGAGAGTGAGTTTAGTAGAATTCATGATGATTCTAGTTTTATTGATTTGAAACTTGATTTATCGGATCGGTCGAGAACAGAGTACTCTGTTTTTAAGAACCCGTCGGATGTCGGTGGGTGCGCTGGGGGTGATGGTGGGTGTGGTGGTGGATCATCATCATGTAGGATTAGTGTTAATGAGAGGGGGATTAAGAAGGGAAGTAAAGGGCATAGTAAGGTATGGAAGTGGATTTTTAAGCAACATTCTGGGAAGAAAGATTTGCATCATATTTTAGAATCTTGAATTGGGATGGTCTAAAAGTCAACGGTCAAGATTGAGTTGGTCCAAAAGTCAAAGGGTGACTAGATGAGGAATGTCTAGTTGTGTTGGTGTTTCAAGTTCTCATGTAATTCCTTCTCCAACTCAATTACTATTTACTAGTGAAAATAGCATCATAATTTCAAATTATATGTGCAATTTGAAGATTTTGTATGCTTGATTTCTACTAAAATAATAATAACAATAATGATATTAATGTTAAGAAAATACACATTAGCATTTTATGTAACTTACAATTCAATAGTTTTTAACTTTTTTTAGAGCTAACTCATACTCCTTAATTCCAGACATATTCTACACATTTGTTTACTTTTACCAATTGTGTTGTAGCTTTTCTTTATCAAGACAGAAATGTGAAATGAATTAGAGACAAGTGTGTAAAAGTAGGAAAGCCTTTTTTTCTTTTTTGAGACACTATTTTACTTTTCTTTTATTTGTTCATATGAAGGTATTATTAACATTCAACAATACAAGATTATACGTCTTTGATAGTTTTAATGTGCTTTCAGAGGCCATATGCCTATCCATGAATATAAAGTAAACTAGATTATACCCCGGGAACGTCCCGGTGTTGAAAAATCTAATATGACATATTAATTTTACATATGAAATAGAATGATGCGCTTTACAGTTACATGCATGAAAGGTTCGGGTAACAGCTAACCTAAAACAATTAAAAATATATCTCCAATGTTAACGCCTAACCTTAAACAATGTATGACTCTAATATTAATATCTAACCTAAAACAATGTATTACTCCAATGCTAACGCATGTTGAAAATAGAATTCATATTTACTGATTTGAACATAATTAGTGACTTGCCTATACATGATTAATTATTTACCTGAACGCTTTGTGTTTTTTTATTCCTGTTTTAACAAAACCCAACAAAAAATAGTCGTTTTTTTTTCTCCGTTTTTTATATAGCACTATGGTACTCGTTGGAAAGATAATAAAACACCCGTTAATTTGGTGTAGTTTTTTTCTTTAAAAAATCTCGTATATAAAAGATATTAACGTTTAAAAATTATGGGAGGAAACATAAGAGAGAAAAATCTAATTTTGTTTTTAAATTATTTTTTTCCTAAAATATCTCAATGCCACATGGGATGACACATGACACACTCAATGAGGAGAATGACTCTTTGAGTGCCATGTCATTAAAATGACTTTCTTTTATTATATGTATAGATACGTGAAACTTGTTTGTGGAGTGTATTTGGAGGTTAAAAAAGTGGTGAGACAACAAATCAAACAACTAAATAGCTAACATAAAAAACAATATTTTTTTTAAATACAATTAAAATATACGGAGTATGTATTAATTGTTAATATAATCAAAGTTTGATTGAAACCCATTAATTTCTAACATAAATATATCAGAGTAAAGTGCATGGATGGTCCTTGTGGTTTGCCCAAATTTAAACTCTGCTCCTTAGCGTTTTGAAATTACACGTATGAGATCTGTGGTTTGTATTTTGTTTCATTGATGGTCCCTGATTTAGATGGAGGTTAAGTTTTTCAGTTAAGTCAATGTGAAATTACTAAATTACCCCTCTTTAAAAAAAAACAAAAAAAAAAACCCACCACCATATTCCCTTCTCTTCTCAACCCCTCTTCTCAAACCTACCAACCATCACCAACCACAACCATCACCACTACCATCTTTCTCTCTCTCTCTAGCCCTCTCTTCGTCTCTCTCTCTCTAAACCTCTCCCTCTCTCCTGTAAAGCGACGGCCGGCCACCACCGGGGATGGTGACTGTGGAAGGCGGCGCTAGGTGTTTAGGGTCCAACAACAACTAATCAATCTCATCAACAGACCAGTGCTTGCCACCTCATCGAAGGGTTCTGTCTTGAAGGTTATATAGCACTCGCTGTTGCTGTCATGTATGAAAAAAGCCTGGGCCCAATGTCACCTTGGTTTGGTTATTTTCAGGTGATGCCTGATAGGAACGATGATGTTCCGTTGAGATTGATGAGTTGTTGTTGGGCACTGAGCTTCATAAGGTTAGGTTTTACATTAATTTACTATAGTTGATTAATTTACTATAGTTGATGAGATTGATGAGTTGCTGTGTAATCCTCACAAAGTAGAGGATGGTGACTGTGGAAGGCAGCGCTAGGTGTTTAGGGTCCGGGTCTGGTTTGGGTTTTTGGTGGTGACCGGTTATGTGGTCTGGGGTTTGGGTTTCTGTTTGTTTGGGGTTCGGTGGTACTGAAGTTGGGTTAGGGTTGGGGTTGGGAACGACGGTGGTTCGTTGACTTTGACGAATTTGTGGTGGTGGTTGGAGGAGGAGGAGGAGGAGGAGGAGGGGGGTGATGTTGGTTGTTTGAAGAGGAGGAGGAGGTGGTGGTGCTGGTCATATACACAAAAGATTAAACTGCTCGGATGGTCCCTGTGGGTATTTTGGTCATTTTACATGACTTAATTGATAAAATTTAACGACGTTAGCTGGTAGGGACAAAAATGTTATAAAATGTCAACGTTGAGGACCATTGAAAATATATGGGGGCATACGTGAAATTTGGGCAAACCACATAGACCATCCGTGCACTTTACTCAATATATCACAATATGTACTTTATAGGATTTGAACTCCTATTTTTTTGGTTGTGAAACACACCACTTAACAACCAGGATGCCCCATGACGACATAGAAATTTATTTAACACGAACATATCGGTATTTTTCTCTTTTGTTTTTCCTAGATTTTAAATATGGAAACATTTAAAACTCTAAAATATAGTCCGCTAACAAACTAATGAGAAAATAATGAAAAGCTTATAAACATAAATGGGAAGTTATAAATACAAAATATTGCTCAATAATATGTAAATTTTATTTTGATAGATTACTTAGAAATGAAAATTTTGTATCTGGACAGTGAACACTCACATAAGACTTGCAACAAAGGTGTTTTTTTTTTCTCTCTATAAAAACATGAATGCTTGAATTGTTGGGTGCTTCCATAAAGTGGAAGCATGCTAGACAAAGCCTGCTTCTGGCCTATTATTACATCACTACTTTTGCTTATTAACTAATTCCTACAAATTATTTATGTTTTCCAAATGGAACAATCATTCTAATCATGCAGGTTTAGCATGAATAATTCATCTATTTACATGTGTACTCAACCATCAAATTATAAGATATGCTGTTGATCTAAAAAGCACACATTTTTATAATCTAATTATCTAAACGTTTACCCTCACCTATCCTTTTGATTAATCTAACTTGAGCATTTCAGTGGAATTAATAAGTTTGCTCTTGTGATTTCATCAAACATTATACAAAGATAGTCTTGATTTTCCTAAACAAAGGATTTAACGTTCTTAGCACTTTGAACAAAACGATGTTTAATCAGCTTAGATTGTGCTCTTCCGATTATAGCTCACATCTTCATTTAATATAATAGAAACATAAAATCTTTACAATTATATGAAAAAAAAACATGCATATTATCCAAACAATGGATTTATAAGGAGTTGCACACAATTTGGAAAAGGCCCAAAACAACCTGCACAAAATTTGAAAAGGCCCACACATAATTTATTAAACCACCAAATCACAGATTTATTAGAGGCTAGATTGTGTTGTCAATTGTCATATCTCCATCTATTGTGATTTTAATGTACATCTAATATAGGTGATACTAAAACGTAATATCCTTCGTCACATGAGATATATGTTTTGGGTACATTAATTTAAAACCAGATGTGTAATAGTTTCATATGTTTTTAGTGTCACGTTAAAAACTGAGTGTTGCATTGGTGCCACGTAGTTATAAGCTCTCACTCACCACTTTTCACCTTTAGTGTGTAATGGTTTTATAAATTTTCACTACCCACCGCTAATTAAAACTAGTATGAATGTCCGTTTGAATTGTCGCCTTAGAGTTATGGTGCGGGTTTGTGGTGAAAAGTGTAGAGGTGAGTAGATTTGTGTGAACAAATGTGCAAGTATATTGTTTAAAAAAGACATATTTGTCCTCGTAAATAAACTAACACATGTATTGAGTGTTGAGCATTGAGCAACAATACTTGTACAATATTAGATTTAAATAATCTCATCTATCGATTATTGGCGACTGCCACCAGTCTCATTTTCAAAAATCATTATTGGCGGTCCCATTTTTTAACTTATTTTTGCCTTAGCAGTCACATACTACCTAAAAGTGAATATAGTTAGTTTTTGCTGACATAAACTCTTTATGAGGCATAAAGTCAAAATTTTGTAGACAAAGACTACTTATGTGCAAAAGTCAATTTTTTTTGTCGTGGACTGCTTATATGGCAATTCTCTTCAGCAAAAACTAACTAAGTTAACTTTTAGTTTATTATCAGAGTGCTGAGAGACAATAAGTTAGAAGGTGGACTGTTTATATGAAATCTTTTCCAAATACATTATAATATAATATAATATAGATTAGCAAATGATATCTAAAGCAAGTATATTACACCCTCACACTTGTCCTAAGTAGTATGTAGGGTGCAAACAAGCCGAGCTCGACCAAGCTCGAGCTCGATTAACTTGTAGGAGCTCGAGCTCGAACTAGTTGGTAGTTTCTCAAGCTTGAGCTCGGCCCGGGCTCGGCTCGTTTAGTGTATATTAGTTAATATATTAAATTAAATAATATATATAATAGGCTCGATAACTCAAAAGCCCGGCTCGACTCGTTTATTAAACAACTTTAAATGTGGGGTAATTTTGGTAAATAGTATAAAATATTAATAAACCTAATATTATACTAAGGCTTCATATACCAGGCTCGAGTTCGATAAGTAAACGAGCTTTGTTTTAGGCTCAAGCTCAACTCGAGCTTGATAAGGATCCGCTCGTTTCGAGCTTTTTATCGAGCCGATCTCGAGTAGCGCATGAGGTGCTCGGCTCATTTGCACCCCTAGTAATATGTTTAATAATTTTATCGTACTTCCTATACACATTCAACGATTTTTTAATATTATTAAGATATCACTTGTCTTTATCGTCATCGTGAAAAACGTAAAACATGAGGCATTGATGGAAGGACGGGAAAGGACCTACTTTTGTAGTCTTCTTAATTTGTGTGGTGAAGGTTTGTTCGATAAAATCACAAGACATTGTGACGAGACAGTCAGGGCACACCACTTTCATGTGATATATTTTTAAGAAGATATTTAGTGTCGAACCAAATCTATTCCACAGGTAGAGAAATTGAAATTGATATAAAAAGAATGTTAAATTAAATGTGTGTATGGAGAGTTGGAACTACATCAACGAGTGTGACATGTGATTTGAATTGAAATTGTCCATATTTCTAGACTGAACATAAAATGTAAATTTCCTTAAGAACATGTAATCTTGATGTTTTGTGGTATTATGAAGTTATTTTAAAACTTTAATACGAGTTGGATTGAGACATTGTTTAAGTAACTAATATAGTGTGTCGTAGTCATTAAAAATCATGACAATGTCGTAATTCTTAAATCAGCAATTCAAATATCCCTTCGCTCATAGTTATTAGCCTCAACTGAAACTAAAATAAAAGTCATCGATTAATCTGTTCTCTTAACCATCGGTTAGATTTTCAGTTTACAGGTCCGCGATAATAATTTGGGTTAATAAACCTGTCCTAAAAGTTTTCCTTAGAAACACCTAAAATTAGGTATAAATACATAAAATGGATGTATAAAACCTGAATTTGAATTATAAAAGCTAGAAATATATGAAAATATGTATGTGTTGGGCCAGTTTGGTTAATTTCAATAACTGAATGTATAAAAAAACCGATAACCAATTTTGGTTATTTTGATTTTTGGTTAATTTAGTTTTTAATTAATTGGATTTTGATTAATTCGGTTTAGTTGATTTCGGTTCGGTTTCAGTTAACAATTTAATTATTGCTCATCCCCTAGACGCTGTTAATCATGTAACATATCAGCTTTAGAAAAAAAATACTTTAGCAATGCTATACTCAAATTATCGAGAATAAAATGCTTGTTTTTATGGTGTAATATTTTTTTTTTAAAAAGATTGACATTTGAAAAAGCGATGGTCTTTTAAAAATCATGGGGCATTTAATTTAAGTGAGAAAAGTGTAATACTTATTTAAATAATCAAAGTTGATAAAAGTCGAGGGGCATAAATGTTTAAGTATTGTTTAAAAATAAATATTTAATACATAAATAAATTAGGGGAATTGTATTTTAATAACCTGAACTATTTGAAATTGGTCACTGGCACCCCCAACTAAAAAATTGGCCATATATAACCTGAACTATTGACTTATTGGAATCTAACACCCACTAACGGTTAAATCACTAACACCGTTAGTGGGTTCGCTGACATGGCAAGATTTACTGACGTGGCATGCTGACATGGCAAGATTTGCTGATGTGGCATGCTGACGTGTCAATCCACGTGTGCACATGTCAGCGTGCCACGTCAGCAACATGTGCCACGTCAGCAACTTGTGCCACGTCAGCAACCCAACTAACGGCGTCAGTTAGTTGGGTGCTAGATTCCAATAAGTCAATAGTTCAGGTTATATATGACCAATTTTTTAGTTGAGGGTGCCAGTGGCCAATTTCGAATAGTTTGGGTTATTAAAATCCAATTCCCCAATAAATTAACACATGATTAAGTGTTGTAGCTTGAGCAATATACTTGTATTACTTAAAGCCTTAGAAAGAAATGCATTATAATGCCCCATAAATATATATAAGAGAGAATTACACAGATTGTCCTTTAGTTTTATCCGAAATTGCATCCTTTGTCCTTTTTTTGAATTTTTAACTCCCTATGTCCTTTGTTTTGTACACTTGTTACACCGTTTGTCCTTTAGACCCAACCCCGTTAAAAAACTCAGTTAAGTTGGTCATGTGCCACTCATGTGAGGGGCAAACCTGTCTTTTCACCTTAAAACATGATAAAACTTTAAAAAAAAAAACCAAATCAGACAAACATCATCATCTTCATCTTTACCCCTTCAACAACTCAAACCCTAAACCACCATTAATTCATCACCAACATACCTATCTCCACCACTGCCGCCGTAACCACCACCACCTCCCCACCGTCGAACCATTGCCGGACCACCACCACCTCCCCACCGTCGAACCATTGCCGTAACCACCACCACCTCCCCACCGTCCATCTAACAGCCACCACCACAACAACCAAACCCTTGTCACCAGCGCCTAACTTGGAACAGCCATTAACCACCACCACAGTCGTCACCACCACCTATGACCACCGTAGCCACCACAGCCTCCCACCTTAACCCCTGTAACCCTCCTCCTTGTCAACAATAAACACCACCAATACAACCTCTTCATCATCGGGCATCAGAATCAAGAGAATAGAGGTGATTTGGGGGTTTTTACCTGTTTTCAATCGGAGATAAAGGAACCATTGCTGCCATCTGAAACAACCACCGTGAACCGCCGCCGCCGCTGCAGGAACCACCACCACCTCCTCTTCTCCTTTCTCTCTCCTCTGAGCTCATTCTCTCTCCTCTACCTCTCTCTCTTCCTCTCGGCTCTGCGTCTCTCTCTATCTCTAAAGTAATAATCATAGATGTGGGGTGTTGAGGAGGTGAGGTCCCCTTCTCCAAGTCTCTCTCTTTCCCATAAACCCAGTTGATCAATCTTGGTGACAACCGTTGACATAGCTGGTGTAAGCAGGTCGCCGGTGTAGTATACGACGTCCCATAAACCCATTTTTTCGATGGTTTGCGTCATTCACTGATTGTACCAAAGAGTAAAGACGTTGGTCAATATTTAATAATTAACTGATACTTTTCATTTTTATGTATTAAATTTTTAATAATTACTTTGTTTTGTATTAATTTTTGTTACAAATCACCTTTTAATAATTAACTGATACTTTTCATTTTTATTATTACACATATTGTCCTTTTGAGGGTGAAAAGACAGGATTGCCCCTCACATGAGTGGCACATGACCAACTTAACTGAGTTTTTTAACGGGGTTGGGTCTAAAGGACAAATGGTGTAACAAGTGTACAAAACAAAGGACATAGGGAGTTAAAAATTCAAAAAAAGGACAAAGGATGCAATTTCAGGTAAAACTAAAGGACAATCTGTGTAATTCTCTCTATATATAAACAAACCATCAAACCAAGGTTGTCTAAGTGAATTACGTTAGTTATAGCATAAGAAAACAACCTATAGTTCTATACGATGTGAAAAAAAATCCCCACAACACCTCTAGGCTTTTGGGACAGCTACGTCTTGATAGCGTCCTAGGAATCCACCCAAGGATTTAAAGAACTTCAAGAAATGTCGTGTGAAATGATAAAACTCTCAAAATCCAAGGTCGGTATTAAATCTTTTTGAGCGTCAACATTACACAAAAGTTCCATTAAAAATTTAAATTAGTAGCACAAAGGTTGAATATTATTATAAACTAGTGGGTTTCTTGTATCGCGCGTTGCGCGATTGTTTCAAGCTACGTTGCATAGATGTAAGCCATAGCTAACATGTTTACGATAGTTTTCCCATACATTGAACAAAAGTTTTAAAATTTGGCACACAACATAGTTAAAACAACATGTGTTACTAAGTGTTTATGAACGTTGTGTTAGATAAACAAAAAGAGTTGTGTCCGTGTCATTTCTGCGTGCTTATTTAGTTGCCTAGAGCTGGCCTTTTTTTAGGGTTGGTTGTGTCGTCTACAAGACAATAAAACTGACTTAGCAATGGGTTTGAACAGTATATAGATATAAGTAATTTTCTACCTGTTGTGGCAAATAGAACACAAAAAAATGTACATATTTTTAAGGAAGAACTGAATGCGCTTGTTAGCTACGTGTAGCAACTTCAGCCCATTTACTTAAGAGCGGGTCGATTCGGGTTGTATTTTGTTAGCAAATGGGTCAAATAAAAAATTTAACAGTTTTGGCAAAAGGGGGAATGGGTCAATGGGACATGAATTTCCTGAATATGTATTTAATTGCATACAACCTTATAAACGCTTAGTTCAAGAAATCTAAATTACAAGTCTCATAATAACTTACCTGCTCACTCTCTAATAACTTGGGCCATGTGTTTTTAGTATCGCCCAACCATATAATCTAGCTAAGATTACAAAGTCAATTTATAAGATGGCCATTAAAGTACGAATTGAAACACAGTTTTCACATAACCAAGAATTAGTAAGCTTTAAATATGCAATTAGCAAGAACAGAGAAATAAGCATATTTAAATCAGTATACTTACTCATGATCCGTAATGCTCCTTGGAAACGCAACATTTGACATTGAATTCAAACGTGTTCTTTTATGTATATATCATCCACGGCAGCCTTCCTTGACGATATCAATGCCCATCTCACATTCTCGCCAGATGTTAAATGGGGACATATGAAATAAAAAGTAGGTTGACAAATGGACATACTCCCTTAAAAAAACAGAAATCATTTGTAGCCACTTAAGGTTCAAAGCAGGTGATATTCTAGGGAGAAAACTATTTTATAAATAGAGGAAGTCTATTGATGATGTTCAGTAAGATAAAGAAAGCATTCAAAGTAAATTTATACATATAATTTCTGACCATAACGTATATTATATTACAAAGAAGGAAAAAAATCAAGCAAAAATAATACCCACATAAGAGGATGACGAAGAATAACACTGCAACCCTTTTCTTACTTCAAAGCCGCTTTCGAAGCCTCTAGTCCTGAAAAATTAAAAAAGCCAGAAGTGTAAAACTATGGGAAAATAGTAAATATTTCTACGCTTGTTTTTTTCAAACACCAGACATTATAGCGAGGGTGTTCCAGATGAAAGTCTGTTGTTTTGTTAAGTACCTGAGGACATCGAAGCCATTCGGGGGTGCAACAGCTGGTATGTAGTATTCTATTACCTTATTACATACCTTTTGACAACGGGCTTTTTAAAATACAAATACCAAAGCTAATGTTTTTACTCTCTTTCGTGTAGATTTGTATACAATAGAGTTTCAGAAACGGGGTTTGCCTCATTGTCACACTTTATTGTGGGTGTCCAGTGTATATAGTATCAGGAATGCAGAACAAATAGATCAGGATATCAGCTGTGATACCTGATCCAGCTATTCACCCTCATTTGCATCGAACTGTTACAGAATGTTATGGAAATAAAATTTATAAACACACATATGCACCATTACTACTGCTGTCATTAATAACCAGCGACCCTACACGGCTGGACGCCCGGCTCTAGACGAAGCTGAGGGAGTTACCTGTCGTTAACATCCATCGACCCACGCCTCCATACCTGACCTCTAACACCATCAGTCTTCAGCTACACAACCTCTCTGCCACACTTTATGCACCGCTGCTGCTTCTGCTGTCATTAACGGCCTGCGACCCACGCCTCTACTACCAGATAGACAAACAGCCTTCAGCTACACAACTTCTACGCCACGCATTAACTTTAACAATATGTTACTGCTGTCGTTAACAGCTATTGACCAGACAATAATTATGTGCTCTGGCCTCACCTAGTAGTCTTCCAACAGTTCCCTGAGATAAGAAAAATTCATAAATATATCCTAAAACTGAAACTCAAATAAAATGTTTAGATAGTTTTTGGGAATATGTGTGTGTATTTAAATCAAAGCTGATCATCCCTTCATCAATACAAACCTGTCCATGGTGACTGTCTATTAAATCGAGTTGGTCATGTTTCAACCGCTTTGCCTCGATCAAAAACTGACCGGCGACCACCACCAACAGCTGAAATCACTGCTCCCAAGCATCTAGAATAATGCATTAGAAACCCGAATCGATTTATATAATCAGAAAGTAGACGTGTTTTACCTTAATAATCGGAAGCCTTTTGTATGAGCTAACACAACTTCAAGCCACGTATCTTACCACGTTCTAGGATTAACACATGTATTACATAGTTATTTTAAAGCCCATCTTTTTGTGTTATGTTTGCTGAACACCTGGTACACATCTTTTGTCCAGTGGAAGATCAGCCACTGAAACTTGAGTATAGTGTTGCTACAATAAAGAAAATGAAATTTTTAAATGTTAATACATTCTTGTTTGTAATGATACCTCTATAGTGTTACAACAAAAAATTAAGCTGTCCAATTAAGATGTGTTTAAAAAGTTATAACATGCATGTATACCAATTAGGACGGTGTGTTTAACGTACAACAATGCGTCCAAGTTGTACAAAAGAGAAACAAAATAATTAAGTGAAATTTGAACCATTTTTAACTAATTTAACCCAGGTCCAAGAAGCATATCAAACAAAGGAGCTAACCAGCAAGCAGCATGCAAACAGTGCAAAGGAAACCAACAACGATAAAATATAAACAAAAGTTAATGTTACGCATATGACGGATTAATATAAAAAATTGGAACACCGGCCAAAAGCGATTAGGCATTGCAAGTTTACCTGGGCATTCCTAATTTGGCCAAAATAGTGGGGCATCCGACTAATTGAGTCTAGACCATCTCAGACCACCACGCAATCGTTTTGCAACACCAACTCAACCTAATCATCACCACCGTCAATAGCCCTGTTCTTTACCAACACCGCTGTTGCCACCTTCGCAACCTTAAGCCATCGTCTTCATCACCGTCACCCTTAACCATTGTCATCAGCTTTGAAGACAACCACCACTGTCGTTACCAACAACATCAATTCAGAAAATACACTATAAACAAAAAAAATCATACTAAACCAAATTTATTATAGATTTAACAACACCATAACAAAGAATACTAAAAAAAACCGCAAAGGTCACCCAATAAATCACCCAGCGGCCACAAAACACCTGCATAATTCCGTTGTTACCACTAAATCCATCCATTTATATAAGTAGCTTATTCAAAGTTTGCTCTCTTTCAACATTCATCCAGCAAAGAACCACGCTAGTGAATACGTATTGACATTATCATATGAAATGAAACATTCTTTTTGAAATCGAAATGATGTGTTATGTGTGCCGTTGAGCCAAACGCAAAATATGCATTTACTCAGGTAAGAGAAAAACTAATGTCTAAAACAATAACAAAGAAAAGATGGCAACAACAATCAAGCTTAAAGCCAAGCCTAAGCTTCAGTCAGTTGAGGTAATCTTACAGACATCAATGAACGTTTGCACTGCATTGTGATATTGTGTTCCCTGCAATCCAAATATTAGTTGAAAGTTACAAATGACAAGACCATGGTGTGAGTGTGGTTATACATACCTCCCAGTAAAGTTGATTGCAGTCTGTGCACTGCCAGAATTCAATATTCCTGTCAAATAAACAGTTAGGGATCACTAAATTCATCACTTTAAAAGATTACATAAAAACCCTTTAGATTAACAGATACCTATATATATATATATAGGGGATGGTTAAAATGGAAACCACAAAAAGTTGAAGAAACCTTGGAAACTAAATGTGAGCCCTTGATCAAACAAGATGGAGGGTGTAGATTGAATCTAAATATTATAATACAAGAAAGGACATTAAAGTAGGAGAGAGGTGTGAGAAAGGGTAGTTGAGTAATTTGGCTTTGGCTATGTGTTGGTTACTGCATGCAAGATCAGAAGACGTCTTATCATTCCCTCTCTCTATCAATAACATCTCCCTCTCTCTTATTGCTTATACAAACATCACAAATTCAAATTCTCGACCCCTGTTCTCTCTTGTAAAGCATCATACAAACAGTGTAAAGCATTACAAAGCAACATTCTTTGAAGAAACAACGAACAATCGTCAGTGGTTACACATCAACGAAAGGGATGAGATCGTTCATGTGGAGCATATCTTCGTTTAAACGACGGTTTGGTTCGAAGAAAAATTCAAAAAGGTAGGTGTTTAATGTTTTTATTTAGCATTACAACCATTATTATTTTCTATAAAACATTTGGGGGTTCTCGAGTTGGGTGTAAAAAATCCTTGAGTTTGGAGGTTTTTGAATTTCGAACAGTAGATATGTTCTGAATTGGGGGTTTTGGGATTTGTTTTTTTATTCACTCTAGAATGACATGGTATGTTATGATTGTGACACAATAATCGCAAAATTAAAAGTTGAATACGTATATACCTTGTTTGAAACAGGAGGAAAAGAAAAGTTGTCATTTTGTCTGATGATACCACATCAAAAAGGCATGTTAAGCACAAGAGCAGATCAACTAGTGGCCATGAAGAAGCAAAACGTCAACTAGGTAGGTGTTACATACATTATGGATAGTAAGTAGGATATTTTCCTTTAAAGATTATAGAACTGTAATTATAGTGTGATATGGTTGTATTTATAGTTTTATAAAATGAGAATGTTGGCTGAGAATTTTTTATATATAAATGTTGTGATGGTAGATTATGATTCAGACACACCGCTTGTCAATTTAAAGAGGCTGTGTAAAAGAGTCGCGAAAGATTGTCAGGATGCTGATCCCGGGCCATCTAGAGTGAATGCTTCAGATGATGACGAGGAAGGAGAAACATCCATTCAAGCGTCGGCTGACAGTGATGCGGACTTTTCTGGTGCAGAAAAGAGTGATGATGATGAGTCGAGCGTGAAGGCGCATAAGGGTAAGGGTCGATTTTAAGAATACATTGTCACAATATGTTATGTATAATGCTAAGGTTTACTTGGGTAATTGGTGTCTTATGTGTGCAGCCGAGAGGCCTTCATTCTTTTGTAACAGACGTCTTCGACAAGCGGCTAAAAATAAAGGTTTGTATTAAATGTTTTTTGGATACTTTTCCTGTTACGTGTGTAAATGAGATTTAGATGTTCTAGTTTAGCAATATGGTGTTCCTGTACCCTGAAATATATGTTTTGCAAAAGCAGGAAAAAAAGTAGCATGTGAAGCAGTTCAAACAAGAGCAAAGAAAGGTTAATTTTAATCCTATTTGTAGTAAATATGTATGAAATTTTAATAGTTACATGTGTAACAGGTAAAGAAGCCGTACCTGTGTATGATGTGTCATCAAGCTCGCCGGTTAGGATAACCCGATCAAAAGCACGTGCGATAGAGATATCATCTGAAAAACCAAGGGGCAGAAAAGTCGAACCAACAAAGCCAAGTAAACGTAAGAGGGCGGAGAGAATGTTGAACGCTGATGTAGAGTCTCGTAAGAAGCGCAAAAGATCAAAGTTGAACGAGTGGCTGGGAATACGTACTAGATCATCACCAACACAGTTTACAAGGTGCATACAAATACTAAGTGACGAACAACGCCTAGCAGTGAAGGAAATGGGGTTCGGCCGCCTGCTTAGTCTGAAAATGGATGGGATACCAGCGAAGTTAGGGCATTATGTTGTTGATAACTTTGACCCGGATAGTTTGGAGTTGACCTTGCCGTCTGTGACAATTGCCATTGATGCTGAGGTTGTGCACAAGATACTCGGTATTCCAATTGGAGGGGTGTCTTTCAATGCGCTGGAGTGTAGGGACGCGCATGATGAAGGGATAGCTAACTGGAAGAAGAGGTACCCGCCGAGCAGATTTATATCTCCAAAGCAAATGGTTGATATGATTGAGAAAGAGTCCAATGGTGAGGATGATTTTAATTTTCGTATGGATTTTATTATGTGCTTCTATACGATCATGGTTGACTGCCACAAACAAGGGAGTTTGAAGGACAATATACTGGACTATCTGACGGATGACTTGGATTTTGGCGGGCTGGACTGGTGTGAGTTAGTAGTGGATGGTCTAAGGAGTTGTAAAAATGGTTGGAGACGAGACAGTTTGGATCCACCTTTTACAGGCCCATTGACCTTGTTGACGGTAAATTATTTTTAACGTATGTTACATAGTGACATAGTGTAGTATTAACATAGTTTCTTTACTTGTTTACAACATTTATTTTGCAGCTGTTATACGTTGATAGTTTTAAATGCAAAGGTATAGATATTGATTCGTCAATGCTTCCTATGAGTTTTTGGACATTCCAAAGGTTAAGAGAACGAGAAAGGATTGAAATAAAAGGAGGCGGTTTCGGTAGGGGTCCTAAGAAACCGTTGACTTCGTACGAGGATTTGAAGGTTGGATTAGAGGAACCAAGTATCAAGGTTTGTAACATGTTGTCTATTAGCTATGTACGTTTCGTGTACTACATATAAATACCGTACTAACAGGTAACAAATATCAAAAACAGGAAAGGGTAGCAAGTGTCGGGGATCTAGTAGGTGTTTTGATTAGAACGAAAAAGAAGGTTGAATCGGTCATATGCAAGTTAGATGAGGAGTATCCAGGTAGAGAAGAAGTTGTGGCTGTCAAGTCTAGGTATGATGCTTTCATTAAAGACATAGTGAAAGCGAATGAGGCCGAAGCTGTTGCGTGTGTAAAAGCAGCTGGAGAAATCTCCTGTGTTTTAGCAGCATTAAGTAAATGCAGCACCTTGGATGCAGGTAAGTTTGATGTTTATGAGGAATATATATTTTGGTAAAGTTTAAATACATTAATTCCCAACATTGAATATTATCTTACGGCTGTATGTTACATCAGCAGAGAAGGCTGGACCAAGCAACCAGAAACAACAAGATGAGGATGATGTTGTTAGTTTGGGCGAATCACCGCTGAACAAGTCGCCAGTTACGTGCTTAAAAAAGAAAAACGGCGATGGCGCGGTGGACGAGGGGGGGGGGGCATTTGAAAGCCCAATAGTAAGCCAATACAGAAAGATTCTGCATGACAGTGAAAAGCAAAAAAATGACGCGCAAACAACAGGTGTGGTAGAAACAGAAGGGAAGGAGATTTTCAAAAGTCAAGGTAAAAAAACACTACGCACATTCCAATCGTTAATAACATTGTGTTTGACTAGTTATGTCTTTAATATCTGTTAACAGGAAATGAAGATCTGGCAAAGAATTTAACCAGCAAATTTGCTGAGGTTAGTGAAGAGGGGAAACATGAGCATGATGTAGCAGGACATTCAGGGGACCTACAACAAAAAGGTAAGGAGAGTTTCCTGTTACGTACGCATAGTATGTGCTGTTACGTACGCATAGTATTCAGATAAGTTAAGGTGTTGATTGTAATGTTATGTGGTTATGCAGATGTCGATGCCGGCCGACAAGTTGTTGCAAATGTGTCAGACAATGTGGTACCAAATGACAATGAAGAGGAATTGCTGAACACACAAACGTTGGCAGCAACACAAAGCGAACAATTAGGTAAAAACTGGATTGTTGTTAATAAACATGTAAATCACGTAACCAAAGTTTTGAAAATTGATTCCATATGAAATGGGAATTAACTTTATACACGGGATAATATTCTTGTTTCAGAAACGGTTGCGCCAACAAGTGAGATATTACACGAAGTGATGATCACACAAACATTGGCTTCAACGCAAAGCGAACCAACAGGTATGCAGTGGAATAGTATAAAATTGCTAATATATAGAATTGCGTTAAGATTGTTGTATGGTGACGTATGTTACGATATCTTAAAGGCGGCGCTATAACGCCAGAAGACGCTGCAGACGAGAGGAAAGTTGAATCAAGTGTGAACATTGGAGACACAAAAGCAGAGGAACAAATGGAAGAGGATAAAACAGGTGAAGCAGAGGTGACCACGCTCAGCAATAATGAGTCAGGTATGATATTGTAAAATTTATAGGTACATGTATAGCTCATATGATATGATTGTGTTATAAGGTATGTTGATAATGTGAAGCAGGGTACATAACAAACGCAAACACTACAACAAATACAGTTCAGTCAGAGGGAAATGATGAACAGGGGCAACAACCTGAAAAAGGTATTGTAAAGTCATTTGATTGTGTCGATAGTAAAGCAATTATGTAACAGATTGTGGGCGGTTACGGAATTGTCATACAGGAGTACAGGTGCATACGGCAGAATCGAGTGATAGGGGCAACCAGGTTGGTGAAGCAGGGAAACAAAAAGAAGCAGGTACGATGAAAAAGAAAAACTATATATGTTTAGAATACACATCACGGTCAATAAATTATATTTGGTTAAACATTTGCAGGAATGACCTGGATATTTCCATATATGTCAACACCAGATGCCAACGATGCGCCAACGTTTAGCTTTGGCCTTACACAACCAGAACCAACAGATCCGGGAGAGTCAGGTTTGAATACAGTTCTTAAAATGCCAATACAAAAATGTTAGATAATTGACTGCGTTTTAAACAGTTTTTAATGTCTATGTTACAGAAGGTGTCACAATGACTCAAAAAATGGAATGTGGTTTGACAAACAAAGCAGGTGAATCAGGTATCAAGTCTACATGCTACCAATGTTGAATCGATAGAACATATTAATCAGCTAACAAAAGTTGTGACATACGTTACAGGTTCTGGCGGTGCGGAAGTCAATGAAATAGTTGATGAGAAGGAGGTTGTTGGGTCAACAGGTTAGATTGATGCTGTTTTTCAAAGTATAAAATTATTAACATGTGTAATGATACAACCGTTTTTAATGTCTATCTTACAGAAGCTGTCACAATGGGTCAAAATATGGAAGGTGTTCTGGAGGACCAACAAGGTGTAACAGGTATCAACTTTCCATGTTAACAATGTTGAACCGCTGGAACCGATTATTCACTTAAACATAGTTGTGACATACGTAACAGATTGTGCCAGTGTGGGTCCGAAGGCAAAACTTGATAAAAAGGAGAATGTGGGATCAACAGGTTAGATTTAGGCTATTTTTTGAGTGTTAAAAATATTGAAAAGGGTAGTCATATAACTGTTACATGTGTAACATTACTTTTATTTATATTAGGTGACACACCCCTGGATGTGAGCAAGGCGCGTGGAAAGGCGAAAGCTGATGATGTTATAGGTTAGTTCATAAGTAAAATTGTAATGTAATTTTAGTTTTCATACATTTCTGCTGATAATACTTATTTTGGATATTTAGAAGCGGGTTGGGTTGGTGGATCAATATTTAATACACAACCGGTGTATCCGTTGGTGCCGCCCGTCAGTTCATATGACGCACAGACTCAAGTTTACAATGAGTACGGGGTTGGTGGTAGCCTGCAGGTAGATGAGGACAACATGACATTGGCAATGCGTCAGGCAATGATTGCAAAGATGGATGCAACCAAGCGAAACCCCCTACGTGAAAGGAATGTCACATATGTTCATAAGTCACCGTTTCACATAAGGGGGTAGATTTGGGAGAGGGCGTCACAAAGGATGATGATATGGTGTGGAACTTTGTTTACAGGGACGAGGATCCGTTGAATATGTTATGTGGTTCTGAGGAAAGAAGGAGGGTAGCCATAAAAACCCGGTAATTAATTTGAAGATTGTATGTGTTAATAAGATTTGACATGCTGTAACATGTGTAACATTTGTTGGCTGGTTTTATGATGTTTTGCAGTCTAGAGCGTGGGGAAGAGGTAAAAAATATAGACATACCAGCTGAAGAGATAGATAATGCCCTTGCAAAGTAAGACAATGTTTTTTTTAGGAACTTATAAGACTGCTTCCTAAATCTTTCTTGGTTAAATGACAACAGTGAGGTGTTATTTAGAAGTTTATGTGACGTGGAAGCCACACGTCGCATGTTCAAAACGTTGAAGCCGGGGGAGCAGGTAATGGATGTAATTGTTGACTGTTGGGTGGATGTTTTAAACTACGAGGAGAGGTTGAAATCGGACGGCGCTCCTCTACGTTTGTTTGTAGGGACAAACGCAGTGGTACGTAATTTAAAATGCAAACATTGGGTTACATATGTTATGTAAGTGACAATGACAACTTCTTTTTATTTTGTTGACAAAAAAAATTAGGTTCCGTGGATGCTTAATGACAGAAAGTGTGATCCGGAAAGACGAAGTTCACGGTTTACAGCAGCGATGTTGGCTGCAGTACCTCGGTATGAGAGCAACCGTGACTTCAAACGATATGATATCGTCTTTTTCCCGATCCTTGAAAGGGCCCACTTCTACTTATTGGTGTTTGAGCTGAAGAATATTGCCATAATGCTGATTGATAATGACAAAAAGCGAGGGAGACGAACATGCAAGGATCATCCTCAGTTTCACAAAAAGGATACTGTAAACAAATATGTAAGTTTTTATAGATATTTTGAAATGATATATAATAAAACCTTGTTGATTTAAAACAATGTTTTTGACAGAAACACATGTTTGTGGAGTTCCTTAAAGGCATTGAGCATCCGAAGGCTGCAAAGATCGGAGGGGCAGAAGTAAATAGGCTGGATGTAGAGTGGGGCACATCTGGTAATGGGACGGATTGTGGTGTATACCTAATGAGACACATGGAGAGATTCATGGGGCTGCATGTACCGTTTGACTGCAAATTCAGTAAGCACTGGCGCGCTAAAGAAGGGGAGATCAATAAGCTGCGGTCCAAGTACACCGCACATATTCTGCGTTCACCGGTTAACACAAAGAAGGGAGAGGTGGAAGCAGGGGCACGCTTGAAGACACAACCTCCGATGTTGGTGTAGGTGTTTGTTGAAAACTCTGTATGATGATTGTGTAGTGTTGGAACACTTTTTGTGGTGAAAGATACACTTATGGGGTCTGTAATATAACTTAACCTAACTTAACTAATATGGTCAATTGTCAAACGCCTAACTGTTTTAACCAGGTAGTATGTTTTAAGCACATGTATTATGTTCCATATGTTAAACTGTTTTAAGCGGATATTATATAAGAATTTTGCATACGATAATAGCTAGCAAAAATGGTAAGGTAGTACCCTTGCGATGGTTTATATGGTACTGAGGTACCAAAACACACTGTTACATACATAACATAGATCCACACAGGCAGACTGACATACCCTACACGTCTTAAACAAACACATGAAACTAAAAACATACATAAACTGCCTTCCACACGAAAACACAAAAAAAAAAAAAAAAACACAGAACGACGAACCATGAGAATAAGTTGCCAACTCATGGGGAGAATGATCCATACTGCGCTTCCAGGCTCAGCTCTGACTCTTCGCTATCCTCGCCTTCCCAAGGGTTATAGCTTGCCCACCTAGCGAGGGTATTTGGTGAGTTTGGGCACAATGGACAACCGCAATACTCATGGTCGTACTCAACACCTGGACACTCCAAGTCTGATATTGGTACTTCCGTTTTTGTTACCGAGTACGCAGTGCCAACTGACGTCCCTCCATCAACATCCATCTTTGCATCACCCGATGGTGTGTGAGTACTAGAATCAGCTTCCATCATTGTCGTGTCAGCGCCTTTGTTCGCTAGTGTTTGATCATTGGGTGCAGTAACATGTTTCGAAGCATCATTGGCTTGACGTTCGGTACGCTCCAATAAAGCCCAAAAATCAGTTACTTTTGAAGTGACCTCCTGATCGACGTCGATCTTCTGTCGCTTGGCTGCATGAGGGTTTGAAGGAGTATCCATTGGGAAAAAGTGTTTCTTTTGGTAAGTTGGAAACACTATTATTATGGAACTTAAATCTACTTAGAAAATGGGTTATAAAAATGAAGTTAAATGATGGGTGGTTGGGGTTATTTAATTAGAGTTTAATGGTATACTTTGCTTTATGTCAAATCAATATTGAGTTGTTGGGTGATAAAGTTGAATTTATATTTTATTCTATTCATGTGGTATATAATGTCTATCATTATTTTATTACATTTTGGTACTTCCCTTCCCTACAAAATCCTCCACACGTGCTCAAGCAGTTCCTCTGCATGGGCCCACACAAAGGGATGTTTAATATAATAATAACCACACAAGTGGAGATTCTGTGTTGCATATGTTACCAATACTGGGTAAAGTAAAACACATAACCTAATAAAAACAACGCACCACGTCGTAGGCCCACATTATATATTACAAAACCAAAAACATCATGTCTGGTGGGTGAGCATCATACATAAACTAGTCAAATACCTAAAAAACATAGAAGTAGCTGGGGAACAACAAAACATCAACATGTGGCAACCATGTTACACACGTAACAAATAAAAGGGACATAAGATGTTTCTAACTGTTACCGGAGTCCAACATGGTTCAAAAAGCAGAGATTAGTAATGCTGCCCCATCAACTGCCATCCACTTGTTTTACGCTTTCCCGGCCTTTGCCGCCGCCTCCTTGGCCCTCTTCATCGCAGCAACCTTCTCACAATTCCTTGCATCATGATCTGTGACATATTGGTGGCAGTTGTTGCATAAGCGTGGGGCCTTAGGCATTTTGGGACGCTTTGTGCTGGCCTTCTCAGCAGCTCCCGATAGTCTGCGAGTTTTACCACAACCCTTGTTGCGTGCTACATCAGGATTCTCAACAATGATTTCAGTATCAGCCGATTGCCCGATAATGTCTTCCACATCAGATTGAGACTGTTGACTCGGAGCGACAGAAATAGGTTCCCTGGATAACAAGTTCAGTTTCATAGATTTCAGCTTCTCAACCAAGTCCGCAAGCGCGCTTTCATCTGTTCGGGCAACATCAACACATTCAGTTACAAGTTCAAGTATCTCATTCCTCAAGAGAGAACCTGGATGAGTGTCAACACCATAACGGCCGGTAATAGAATACACATGTTTGGGTAGTGTGTCACGTAACCACCTGTCGACAACATATTGCTGGGGGATGCGGTCAACCTTATTAACCATGTAAACAGCAAATACATGGCGGCAAAGGTAGCCAAGACGCATAAAACATCGACATGAGCATTCAGCCGTTGAATCACTGCTGTCAAAACGCACCTGCATCATTGTACCAAATGGTAAGACCTATGGAGTACAACAAATATTAAGAATATGAACACTATAGGTGGTATATAAAAGCAAGATTAGTTTCAGCATATTTTCACAAGTTTTGGAACTAACTTGTTACACATGTAGCACGAACTGGTTACACATGTAGCATGAATTATAGAAGCAACGTAATGCACACGAACATTAAAAGTATTGACATATGAAAACCTAACTCACAAAAAGTACAGAAAATAAAAATACATGCAATATAGTGCTTGGTACAAGTAATTTGTTACTTATGTAGCATGAGACAGAACTAACAAATAAATTTTAACATTAGGCAGAAAACTTAAATGACAGGGAGTAATTATCAAAATGACCCTCTTACAGAGTGGAACAACACATGTTACACATGTAGCAGCCTTTTCATAAGCAGCTGTGGTTAAGATTATTAACTGTTTTAACATTAAATACAAAAAACACAAGAAGTTGGAAAAATTAGTACCTGGTAAACGTTGGTAACATCACGACGCTTGTCGAGTTGTGTGACTGAAAAGACGGACGGCATGTTCTCCTGTTCATCAACATTCGATATGTAGCACGAAAACTTGCCCTTCAAAATCTCCTTCTTAACTTCCTCGAATATAGTATTCGTGTACAGCGTAAACGCATGCTGCTCAATGTCTAAATCTGTACACCCAAAAAAAACAGTTGATGAAGTTTTGAACTCGGCAACACGCTGACGGTAACGTTGGCTATCAAGGCGGGACTCAAAACATAACATGAACTGAACTAGTGTGTGTGCACTAGTCGAATTGACTTTGAAGGCACTGTTGGAACTCTCGCTTCTGGATGTAGTCTTCATCAAGCATGACATTGGAATCTCCCTGAAGTACGCCGGCACCCACAATTCCTTGATTGCAAACATATCGCTCAACCACTGGTTTTCCTCAAGACCAAATGTCTCTAGCAGCGCATTCCATCGAGATTCAAAGGTTGAAGGTTTTATAAAAATGTTCCACACCAATTTATGAATGCACGACCGAAAGTCAGTGTTGGCTAAAACATCCCCAGCAACCTAGTTACAAAGCATAAATAAAGGTAGGACATTATAAACATATGCGTGACATAATTAATATAAGTTAAACACAGAACATGGGTGCCTACATAACATTACCTTGTTGGGTAGTTTTTTCATTATATGCCACATACATAGTCTGTGGCGAGCTTCACTGAAAACTTGTGGTACAGCCTGCATCATGGACGGGTCTTGGTCAGTCAACACAAGCCTGGGCTGTGAACCATGCGCTTTTAAAAAACTTTCAAGCAACCACACGTAGGAATCAATGGTTTCATTAACTATCAAGCCTGCACCAAAGGTCACACACTGCTTGTGGTGGTCCACACCAGTGAAAGGGACAAATATCATGTTGTACCTGGAAATTATAATAATGAGTAGATTGTTATTTACATATGTTAAGTAGTGAAAAATGCAAAACAGATAATCTGTAACGCACGTTAAGGTAACTTACTTGTTCGTGTTGTATGTTGCATCAAACGACACAACGTCACCGAAGGCCTTATAATTCAATTTTGAGATTTCATCAGCCCAAAAAACAGAGTGCAGCTTACCATCGCGTACCACAAAGTCATAAAAAAAGTCTGGCAAATTCTCAAGCCGATCACGCAAACGGTCAAGGAATAAAGACGAGTCCCTCTCGCCGATAAAAATCCGAAGGTCATTACTAAAGTTCTTGAAATCAGAAGCAGTTCCATGGACATTATGGTGGCCGCCTTTAAGAGACACTAAGTACCGATGAGCTTTCAAAGGTCCAACTCGGTTTAGAGACATGTTATGAATAAACTGCTTGGTCGAGAAAGAAAGTTTACGAGAAATCTTAGTAAGGTCAATGTTATTTTTATCCCACAGCTGATGGTTATGAACATCATTGAAACGAATCACTTTAAACAACGAACCCCCACAAGTGATTGACAATAACACATGGGCTTGGCAGTTTGAAAGGGTGAACGTCGATCTACGGGGTTTAACAGAAGATTCATCTAAAGTGTCAAAGGTTTTGTTAACCTGAGGTTTACCGTATTTGCAACAACGGATATACTTGTGTGTAGGTTCCCCCATCCAATTCTTGGTTTGTCCCTTCTTAGGTGAAAAACCGGCCTGCTCAGCATATTCTGCATACATTGACATTGCAGCCTCAAACGTCGGGAAAGTCTGACCAATAGCAGGCAAATACCGAGGACTGACATTGGGGATCCAGAATTGGGTGCCATTGGGGGTTGAAATAACATAGTACGGCTCCCTGTCTTCATTTGCATCTGTTAAGTAAAAACATATTAGATTTAGCCATCTTTAGCCATCTTTGCAAGGCTGTGTTACACACGTTAGAATTATATACTTTTTTTTATTTGCATCTGTTAAGTAAAAACATATTAGATTTCCATATTTTTTTTTCAAAATCTTGCTACAAAAAAGGTCTACAAAAAACAGCAGATATGTAACACATGTAACATATATATAACGTAGATTCTTTCCCAAAATGGCTATCACCATGTACATAATCATGCTCTGTTCATGATAACTAAACTGAATCTTTGGAAAAAGTTGCTTACCAAACTCAACCCCTGCATGTACATTTTCATTTGGTCCTCTTTGATTCACATCAACAGGATCCACTCCATCAACATTCCCAAACAAAGATGAGGACCCAGATGAGGAGCCAGTACTAAAGCCTGAAAACAACAAAAAAAATAAAAAACCTTATAAAACCACAATAAAAAAAAATAACTTTTGATGATGGTAGTATGAAACTGAATATAAAACATACTAACACAATGTAAACATGTTAAAGAAAAAATATAATTATCAAAAGACAATAAGTAATGATAACTATAGCCTGATCACTATAATGCTCTGTTTCTGATCATCGGGTTTTATGAATATAAAACCCTATGATAATAAACAAACAATAACTAATGATCAGTAAACATACAAACACAGTACTACAACATACTAAGCTACCTACAAGATCATCGGCATTAAAAAAAAAAAATAGGTACAAACCTTGGGAACCAGATTCAATCTCTGTTTCTGATACAGGAGACGAACTTGAAACATAATCAGGCGCTGCATGGTTATTGAGAGAATCAACGAACATTAAATGTGGATTCAATGAAGGATTCGATTCCATCGAATGAATCACTTAATGAGGCAACAAGAAGATTCAAACGAAGTTAATGAAAGAGTGAGAGAGTATAGATTATTAATGGTGAAAAGGGTTAAGTAATAATAATCAGGTGAGAGAGAGAGTACTTGACTTTTTTACCATCTTGTACTAATTATGTCAGGAAATGGCAAATCATGGCAAATCAAAGGATAAACAAAATGACTAAATTACCCTTTCCCTCCTAAACAAAGATTAGTGATGTGGATTAATGAGAACCACTAGTTGGGTTTCCGGGGGTTTTTTCGTTTTAGAGGGTTTCCTCCTTAGCTTTAGCCTATATATATATATATATATATATATATATATATATATATCCTGCTGCCACTATTCAGCAGCAAGAAAAGCATATTACCATCATAAAGACCCAGAAGAACTAAACCTTTGTCGGTTTTCATCGAACACTTATACAATTTGTGAAACTGTACTCGCCTTCTTTTTACCATCATAAAGACCCAAAAGAACTAAACCTTGTCTGTTTTCTGGTTCATTTTAACTGTGATTATGAGTTTTTTGACCAATCAAAATCTTCAAGTTAAGCTACAATCTCTGATCTCTTTTCTTTTGCTTCTTTTGTATTTCAATGGCTCCCTCTACATCTTCACCTACATATAAAGAAATACTGCAAATATAAATCAATCCACAACTAATCTGTTTACTATCACTAATTTCCTATTTATCAAGCTTGATCACGACAATTTTGTGACCTAGAAACATTAGATGATAACGGTCTTTAAGACCTTTGGATTATTGAAGTTGCTGAACCCAAACATACATGTTCTGGTACAATATAACTGATGATTATTATTATAAGTATTAATATTATTATTATTCAATTGAGGATTTAACTGCGTCAAAGCATGCGTTAACATCACCTGAGGCTTCTCCGTCACACCTTTAATCAACTCTCGTTCAGAAAACCTAAAGCTTAAATCCCCTTCCTCGCACGATGACGTCATCATTCTTTTAACAGAATCTTCAATTAAGTTATAATCCGGTGCATAAGAAGGTAAATCAACTCCGTTAGATACACACCAGGAAGTAATAGCTTTCTTGAGCGCTAAATTAGGAATAACAGTTCAAAAATTAGGTTTAGATCCATCTGGAAGGACTGGAACGTCTGCACTTATCACAACCAAGTTATCCTCTTCGTTACTGTATCTTGCTCGTGGTAAAACAACTGCTAGTGGATCAGTGAATCACCAAAACCATACGTGCGTAGCCTACAAAGACAACACGTGTAAACCACCAACCCTTTTTTTAGTTAAAAACGAAATGCAAAAACTTGGAACAAAAAATCATAGCTAAAGGGAATCGAACCGGACCATCACTGCAGCATAAACTCCACCCAACCAACTGGACCAGACATTCTTTTGTTACAATCACCAAACACTTTACTATATAAACGCTTTTCAAAACTATAAAATTACTATTCATGGGCATTGATATATTAACATATAGGATAATGCATGCCACTTAATAGCTTTTTTTTTTTTTTTAATAAAACATAAACTGAAATATCTCACTAGATGTTTGTGCCATATGATCTTTTTTGGAACGATAAACGATTTTATATATATATAAAGACACGGCAAGAAACTGACACGAGATACACCACAACCGCAAATCAGAAAAAACAAGAAATTACAACATATCTAAGATATCAAAAGACTTCCAGTTCTCCCAGCTTGTAACCTGAATCTTTGAACGATTGGAGATCCAAAGAAACGTGTCTTCTTTAATATGCTCCACTGACTACGTAGGGGCGACGAACGAGCCTTCAAACACTTTAACGTTTCGGGCATGCCAGGTGCCATATGATCTATACCTATGCTATTAAGTTAAGTAGAATATATAAAATAACATATTGCAATTTATTCACCTAATCCACCACTCATCATAATCGTCATCAGTTGATCCAACTGAAGAGAAACTGAAATACAACACTTCACGGCCAAGATCACAAACCTTTCGAGGTCCTGCTAGAACATCGCGGCACAAGGGACATCTGGTGTGCCTATATTCGACACAACGGTCCAAGCAACCCTTGTGAAAGAGATGATCACATCTCAGCACTCTAATCTCGTCATCTTCTTCTATCTTCGAAAGACATACCGCACAGTCTACCGGTTCATCCCCACTGTTCTTGTTCTGGTGAAACATGCTCACACAAAGCTCTTGACCATTTACTGGAACATCAAGTGGCATGCAATGATGGAAGAAACATAGGTAAACTAACATGTCCCATACCCGTTTTAAACATGCACTAACTACTACAGTGTAACGTGATGCCATTAATCTAGTAAACATTTTTGGGTTCTTATTTTGGAAGAGATATATTCTATGGCTTCTGATCAACCTATGATGGAGTATTATATATATATGTGTAGAGATGTGCATAAAATACATATCATTTTCTAAAAAGAGGGCGACTTGAAGTGGGGCAACATAGCGTATAAGATTAATCAGTCACATAATTTGACTAAGTAGTATAATAAGACGGCCGATTGGAGTTGGCTAGGTAGACGTAACTCTGTCCCTGTTTCATCGTACCCCGTCATAAAACATCAAATCAATCTTTTTTTATTGTCCTTTAGTGTTGAAAGAAGAATTTTGTCAAGAGGACTAATAGCATTTATACTGTAATCTTTGTAATTACATTAAAAATAATTATATTTTCACTTCTACTTTCAATTAAATAATATTTTTAACCTTTTTTCATTATTTTTTCCTTTCATCCCTCACAACCGGTTTCATAAAGTATTATAAAATTATAGATGGTAAATAATGTCATACCAAATATTGAGATGAAGAGTAACTTGTTCTCTCTTCTCAATTCACAACCATTTATCAAAATATTGAGATTTTACTCACAAATACATGGAGAACCCAATGTAAGTGCTTTAACACTGGAGTCTCGATCTCCAAATCTTAAGGATTATATATATTAGAGCATCAATAAGGGGTTTTTAAGGGGTGTTTTTGGTGTGCTACATGTCACTTTGCCAAAGAATAGAATGAGGTGGCGCTACTCAAATAACACAAAAACTCTTCTGGCTTCCCTCCCACTCATACACTCCCTATTTATCCATTTTACACAAAAATTAACATTTTCTCAATTCTCACCCTCTCTCCTCCTCCACATATGACATACTTTTTTGCAAAACTAGTGGAATTTTTAGCAAAATTTGTGTAAATGGTAGATGTCAGAAAGTTATTTGTGATAATGGGAGTCCCGCAATCTAAGATTGTGGGAATGGCTGACCTGGATTTCCAACTATGACATCGAAGACAAGGCTTGAACGACGTGGACGAGCTGCAGACGTGGAATCCGACGTGGAAGTCCCGCAATCTAAGATTGCGGGAATGGGCTGTGGTTCAACCTGAAAGACCGGAAACCGCCTTTAAAGCCTTCCTTTTGCATTCACTGTCATTGATATTCAGTTTAAAAACCACTTTCTGCAATGAGTTATGGATTAATAACAGTAAATTGAAGAACTATGCATTCTTACGTACTTTTTTAAGTGTGTGTTTGTACAGAAATTTCACCTTGCTTTCAGGCATGTAGATGGAGGTGGTGAAGTAAGTGTACTGAACAGTTGACGATATCAAGAGAAAGTTGTAAATTTAAGTGTGTGTTTGTGAGAGTCCACTGTTCTCGTCCTATTCCCGCAATCTAAGATTGCGGGATTGTCCACGTCACTGGCAGCCTCTCGTCCAACTCGTCCAAGGTCGTCCTAGCTGGAAATCCACGTATGCAATCCCGCAATCTAAGATTGCGGGAATACCTATTTCCAAAACGTGTTTCTCACATCTACCATTTACACAAAAATGTTGGAAATAAACGCCATTTTGGCAAAAAACTCTATATTCCCTCTCTTCAAAAACACTAAAAACTGTCTTATTATGGATGGTCTTAGATATTAACTATCAACTATATATACATCTCCAAAAATTAAAGATTGTATCTCACGCATGGAAGAAAGATAAAGAATTAATGAAAAATATTAAAGACATAAATGAAGAAAGAGATGTGAGAACTTAAAAGATGAATCTATCTATATAATAATTGAGGTTAACTTGGGTTGAATGGAGCCCTTAGAGAGTGTTTGAGGTATCCATATTGTATATGGAGCTCCAACTAAC